>JAWZYV010013930.1:672500-862126 GCA_038373885.1 Cheiracanthium punctorium
TACTTTAGAACAATTAAATTATTATTGTTTACCAAAACACATTTTAACTACTTTAGCAATTATAAACAATATTATTAATTATTAAAAATAAGTCACTCAATATGGAAAGGATGACAATTGGATTTACATGTAATCCGGTGCAGAGCAGTGATAATCATTTTTAGTTTTATTTTCTAAACACACTTATATTTATATAAATATCCACTAATGATGATCACATATGTAAAATTCTGAAAATTCTTAAGAAACTCTGAGAAATCTGAAAAAATCTGCCTTCTCTGGCTGTGCAGTCCAGTTTTGCTCAAATCTTCGTCCCCCATTTTTTTTTCTAAACTCGTAAATAATTAGTTTAGCCACTCTGTGGCTCCTAATTCTCCTAAACTGTCCAGTTACTAACTCTTTTGCCCGAAATTTACCTCTCTCTAACTTGCCATTGGTCATTTCTCAATTCTCACACTTTCTCATTGGATTTCTGCAGTTTCCTGAAATTTTATTTTCAATTTTCCTCCCCTTGATGATTATTATATTTTTTCCTTTTCTGAAGCTTTGCCTACGAATTCTCACCGACCAACATCAAAAAGCTTCCCGCAAATTGACCGCTACGCCCTGACCGCAAAAGGTCATAGGCATTCAATGATCCCCCCTTCTTTCGCGGTTGCTCAATTCTAAAACTGCAAGGCGTCCCGCGATACACAAAAATGATTTCTAGCTAGCGAACCTTCGTTTTTCCCACTCTTTTCAAAGAACGCCAAAAGATGAAATTTATATGTTCGACTTTCACCAAGATTTCTTTAAACTCTTCCGAGCGCAACGCTTAAAATTATTAATAAATTTCCTGTCCTGACATTTAGCTGAAGTACACTTTTCTACGATATCAATGACTTTTGCACGCGCATAAATTCCATTCCTTCCAACATTATCCCTTATTCTGTTCAATTCCGTATATTTTTGAGACTTGCTTTTATTAAACTCCTGACGCAACTTTTGTGCTAAATTCTTTTGAGAATACCGCATGTTTTTAGTCGACCTTCAGGTGGTCACTAATGAACGGTTTTTAACACCTGCAGATTTTTCTGGAATCGCACTTTCTTAATAAAGGCTTTCTATCTGCATTGGGGCTGTATACAAATTTCTGCACATTACCTACAGGCTCAACCTAACACTTGTCACAAAATATCTGTGGTCTACTGTTGTTTTTTAAGTATATTCGGTTTATATTTGTACGATTGTGAAGAACAAACTAGAGAAGTAGTAAGAACATCAATTTAATGAGTACAATTCTAAGTCAAAATTCAAGCAATTTTCAAAAATTTTTAAGGAAATCCTGTTTGATTTGCAGCATCTCTTGCCTGTTTCTGCGGCACCCTGGGGTGCCGCGGCACATAATTTGGGAAACCCTGCCTTGGACCTTGATGTATTACCTTTTGGGTGGCTTTGTAAATAAACTATCCAGTAGATTGGAACCAAAAAGCGAGGTGCACAACCAGATATTACAGCAACCCTAAATATAAAATTTCAACATTCTACGACTAATAGTTTTTGAGGTACGCGACTTACGCATGTACTTACAGACGAACAGGGGGATTTTTTAAATTTTTTGGACAAAACCTATCGGTTGATTTAACCATTTCAGAAGCTAAAGAAATCGGAAAAAAGCACGATGAAATCACCGATAATGAATGTTTTGAGTCATGTGTTAAATCATTCTCAAAACCCAAAAAATATTTTACTTTGTCGACAAGATTTTCAAACTTTTTATTATTATCTTTTGTGCAGTCTCTATAATATTTTAGTCTCTATTTATAAGTGCAGTCGTATATATTTATAAGTGCGCACTTATTTATAAGTGCTATCTATAAGTGCGACTGCTCGAGAAGTGCAGTCTCTATAATATTTAATTTAGAAACTACAATTAATATGGACATTAAGTTACGATGAGGAACTTTATTATAATCTTTATAACGCAATCCGATTGTAATGAATTTGTAACTTTATAGCTCAAGACAGTCAATCATTACATGAAATTTAACTCAAAGATTTGTTTCATTTTGGTTTTTGGAAAAAGAACTAAAGAAAATAATAATATATATTTTAAGTGCAATAAAATATACCCCAGGTTCATAATCCAGTATAAAAGTTACACCAAACGCTTAAACACGAGCACTTTTCTTTTTAATAACTTCAAATTTAAGCAATAATCACGTCAGTTGTTATTTAGGAGACGACAAACTTTTAAATAGTGGATGATTGTAAAAACATTCTATCCAGATATTATGCAGGCTGTCATTGGATTAAAGAAACCAAAAGAATCGAAAAATATAAGTAATCCGCCTGTGTGAGACGCCAAGAAAAAGGTATTCAAAAAACGGACTTGCTTTTGGTGAAAATGAATTGCACGTGCATATGAACGAACATACACGAATCCGTACTTTGAGACGCCTCGAAAAAACTCTTCAAAATAGATTTAGAGATAGTCAAAATCGTTTATTTTAAAACAGGGTTAGCATGGGTTTAAACCACCCAAACGATTTTTCCTAAAAAAAAAAAAACATTTTTTAAAAAAAGTATAATTTAAAATTCCGAATACTATAGATAGAATACGTTCTGATATCTTTTAAAATTATCCTTATAAGAATCAACAATAAGTTTTTATATCAATCTAATAGATACGTTATTATTCTATCATTATTAAAAATCATTAATTAAACTTAAATTATAGGCTGTATTTTTAATTTGTTTCTAAAATAGAGATTTTGTGTTGTAACAACTTATTTTTAAAACCTTAAAAATATCATTTTGAACAACTTATCACCATTATTACCGATGAATCTAGGTGCAAGATTCCATGTAAAATGTAGTAAAAAATTAATATTGTATTATATTATATAACTAAATATAAAAAATAGCATCTCTAAATAAAATATTACAATTGGATGATTTCCATGTCCACATAAGTATAGTAAGAATTGTTTATTTACTTTGCTTTAATTATTTTCAGAAAGAATATTAATTGTTATTTGAACATTTTACAAATTATTTTATTTATAAATATATAACATGTTATTATAAAAGGATTTAAAAAAAAGAAAAAACTTTGGTTTAAACCAAAAAACCCCGGTTTAAACAAAAAAAAACCCAGTTTAAACCGAAAAAGCCGTTTTTTTTCAAATAAATCGTTTTTTTCCCAACCCTGTTTTGAAAATCTAAATCTGCGTACCGAAATTTTTCGCTTCCTTGAGCTACCTCTAAATATCTGTTTGTTAGTGATTAAATTTTAACATAATTACTTTTAGATATATTGGAACAAATTTAGAGCGTGAGAACATGAAAATTCAAAACTTCAATATTTTGGACCACTCTACTGCATTTTTAATTTGTTTCTAAAATAGATGTTTTGTGTTTTAACAACTTATTTTTAAACCTTAAAAATATCATCATTAATCATCATGAACAACTTATCACCATTATTACTGATGAATATGAGTGCAAGATTCCATGTAAAATGTAGTAACAATTAATATTGTACTATATCATATAACTAAATATAAAAAATCTGATGTGTCCAACACATGACTTCCTTGCACGTCCATTAGATCAAAAATATTTTCGACGCACTTCCTCTAAATTTATTTGTTTGAAAGAGATAAAATATCAATAATAGTAAGGTTTAGCAATTTCTAGCCAAATATTTCGATATCGCCAAGCTGAGTTCAATTTGAAAGATTTCCTTCTGACACTTTATTTGGCGATATTTCACCAAAAGCCGACAAACTTGAGATAGTCAGCGAGATTTTGGGGATAGCCAAAGTAGTCAGTGAGCACAGACCTTCAATGAATTGAATGCATCTATACACCTCAATGTATTCAATGTATTCAAAGTCATTTGGCTCACCATGTAAATAAATTCTCAGTCGATTGCTGTCAAAAAAGATATTGAAAACAGTTAGATATTACAATAGTTCTAAATACAAAGTTAAAAAAATCTACGGGTTAAAGTTTTAGAGTTATACAAAATAGGAAATAATTTTTGGCGCCAAATTTGGCGATATTTCGGCGAAAATCGTCAATGTCGACGACATTTGGCGAGATTTTAAGCATAAACCAAACAATGACAGATTATCGCCAAATTTGGCGATATTTCGCCAAAACTCGCCAAGAACGATGACAAATGGCGATACTTTGGGCATGGACGAAATGACTGACTATCGCCAAATTTGGCGATATTTCGCCAAAACTCGCCAAGGTCGAGGACAGACGGCGAGATTTTGGGCATGTACCAAACAATGACTGTCTACAGTTGTGTTATAATGAAGATGTCCATAGACATTAAGGTACTGAAATTCTTTTCGGTTGTCCTGTAAATAAACTCTCCAGTAGATTGGAACCAAAAATCGAGATGCACAACTAGATGTTACAACATTCTTATATATGAAATTTCATAATAGTTTTTGAGATTTGAGAGTTAAATGTGCACACACGTACACCAAAAGTCGCCAAGCTTGGCGACTTTTGGCATAGTTCTTGAGGGAGGCACGTGACCGTGGTCGGACGATCACCTAACTTATGTGGTAGGACGGTATTGTGCTTGAAATGGATGAATGCCCCTAAAATTGCCATTGACCGTAATGTATTGGAATTGTTTTGAGTGTTCCTGTAGCAGAACTATAAATGATAAAGACACTTTTTTTAATGGAGAAATTCATTTTCTAACTCTTTACAGCATACATCACTTCTGAGTCGTTTGAAATAGCCCAATACCTCTAAAAAACGCTTTGATGAATTTCGGCCCATAGAGCGTAATGTATTTCGAATCTTTTGGGCGGTTCTGTAGATAAACTATCCAGTCGAATGGAATCGAAAGGGGAGGTGCACAACTAAATGTTACAACAATCCTAAATATAAAGTTTCAACATTCTACGCCTAATAGTTTTTGAGATATGAGAGTTTAATGAGTTTCGGCCCATTGAGCGTAATGTATTTCGAATGTTTTGGGCAGTCCTGTAGATAAACTATCCAGTCGAATGGAACCAAAAGGGGAGGTGCACAACTAGATGTTACAACAATCCTAAATATAAAGTTTCAACATTCTACGCCTAATAGTTTTTGAGATATGCGAGTTTAATGAGTTTCGGCCCATTGAGCGTAATGTATTTCGAATCTTTTGGGCGGTCCTGTAGATAAACTATCCAGTGGAATGGAACCGAAAGGGGAGGTACACAACTAGATGTTACAACAATCCTAAATATAAAGTTTCAACATTCAACGCCTAACAGTTTTTGAGATATGCGAGTTTAATGAATTTCGGCCCATTGAGTGTAATGTATTTCGAATGTTTTGGGCAGTCCTGTAGATAAACTATCCAGTCGAATGGAACCAAAAGGGGAGGTGCACAACTAGATGTTACAACTATCCAAAATATGAAGTTTCGACATTCTACGCCTAATAGCTTTTGAGTTAGGCGAGTTTAATGAATTTCGGCCCATAGAGCGTAATGTATTTCGAATCTTTTGGGCGGTCCTGTACATAAACTATCCATTCGATTGCCACCAAAAGGGGAGGTGCACAACTAGATCATAGAACAATCCTAAATATCAAATCTCAACATTCTACGACCAATAATTTTTGAGATATGCGAGTTACATACATACGTACGTACACACGTACGTACGTACGTACAGACGGCATGGAAAAACTGGCCACAGTAGACTCGCCACTGGTCAAAATGAGTTGCAGACGCGTTAATATGATCGTGCATGCTAGCCTACGATGAGATGCATCGAAAAAATTTTTTAAATTCAATTTAGAGGTAGTCAAAATCGGTTTTTATGTCGAAATTTGGCCCCCAAAATTTTTCGGGATCACATTACTTCCTTATACTACGTACAAGGAAGTAAAAATAGTGTCTATAAATAAAATATTAAAATTAGATGCTTTCAATGTCCACATAAGTATAGCAACCATTGTTTATTTACTTTTTTAATTATTTTCAGAAGGAATATTAGTTGTTATATGAACATTTTACAAACAATTTTATTTATAAATATGTAACATGTTATTATAAAAGGATTAAAGAAAACCCCAAAAAACTGGTTTAAACAAAAAAAACAAAAAAAAAAAAACAACCGTTTTTTCTTTTTCTTTTTTTTCCCCAACCCTGTTTTAAAAATCAAAATCTGGGTACGGAAATTTTTCGCCACTAAGTTCACCCCCTTTTCCTTCATACAAAGAAGTCATAAATTAAGGTAATCAAACAAGTAACTGTTGATAAAATCAATTACTTTCGATACAAACTGCGAATTCCCCACCACACAAAACTGACACCTATTTTACACGTGTATGCGGGAGGGAAAAAACAACTTCCAGTGCGAGTAATGAAAGTCATTGAGTCATCGCGTTTTAATCCTCTTAAGAGGAACGGAAAACAGAGGAGATATTTTGCATAATGAATGAGAATGTGACACTTGCAGATCCACTCCGAAAGAAAAGCAGCTTTTTCGTTTTCCGGGCGCCACTCCCCGATGAACCGCTTCACAATTATCCGAGACGTCAAAGTCGAAGGCAAGGTGTCTGCAGTGGCGAGTTCATCAGAGTTTAACCCTTTAACGCGCAGTGATCCCGCTCTGGGAACACCAAACTCTGACGTTTTGACTCTGTTGCCTGTCACGAAGAATAGATTCGATTTCTATGAAAATAGTTGCGGGCGACATAGCTCCACGAGAGAATCCTTTACTTTTTATAGCACGTCATTTCCCGTACAAAAAATGGTCACGATTATTTCTAACAGCAGTTGAAAAAATGGAAGAATGCGAGAACAGATGGATAGATTGCCCGATGCTGAAAAAAAGGGCAGCCGTTGCCATCGCTCGACTTAACGACCAGCAAGAGGGCGGACGATCGAAACGTTCATCGCGTGCCACAGATATAGAGACCCTTTTTTGACGCAGCTGGCTGTGCCCGCGCACAGCCAGCAGACCGTTAGATCGTCAGCCGCGCGATGGGACCCGAACCAGGGACCTTCTCACTTCGGCCGTCTACCATTTTCAATGACATAACCACAGTGCCATGGTGAGGTCCGAGGACCCAATGGTACTGGGCCGCTCTAGGAACATTAAATTATTTCCATTTTATTAACAATTACCGTTACTTAAATTATTACCATTTTATTTCAGGGGTTGCATTTCTCTTCGGCGTGTGCTGGTTTATACTTTTTTTAACAGAAGAAATCTTGTAACTAATTTAGTTTATTGTTTATTAAAAATTTCAAGATTATGGATTAAAATTGCAGTCATAAAATTGAAAATAAATGCTCTTTCCTGAAAAAACGTAATAAATAAATAAATAAATAAATAAAACGAGTTTTTTTATTGAACAACAAATAAACGTCACGTATAGATCAAAATTATAAAAAATTGGCTGTTCGAGCCTTATCAGGGGAGACCCCCCTGAACACCCCCTAATTTTTTAGTTTCCTTATTGCCATATTAAAACGATATTAATTGATTATGTCATTTTATCTCTCATCTTTCATGTATTTCGCCTGGTAACCCTATGTTGAAATGCTTATGATTGTAACCTATTTATAGAAAAATACATGTGGCGCACAGCCAGCTGCGTCAAAAAGGGTCTCTAGATGTGTGGCACCGGATGAACGTTCCGGTCGTCCTCCATCTTGCTGGTAGTTAAGTCGATCGATGGCAACGGCTGCCCTTTTTTCAGCATTGGGAAAGGGTTGCGCCTCAAAGGGTTAACAGGCACATGAAAACGCCGTTTCCAACCCCGCATTGCTATGCGACTCTGAACCGTCTTGGTGGATACTACCCCTCGTTAAAAGTTTGTAAAACTAAAAAATAATTTTAAATCCCTCTGCATATTTAAAAACTAGACATGTTATGCAAAGCGAGAAACAAAGACCTAAAGTTTGACTAATGCGTATGCATGTTTGATGTTTTTTTTTTTCAAGGCGAAAACACTGCACATTAAGGGATTAAAGTAACTAGATAATAAGAGATTCTCCACAAATTATTATTTATTGAATTTCTCAACTATCTTCTGAATTTAATCTCAACAGATAATGTTCATAACGCGATTTGAAAATCAGTTTTAACAAAAAGCATTTACTGAAAATTTCACGATGTTCGTATTTGTTTTATTAAACGCAGTTGAATTTAACGAGTAATTCAGTTCTATCGTTCAATCCCTGAAAGTGAATGGTTATTAGCCGAAGTGAATAAAGCCCATTAGCATGCCAAAATGGAATCGCTTTTTGCGTCTCAATCGCTGATATTTGTCCGTTTCTCATGCTAATGGTGTCATTACTGGTATATTGTTCGAAATGAACGCAGACAAACTTAAATTAGTAAATTATCTTACTGTGATTTCTAACTTTCATTTCGAAAATTTGTTTCTTGTCTGTCGTATATCCCGTTACTGAATTACTATGAGTAGTGCTCTAAAAATTGGATGTTTTGAAAATAAATAAATAAATGAATACGTACACCATTTTTTTTCCCCCCTTCTACAGCTCACCGCCATTTTGAGGGAAAATGTTTTACTCGTTGTATAAAATTCTTACTGACGGAATGCTTCCAAAACCTTCAGTGATGTATCAGAAAATCAGTGTTGTATTGAATACCACGTTTGATTATCGACTACAGTTAAGTTAAATTACACATATATCCTTTCAACTATCTGCTTTAGTTTCAGATTCCCATATTATTATATATCTTGGATTGAAAACGGTTAAAGATTCAAATTAAAATTATTGACCAGTAATTTTCATTACAATAATTCGGTGTAACATTACGTCCACTTATTCTCTCGCTAGAGAGTGCCACGCTGGGATACTTAACTTTAATCTGAAACACTCTCTAAATATTTTATTAAAATTTCAATTTTATAAGTATGCTTGTATAATTACTTATGCATTAGTATGCAATTTCATAAATTAAAAAAAAAACAATTTTTTTTAGCGTTTCTTCTTTTTTTCTTCTCCGTCAAATGTTTATACTTCTTCGAGCGACCACCTCTCTTAACGACCGATTTTTCACGGAACGGAGAGTGGTAGCTCAGTAAAGGCTCCAATGGCGTATTATACAGTCAGTGTGCATAATATATGTTTAACTTTGGCAGTGATTTAAGAACATTTAAGCAACTATAGAAGACACGCAGACAAACCCATGAACATTTTGCAACACTTTGCTAGATAAATGTTCATAAAACACATCGAATTTTCAGTGAAAAGGATACTTCAACCAAATCTTGGAACTGTGATGAAGATCACATATCTAATTTAATAATCATTTACTTTGGCTTTCTTTAATGTAATCTATCCAAATTCAAGAATTCTAAATCACTTTTGTTTTCATTTTTCTGCCATTTCGGCTTTAAATCTGTATTTTCGCTTTTCCCGTATGCACTATTCTTTTTCTTTTTGTCTCTTCATTCTAGCGTCGTTGTGCTAAAAATAGATGTGGGGACTTAAAAATTATTTGCTCGCGATTACGTTGTAATTTTATTAGATTAACTGTTAGGGTTGCTCTGGAATTGGCGCTATTAATCTCAGCCAAGTTATTGTTCTCGCCAATGTGTAATTCTGTGCTGGCGTAATTTTTAAATCATTCCACCTTAATTTCACTGTCCATATAGGACGTTTTTTATTTTCGCTGAGCCACCACCGCCCGTTATAATAATGTTTCAATAGTATCTGTTAAATAAATATTTTTAAGCATTCAATGTCTTTTTCTTTACTGCAACTAAGTGCAATTGAACCTGGATTTTCATGTCACAACGCAATTCAATAGTTTAAAATACCCCAAGCAATTAACTTCTTTACAGGAACGATTATTGTTATTTAACGCAGAGAAACCCTTTGAGAAATTAGTTAAAGGTAAAATAATTCAACTATAAAACTCCCTCGCTTTTCTGCCGTACTGGGCCGTAAAAGAATCCTTTTATTGGTTTTTAAGTACGTAATACCCCCGGAAAAGAAAAGAAAATAAGGTTCTTTTGATCTACTCACGACTATAAATTTATTCATTTCAAGTTATACTTGAATTTATCACGAAACAGTATGCTGATTGTTCTAAGTGTAGTCTATGTGCAGTTCTAGTGATACCTTTGAGTCGCAACCCTTTCCCAATGCTAGAAAAAGGGCAGCCGTTGCCATCGCTCGACTTAACTACCAGCAAGATGGCGGGCGATCGAAACTTTCATCGCGTGCCACAGATCTAGAGAGACCCTTTTTTGACGCAGCGGACCCTTTTTTTGACCGTGCGGCACAGCCAGCTGCTTCAAAATAAAGGTCTCTAGATCTGTGGCTTGCGATGAACGTTTCGATCGTCCGCCCTCTTGCTGGTCGTTAAGTCGAGCGATGGCAACAGCTGCCCTTTTTTCAGCATTGGCCAATCTATCCAGCTGTTCTCGCATTCTTTTATTTTTCAGCAGATGTCAGAGCTGTTAAAAATAATCGTGACCATTTTTTATACGGGAAATGACGTGCTAAAAAGTAAAGGATTCTGATGGAGCTATGTCACCCGCAACTATTTTTATAGACATCAAATCTATTCTTCGTGACCAGCAACATTCAAAACGTCAGAGTTTGGTTGTTCCCAGAGCGGGAACACGGCGCGTTAATGGTTAAATTGTTAACCAATTTTTTAAAAACTTTTTTGACGACCCTTTTTTGACGACAGCTGGCTGTACCGTCGATCGTCCGTCATCTTGCTGGTAGTTAAGTCGAGCGATGGCAACGGCTGCCCTTTTTTCAGCATTGGGCAATCTATCCAGCTGTTCTCCCATTCTTCCGTTTTTCAGCACATGTCGGTGCTGTTAAAAAGAATCGTGACAATTTTTTTTTTTACGGGAAAGGACGTGCTAAAAAGTAAAGGATTCTCGTGGAGCTATGTCACCCGCAACTATTTTTACAGAAATCCAATCTATTCTTCGTGACTGGCAACAATCAAAACGTCAGAGTTGGGTGTTCCCAGAGCGGGAACACTGCGCGTTAAAGGGTTGCTTTTTTAAGTATGATATTGTTATGACCACATAATTTATTTATTTATTTTCTTTTTTCGTAGCACGCATGGAAAACACAGTGTATACAATGTGTAGAGCAGTGTAATTTTTCATGCACTGCTGTCTGAGGCAGTCCAATACATTTAATATCCTGGAAAAAAAAATCTTCCAAGTGAATATAAGCTGATGCCAAAAGATCAGTCTGCTGCGAAAATATTTTTTACTATAAAAATGGTTACTAATGGTTATAAGTTTTTAAAGTATATGTTTCGTAGGTCTTCTTTCTTTTTAACTTAATATAGGGTTAACATTATCTTTTTATCGTGTGTTGTTTGAAAGTAATTTGTATCGATCATAAATAGTCGGTGAGAATTTTATGAAGTTGTGTTAGTGCTACTCATCGGTGGAAAGGCATCAGTGAACGGCGGGGTCATTTAACGACTAATGTGAGGATGCAGTTCTAGGCACAAAAGGGGAATGATAGTCGTTGTATCTTTGCCAATATCAGAGCGGACAAATGAATGCCCATTTAAATGTGAAGTATTTCTTTTTTTATAACTACACTCTTAAAAAATGGAATACGTGGGCGGCTCAAAATGCAATGTAACAAGAGCTGTCAAGTGTGGATATATTTTCCGAGTCGTGTATAGGTACAACAAACAATCACAGCAATCAAATGCCACTTTCTTGCATGATAGCGCCCGTCCGCATGCGGCCTCGGTTACACGTGGCTCTGGCTGCAGCGCTACCAGTGGAACGTATTGGAATATCCTTCCCTACAGCCCGGATCTCGCGTGCGGTGACTTCAATCTCTTTACCCAATAGTAGAAGAACCTGCCAGAACGTCACTTCCCAAACGGATGCCTCAGTTCAAGTGGTTCAACGGACCAGGGCCCCAATTTCTTAAAAGCCGGTTTTGGTAGACTGACCTATAAATGGAACCAACACTTTGATGGCCAAGCAGGCTATTTTGTAAAATAATCTGTAGAAAATGCCATTGCTTTGATTGTGATATCTCTTGGATTTCATGAATAAACTTTATGGTTAAAGCACTTGTTATCTTATTTTTTGAACATCCCTCGTAATTTTCTCGTATCGATAAAAAGGCGCAAAGACTAGTGCCATGACGCAATTCTAGACACAAAGAGGGAATGCCAGCAGTTGCATATTTGCAACTGTTTTGAGGGAAGAAGTTAATTAACCAATTTAAAACTTCTCTTGTCATAAACATTGTAATATAACTATTGTTTTGAGTTATGTACGGCAAGACTGCACGAGAGGCATCTGTTTGGTCGGTGGACTTTTTAACCCTTTAACGCGCAGTGTTCCCGCTCTGGGAACACCCAACTCTGACGTTTTGATTGTTGCCAGTCACGAAGAATAGATTGGATTTCTACAAAAATAGTTGCGGGTGACATAGCTCCACCAGAATCCTTTACTTTTTAGCACGTCATTTCCCGTAAAAAAAATGGTCACGATTCTTTTTAACAGCACTGACATCTGCTGAAAAATGGAAGAATGCGAGAACAGCTGGATAGATGGCCCAATGCCGAAAAAAGGTCAGCCGTTGCCATCGCTCGACTGAACGACCAGCAAGAGGGCGGACGATCGAAACGTTCATCGCGTGCCACAGATCTAGAGACCCTTTTTTGACGACAGTTGGCTGTGGCACAGCCAGCCAGCCATCTTGCTGGTAGTTAAGTCGAGTGATCGCAAAGGCTTCCCCTTTTTTCAGCATTGGGAAAGGGTTGCGCCTCAAAGGATTAAGGGGTTCTGATGCAAGTGTTGTTGTGAAAGTACTTGTTAAATGTGTGCATACAGTAATTCTACGATCATGGGACAAACTTTGAGAGGTGGGCAGTTTCATAAAAGACGCATTTTTTTTTTGGTATGGGAATACTTTGTATTATGTTATGCACGGAGGAAAAAAAAAAAAAAAACTTTTCTCATCTAGAAGAAATACATGTCTATTTTCTGTGTCCCATGATTAGAAGAATAGATCGGAGAATTAAGCGCGTACGTGATACACACAACTGGTATAGACGAAATGGTCAAGAATTTCTAGTCCATAGTATTCTGGTTAATCACAGGAGAATGGCTAGTTTGTGTAACGAGAAATTATCGTTCGATTTTGCAGCACTAGAATTACCATTTGTGAGTCTACCCGCTGGCGTGCGCAGCGATTTACAGATAATTTCATCTGGGTACAAGAGCCTTATTATAGAAGAGAGATGTAAAAATTGTATAAGTGGGCCCAGAAGTGTCTCTTTCTATCATCTAGTATTTATAGGAGTGCATATACTCATAAATTCCAGTTCCATCAATTATTTTCTAGATTTCAGTGGCATATGTTTTTTCAGTATTGGAAGCCTTCACGACCTGCCTTGGGCGGAGGACTTTTTAAGGGGTTCTACGCGTATTCACGTTATATTTAAAGAAAACAGACCAAAATTCCAGACCGTTAGATCAACAGCCATGCGACAGTTCCCTAAAGTTTGTCCCATGATCGCAGAACCACCCTGTTTGTACTTTTTCTGAAGAAGAGCAGGCTCTTATGAACATAAGGAACATGAATATTAATTTTTGTTTGCTTGTCTGAAATGAATTAACGTTTCTAACACGCACTTTGAACTACTTCCATGCAACGCGCGAGGGAGGGAAAATTTTTAATAGGGTGACAAAAAAATATCGGGACAATAGAAGCAAGTTCCTTGCTATAAAACAAACAAAATCGATTCATAAGAACTTTACAGTTCTGTAGTGTTAAAAAAAATTCGAATATTTTAGCTGTATGCATGAAATGTCAAATTCCCAAATACTTCGTAGCTCGAAAAATACAGCAGCGTTCAACGAACGAACAAAAACATGTTTGTTCGGTGTTTGAAACTGACACTTTCCTCGTGACCCGTTATTAGCTTCATAAATTCGTTTCATCGATTTATATGTTGTAAAAAATATCTACGACGTTTTTCGAGCGATATTGTCCCCCCTCCCCCCCCCCCCGAAGCCCAATAAATAAATAAACAGAAATATGCCAGATTCCTGATTTCTCGGCTGCGTCGGTCAAGAGCGCTATCAATGTAACAAATCGCAGCTGCCCGTCGGTGGTCGAATAATCGACATCATGTCCATGACGTCGAGAAGATGACACTCCTGAATCGAATCAGTTAACTCTTTGAGGCGCAACCCTTTCCCAAGGCTGAAAAAAGGGCAACCGTTGCCATCGCTCGACTTAACGACCAGCAAGAGGGCGGACGACCGAAACGTTCATCGCGTGCCTCAGATCTAGAGACTCTTTTTTGACGCAGCATGGCTGTGCCGGAACAGCCAGCTGCGTCAAAAAAGAGTTTCTAGATCCGTGGCACGCGATGAACGGTTCGACCGTCCGCCCTCTTTTCAGCCTTGGGCAATCGATGCAGCTGTTCTCTCATTCTTCCATTTTTCAGCAAATGTCAGTGCTGTTAAAAGTAATCGTGACAATTTTTTTTTTTTTACGGGAAATGGCGTGCTAAAAAGTAAAGGATTCTCGCGGAGCTAGGTCACCTGCAACTATTTTTATAGAAATCCAATCTATTCTTCGTGACTGCAAACAGCCAAAACGTCAGAGTTGGGTGTTCCCAGAGCGGGATCACTGCGCTTTAAAGGGTTAAGGGATCAGAAATATTCGGGGAAACAGGGTGAAACATCTAAGATTGTATAGTCCTCGTGTTTAGTTTTTCTCTTTTTTTTGGGGGGGGGGGAGAGGGGAGAGGAAACATGCGATAGAATTTATTGCGTCACCGATTTCTGAAATAGGCATTGCCACTGTCTGATTATTGGGGGAGAGTTGAACAAAACAAAATACAGTGCGCACCGGTTATAACGGACCTGGGATATAACGTACTATCGGTTATAACGTACCTAAAAGCTAGTTCCCGATTGAAGTCCTATATTTATAATGTTATTCAACTTCGGTAAAACGTACTTAACAAAATACAGTGCGCACCGGTTATAACGGACCTGGGATATAACGTACTATCGGTTATAACGTACCTAAAAGCTAGATCCCGATTGAAGTCCTATATTTATAATGTTATTTAACTTCGGTTAAAATGTACTTAACAAAATACAGTGCGCACCGGTTATAACGGACCTGAGCTATAACGTACTATCGGTTATAACGTACCTAAAATCTAGGTCCCGATTGAAGTCCTATATTTATAATGTTATTTAACTTCGGTTAAAACGTACTTAACAAAATACAGTGCGCACCGGTTATAACGGACCTGAGATATAACGTACTATCGGTTATAACGTACCTAAAAGCTAGGTCCCGATTGAAGTCCTATATTCATAATGTTATTCAACTTCGGTTAAAACGTGCTTAACAAAAGTACGTACTTCGGCTATAACGTACTTTTATACCACAGCCAAAAATTAAATTTGGCTTTTCATAAGCATTTTATTTCCTTTTTCTCGGAAATTTCAGTTCTTTCAAGAGCACTCGCTGTCCGTTTTCAGATTCTCTAGCGAGATGAATTGTGTATGAATGAAGGGAGCGATCCTTTATCTTCCCCCCCCCCCCCCTGCTAGGTAGGGCTTAGAACAAGACCATGGTTTTTCTTCCTCATTCATCAATGTAAATGCCTTCTGAAAAGTCCTATCTGGAATGATTCTGATGATAGTGAAGAAGAAACAGAGGAGCCTATACCAAGCATACCCGATGCATTCAATGATGCAAAAACATGATCGCGATTTTCTGAATGCCGCAATGATGATGCAGAGACTCAAAGTCTATTATGAATATCCAAAACGGTATTTTTAAAGTAGCATCTGCTCATTTAAAACAAAGGAAAAATACAGATTATTTATCTCGATAAAATTGTAATAAAGAATTTTCCCTGTCTTTAACGTATTTAACTTAACCCATTTGTGCCTGGATATTTTTGCGACTTTCTTCGATTTTTACTGATAACAGAAATAATAGATAAATTTCTGGTGTCAACTTCTTGAACAAGGGATGATTTCTTTTAAAATCATTATGCATAAAAATAAAAAAATATCAACATTCTGCTTGGTCATGTTAAAATATTTTGTAGAGTTGAGGCTCAATACTCATGAATAAAGGCTAGGAAAAATAAATAACGTTTTCGACTAATAGCGAAAATGCCGTCCCAAAAAAGGGACACTAGGCATAAATGGGTTAAATTAAAAAAAAAAATCAGACTTTTTTAAAACGCATATTACAGTGAAATTATGAGCCCACTTTCCTCTTTTATGTAATATTGAATCATACAGGCGGTATTGCTTATAACGTATTTCGGCTATAACGTTCTACTTTTTTAGGTCCCATGAGAGTACGTTATAACCGGTGTCTACTGTATGTTCTGTTCCCCCCAACGACTGATTAAAAATTAAGATTCATAAAAGTTAAGGTAAAGCTGCTCTAGGGCTGTTTGGCTAAGGAAGGGCGGCTTCGTCGGAGGACTTTCCACGGGGTTCTAACGTGTATCCACGTTACATCTGGAGAAAACCGCCCCAAACTCCAGACCGTAGATGATAGCGCGATAGGCCCGAACCTGGTACCTTCACACTTCAGTCATCTACCTTATTTATTGTCTTATATTGGTGGGCCATGGTGGGACGATAGATAAATCACGCCGAAATGATTGACTATGAAACCGTTTTCATGCACAGGTCCCTATATGACGACACACACACACACACACACACACACACACAAAAAGCCAAAAAGCGAAAAAAATATGGAAAATGGAACGCCAGCGCTATTTCCGTATATTTATGGAATTTGATTCCGTTAAATTTCAGTAGAAATTCCGTTCCAGAGATAAGCTCACCCTTGATTTACGAAAACTGAAACCGTATTCGAATACAAGAATTTCCGTAAAATTTGACGGAAAGTGTCCAGTAAACGTAGGGTTATTTTTTTAAGTGCAGTGCTGCTGGGCACAACGTGCATTATTGTCTGGCAACGCTGGTCCCAGTCATACTGGACAGAGGAAAGAAATATGCAACGATGGGAGCAAACAGCTAAACCTGGGTCAAGAATTCAAAACGGGGAGAACAAAAAAAAAAAAAAAAAACAATCAAAAATAAAAAAAAAATATGGAAAATCGAACGCCGGCGCTATTTCCGTATATTAGTGGAATTTTATTCCGTTTAATTTCAGCAGAATCTCCGTTCCGCAGAATCTCCGAGATTAGCTTACCCGTAATTTACAAAAACTGTCCTATATTCGAATACAAGAATTTCCGTAAAATTTGACGGAAAGTTTCCGGTAAACGTAGGTTTTTTTTTTTTTAAGTGCAATGCTGCTGGGCACAACGTGCATTATTGTCTGGCAACTCTGGTCACAATCCTATTGGACACAGGAAAGAAATCTTCATCTTTGTGTCTTGAAACGATGGGAGCAAACAGGCTAAACCTGGGTCGATAATTCAAAACGGGGAGAAGGAAAAAAAAAAGAAGCATGTCTCCTTGGGAAAACTTCTGCGTACGATATCAAGTTTGTGCGGTTTTGAAAATACAGGAAAATAATATTTTTTTTAAAAATAAAAATTCATATGGTTAGAGGAAATTCCATGTTTATTAGAAACCTTGGTGTGCATACAGAAAGCGTGCACGCTCGTTTTATGAAGATAAAAACCCTTCCACATTTCACAAGATAGAAATGCAGTTTATTTCTGTTTAGCAAACCACCCCGTCAATGAAATCTCCAGTGCATGATGAACATTTTCAAGGGTGGTCAATATTGAAGAGTTTCTTTCCCCTCTATGAGGATTTTAATTGTTGAAAAATCTTGCTGAGCATAAAAAGTTAAAGTATACAAACCCACAGGGAAGGATATTCAGGTAGTCTCTTCTATTGAAGCTACCGCGGAATACCCCTATTAACGTAGGATTGCTTTTCGTTTAGTTAGTTACAAGGAGCCCGTTAAAAAATAGGCATGCATGTCCAAAAATAAAATAATTCAAGCTAAATGCTCAATTTAAATATTTAAATCTTCCATGGTTAAGCAGAAGAAGGTAGTTTTTGTTGTCTTGCGAAAAATGTCAAACCGTGGAATCTCGAGCTATTTAGAATCGAACAAATGGCAAATATTGCGGCAGAGTTTATGAATATCATGCAGTTTCGAAATTAGGATGTCCTTTTTATGGCTGCAGTAAAAGAAATAGCCGTTAATTCACCCAGTTCACTTAGTTCGCCTAGTTTGTTATCTAGCTGATTATTATTAAAACTTTCACGACATTAAAAAAATTCCCTACATTGAATCGTTATTAAAAAACATATTCCCACTTTAAATAAAACCAATAACAGCCAGCTGATTTACTAAATCTTCATCTTTATGCTAATCTAAATCTTCATATTCATATCGACTGCTACAACATCAATATTTTCCTTTATAAAATATTGATGTTGTAGCAGTCTTATATCTCTTGAAATATATTTTTCCGATCCTAATTTTCAAACCAACAGAAAGCTTTCTCATTAACGCAGTAATCAGAAAGTACAGAAAACCACATAGAAGCGATATCTGGAAATAAATTTCATAAAATTTTAAATGTAAACATCCAGTCTAATTACTTTAACTTACAGCTCACCAAACACAACAATAATAGTAAAAGTCATTTCGTAAATTCTTTGTTATGATCCGAGTGATAATGAGTTTATTCAGGATATAAAGAATTTAATGTTATTTTTACCAAAAGGGATGCGTACTTTCTTAATTGAATACACATCGTGATTACAATGGCATAGTTTTAAAAATTTACAAAATTAGATGTAAATTGAAAGTCTGTCGTTTTTGAAGAACAAGACAAACTCTATTAGTTAACTGATTATAAGATTATTTGCATTTTTTGTTATTTAACTAAACCTACAGTTTTCTAATGAAATGAATAGTTTATTTTCTAAGCTGATATTAAAAAAAAATATTTCAATTGCCTATTTATAAAGTTAAGATTAGCAATATTATTTATTTATCACATATTACGTTCTTAACTTGTAGAATCACGAAACGGATTTTTTTTTCCACATATTTTGTACTTCAACTAAATCGAAAATCTAACTAAAAACTAAACGTAACTACTACAATGCTAAAAAATGTTTTGTTGAATTTAACAAAACGTCTTGATTAACAGTTTTTAAAAAATTGGTTAACAATTTAACCATTAACGCGCAGTGTTCCCGCTCTGGGAACACCAAACTCTGACGTTTTGACTGTTGCTGGTCACGAAGAATAGATTTGATTTCTATAAAAATAGTTGCGGGTGACATAGCTCCACCAGAATCCTTTACTTTTTAGCACGTCATTTCCCGTATAAAAAATGGTCACGATTATTTTTAACAGCTCTGACATCTGCTGAAAAATAAAAGAATGCGAGAACAGCTGGATAGATTGCCCTATGCTGAAAAAAGGGCATCCGTTGCCATCGCTCGACTTAACTACCAGCGCGATGGCGGACGATCGAAACGTTCATCGCGTGCCACAGATCTAGAGACCCCTTTTTGGACACGGCTGACACAGCTGACGTCACAGCTGACACAGCTGTCCTCAAAAAAGGGTCTCTGGATCTGTGGCACGCGACGAACGTTTCGATCGTCCGCCTCCCTCTTGCTGGTAGTTAAGTCGAGCGATGGCAACGGCTGCCCTTTTTTCAGCATTGGGAAAGGGTTGCGCCTCAAAGGGTTAAATGGTTAAACAATTCAGTAATTTCATTCTGTTGATTGAACAAATTCCATTTAACAAAACGCAACCGGATTATTATAGCCTATCATCTCTACTTATTATAAAAGAAGGTGTCTGTGTGTCTGTGTGTGTGTGTGTCTGTCGGCAGCGTTACGGACAAACGGCTACACCTAGAAACACCAAATTTGGTACTCGGGAAGATGTAAATATGTAGTTGTGCACCTCGAAGCGATTTTTTCAAAATTCGACCTAGATTTTCTTTTATTTTATGTTTTATGCGATTTTTGGCATTTTTTCTCACCTAATTCGTAATGACGGCGGAAATTACGCTCGCAGCAAAACGGCATTTGTATCATCGGATAGAGGAGAAAATTTTCTTTTAAAAACAGTTTGTTCTGAATACGTAACATGATTTACCGATTTTTAGGAATTTTTTTACTAAACATCTGCTTCGCGATTTTTTTTCGTAAAATAATTTTAAAACTGTCGCATCTTGAATTCTATCCGTCATAACTTAGAGATATTTTGACAAATCGTGAAACATTCTTTTCTCCCTCTTTTAAAATAAAAACGAAAAAATTATGTAAATTAGATGATTTTTTACGAATTTTGATGCAGCGTAATGTTTAGAATTTAATAGCATGAACGCGATCTTACGCCATTCATTACATTGCGATCACGGCACGAGAATTTATGTTCGGTTGTTGCCACAGAAAGGATTAGAAAAAAAAAAATTCAACCAATCGAGTTTTTAAATGGGATATCAGAATTTCAATTCGCAAGTGAGGATCTATGACGTCAAATGCTTTAAGATACGTAAAGTTTACGCCATAATTTTAACTCAGTTATTCCAGCTCTATTTTCAACACAGGGAGACGATATTTTGATTAAAATTTACTGTACAAATAAACTAAGAAATTCACGATTATTATTATTAGAAGTGGTATTTTAATCCGGTGCTTATTTAAAAATTGAAATGTTTTCACGGCGCTGAAAATCTTCATTTTAAAAGTTACAAAGTTCGTTTCAAAGCGCGATATATTAAAATTTTTCTATTTACTATTTTTATTTTTGGCATTTAATTTAGCGCAGGCGTTGCCTAACATACGCATGCAGGTTGCGAGTATAGTTTTATTTTAACGTTGAATTGCGTTCCTCCATAAAGGTCCGAACGCAAAGTTTTAATGATACCGTTTGAAAACAATTATGCGAAATATCGAAATTAACTCCCTCAATCTACCGGGGTATCCTTTACGGCAGTCAAACAGTGACGTCATAAATTAAAAAAAAATGTGTGAAATTTGTAAACTCTGCAATTCTAACGCCCTGTCACAATTAAAATGGGAATAAGTAGCTCCTCGAGATTACACAGTTTGATGTTTTTCAGGAGTTTCTATGAAGGATATAAAAGATATCGCTATATTAGATACATGGATATTTAAAATGGCACCCCTTGGATATTTTGTCCCCACAGTAAGATGAAATGGTTTGCGGCGCTAAATACGCCAATCTTATGAAACTATGTATAAATTAAATATATATGGAGAGTTTCCTTAATGGCAACCATTATGTGAAATGATTATTACTTATGCTAATGCGTAAATTGCAAAGAATCGCCAGAGAATCAAAAGATCCCATTGAGGCCAAATAATCTAAGCTAAGGGAGCCTTTAAGAGGGAGAAGCGAGTATCTATATAAATAAAATTAGACTTTTGTCTGTACATTTCTGGGAATTCAACAATTTTGCGATTTCTATCCGTTTCAAGCACCCTGGAATCCGATGCGACCCTCAAAAAAAAGTTTGTCTGTCTGTCATTCTGTCCTTCTGTCATTCTGTCCGTGACGCTTTTTTTGTTTAAGCATCACGTAAAAACGACTGAAGCGAATGATACGAAATTGGGTGTCATGATAGGTAGTCACTCAACTTAAAACATACGCGTCGAATTTTTAAAAAATCTTGATTGGATTTTGAGATTTTGCGAAAATCCTTTCAAACTGCGTAAATTTGTGTTCAAGCATCACGTAAAAACGACTGAAGCTAATGATATGAAATTGAGTGACATGATAGGTGGTCACTCAACTTAAAACATAGGTGTCGAATTTAAAAAAAAATCTTGATTAGATTTTCAGATTTTGCGAAAATCATTTCAAACTGCGTAAATTTGTGTTCAAGCATCACGTAAAAACGACTGAAGCGAATGATACGAAATTGGGTGTCATGATAGGTAGTCACTCAAATTAAAACATACGCGTCGAATTTTTAAAAAATCTTGATTGGATTTTGAGATTTTGCGAAAATCCTTTCAAACTGCGTAAATTTGTGTTCGAGCATCACGTAAAAACGACTGAAGCGAATGATATGAAATTGGGTGTCATGATAGGCAGTCACTCAACTTAAAACATACGCGTCGAATTTTTAAAAAATCTTGATTGGATTTTGAGATTTTGCGAAAATCCTTTCAAACTGCGTAAATTTGTGTTCGCACATCACGTAATAACTGCAAAGGTGAAAAAATGATATTTGGTGAAATGATAGGTGGTCACTCACCTTAAACTATAAGCATCTAATTAAAAAAATTGATCAGATTTCGAGATTTTGCGAAAATCGTTTAAAACTGAGTGAATCTTTGTTCTCGCATTAAGTAATAATGACTAAAGCGAATGATATGAAATTTGGTCACATGATAGATGGTTGCTTAACATGAACTATAGGAGTCCAATTTTTTAAGCATTTTTATTAGATTTTGAGATTTTGTGAAAATTCTCTCAAAATACTTTCAATGATGATTTCTTCAAACTTCACGTAATAAAGACTAATACGAATGATACGAAATTTAGTGATAGGATAGGTAGTTGCTAATCTTAATTTATAGGCGTTGCATTTTTTAAATATTTTGATTACATTTTGAGATTTTGCGAAAGTCGTTTTAAAATACTGAAAATTGTTCCAGCATCACGAAATAAAGACTGCAGGGAATGAAACGAATTTGGGTGACATGATAGGTTGTCACTCAACTTAAATTCTAGGCTTCCAATTTTTCAAAATGTTGATTAAATTTTGAGATTTTGCGAAAATTATTTCAGCATGTGTAAATATTCATTCGCGCATCCCATAATTACGACTAAAGCGAATCAAATGGTATTACTTAGTGACTCTCTAACCTGTAATATTTTAACAATACATAAAAATTATAACTTCGCTTTCTTTACTTTGGCAACATACTACATTCATTCTGTGTATTTCTACAATGCTGACGAAAGTTCTTGCTTTTTGGAAATTTGCATTCACTAACCCGTCGAGGACGGGTACTTCAGCTAGTTAAAACTAAGATAATAATCTTCGTAGTACATCTTCAAAAAACAAATTTTTAAAATGGGAAATATCACGCGGATTCTTCAAACGATATAAAAATATACGCATGCAACGTCTAGTGAAAACATTCGGATGGTCTTATCACTTGTCAAAAACATTTATTTTTAACATGCTGTAAATATTTCAGAGAGAGATGAAGGGCATGTACGACTCAACACTACTCTTTTTTTAAAACCTTCCCCTGACCGACTGTCAGCGTTACGAAACGTTTGCAGTATTTTTTGTTGAAATGATTTGAAAATAGGAAAAATAAAAGGAAGAAGTTCCAAACTGAATGCGTTTTGACTAAATCCAGTGTGTCGGCGACAAGCTTAAGTACCCATACATAATATTGCTTTGATGTCCAAAACGTTAAGGATTTGGAATTGATTGAAACTTTAACATTAGAAAAAAATCTGGAGTGACTCCACTCGACTTTCCGAACACTTACGATTAAGATCATTACGAAGCATTTAAATAAATTTTAATCGATGAATAATTCAAACATATATACCAAATTGAAGCTCAATCGAATGCGCCGTTTAAACGTTAGCGCACTTTCAAGAATTTCTCCCCATAGGCCATAATATAAAAGAAATCTTTGTCGTAGCCCTGTAGAAAAACTATAAGTCCTATACACATCAAATTCAATACCGGTCTTACGATCGTGGTTTATAACATGTATAACCAATTTGAGCTCAATCGAATGTACCGTTTAAACGCTAGCGTACTTTCAAGAATTTCCTCCCATAGGCTATAATGTAAAAAAAATTTTGTCATAGCCCTGTAGAAAAACTATAAGTCCTATACACATCAAAATCAATATCGGCCTTATGATAGTTGTTTATAACATGTATACCCAATTTGAGCTCAATCGAATGTACCGTTTAAACGCTAGCGCACTTTCCAAAATTTTCCTCCATACGCCATAATGTAAAAGAAATCTTTATTTTATCCCTGTAGAAAAACTGTAAGTCCTATACACATCAAAATCAATACAGATCTTGCGACGGTGGTTTATAACATATATACCCAATTTGAGCTCAATCGAATGTACTGTTTAAACGCTAGCGCACTTTCAAGAATTTTCCCCCATAGGACATAATGTAAAAGAAATCTTTGTCGTAGCCCTGTAGAAAAACTATAAGTCCTATACACACCAAAATCAATACCGGCCTTGAGACGGTGGTTTATAACATATAGACCTAATTTGAGCTCAATCGAATGCCCCGTTCAGGAGCTATCGTGTTCACTCACATACACACAAACACACACACACACACACACACATACACACATACATACGTACATCTCGTAAAAATAGTATAAATGAATTCAGAAAATCCCAAAACGTGTAAATACACCAAAATCTGGAATTCGAATTTTTTCATGATTACAATACTTTCCTTACATGGTACATGTTCGGAAAGTAAAAATGAACATTAAGTCTACATTTGTTTGGCTAGTTTGGAAGCTGGTAAATAAAATGAACAATAAATACCGTATATAGTGAATCATATAGTAAAAATCTGATGTGTCCAACACATGACTTCCTTGCACGTCCATTAGATCAAAAATATTTTCGACGCACTTCCTCTAAATTTATTTGTTTGAAAGAGATAAAATATCAATAATAGTAAGGTTTAGCAATTTCTAGCCAAATATTTCGATATCGCCAAGCTGAGTTCAATTTGAAAGATTTCCTTCTGATACTTTATTTGGCGATATTTCACCAAAAGCCGACAAACTTGAGATAGTCAGCGAGATTTTGGGGATAGCCAAAGTAGTCAGTGAGCACAGACCTTCAATGAATTGAATGCATCTATACACCTCAATGTATTCAAAGTCATTTGGCTCACCATGTAAATAAATTCTCAGTCGATTGCTGTCAAAAAAGATATTGAAAACAGTTAGATATTACAATAGTTCTAAATACAAAGTTAAAAAAATCTACGGGTTAAAGTTTTAGAGTTATACAAAATAGGAAATAATTTTTGGCGCCAAATTTGGCGGTATTTCGGCGAAACTCGTCAATGTCGACGACATTTGGCGAGATTTTAAGCATAAACCAAACAATGACAGATTATCGCCAAATTTGGCGATATTTCGCCAAAACTCGCCAAGAACGATGACAAATGGCGATACTTTGGGCATGGACGAAATGACTGACTATCGCCAAATTTGGTGATATTTCGCCAAAACTCGCCAAGGTCGAGGACAGACGGCGAGATTTTGGGCATGTACCAAACAATGACTGTCTACAGTTGTGTTATAATGAAGATGTCCATAGACATTAAGGTACTGAAATTCTTTTCGGTGGTCCTGTAAATAAACTCTCCAGTAGATTGGAACCAAAAATCGAGATGCACAACTAGATGTTACAACATTCTTATATATGAAATTTCATAATAGTTTTTGAGATTTGAGAGTTAAATATGCACACACGTACACCAAAAGTCGCAGAGCTTGGCGACTTTTGGCATAGTTCTTGAGGGAGGCACGTGACCGTGGTCCGACCATTACCTAACTTATGTGGTAGGACGGTATTGTGCTTGAAATGGATGAATGCTCCTAAAATTGCTATTGACCGTAATGTATTGGAAATCTTTTGAGTGTTCCTGTAGCAGAACTATAAATGATAAAGACACTTTTTTTAATAGAGAAATTCATTTTCTAACTCTTTACAGCATATATCACTTCTGAGTCGTTTGAAATAGTCCAATACCTCTAAAAAACGCTTTGATGAATTTCGGCCCATAGAGCGTAATGTATTTCGAATCTTTTGGGCGGTCCTGTAGATAAACTATTCAGTCGAATGGAACCGAAAGGGGAGGTGCACAACTAGATGTTACAACAATCTTAAATATAAAGTTTCAACATTCAACGCCTAACAGTTTTTGAGATATGCCAGTTTAATGAATTTCGGCCCATTGAGTGTAATGTATTTCGAATGTTTTGGGCAGTCCTGTAGATAAACTATCCAGTCGAATGGAACCAAAAGGGGAGGTGCACAACTAGATGTTACAACTATCCAAAATATGAAGTTTCGACATTCTACGCCTAATAGCTTTTGAGTTAGGCGAGTTTAATGAATTTCGGCCCATAGAGCGTAATGTATTTCGAATCTTTTGGGCGGTCCTGTACATAAACTATCCATTCGATTGCCACCAAAAGGGGAGGTGCACAACTAGATCATAGAACAATCCTAAATATCAAATCTCAACATTCTACGACCAATAGTTTTTGAGATATGCGAGTTACATACATACGTACGTACGTACGTACAGACGGCATGGAAAAACTGGCCACAGTAGACTCGCCACTGGTCAAAATGAGTTGCAGACGCGTTAATATGATCGTGCATGCTAGCCTACGATGAGATGCATCGAAAAAATTTTTAAAATTCAATTTAGAGGTAGTCAAAATCGGTTTTTATGTCGAAATTTGGCCCCCAAAATTTTTCGGGATCACATTACTTCCTTATACTACGTACAAGGAAGTAAAAATGTACTAAATAATAATAACGACAACAAGATATTATTTAACATGTCAAATATACAAGGTGAATCTAAACTCTTGGGCAAAACTTTAAGGGGTGATAGGGCACACATTGAGGAATGGTAATCACAGAGCACTCTGGGGTGAAACGCAGTTTTCACTTACCCGGTAATAATCACTTTTGGAAAAGCATTGAAGTGTCCGTCTAATTTCTTAACCAAGTTTCATAAGCAATAGGCTCGTCTCCGAAAAATTCATCCCTGAAATAAAATAAACTTTTTATACTATCCATTTTAGTCTTCTGTTATCGGAGAAAAATACATTAGTTTCGGACGAACAAGGGTCGGCAAGTGCACTGTTGTTTCGGCACTTTTTCCCAAGTGATTATCAACAGCTATACGACGACGACGTTGCCGACCCCACATTGCTATGTCATTCTGATTCCTTATTATGTGTCCTATCACCCCTTAAAGTTTTGCCCAAGAGTTTAGATTCACCCTGCATTTAACTGTACCGTCTGCATGAAACTGCAGACAATTGTATTTTAGCCGTGTTGTTGGTTTATTAAGGCAAAGCACCACTGGGGCTAGCTGCCAAGGGAGGGGGAAGAATGCCTTGGGCGAAGGGATTTTTATGGGGTTCTAACGCGTATTCAAGTTATATCTGGAAAAAAAAACTCCCCAAACTCCATACTGCTAGATCGATGGTTCCACAGCAGGCTAGAACCCTGCGCCTTCATAAATCAGCCTAATTTTTTAGCCTATATGTTCATTGTACCGTGAAACAAATTTATGAACTAGAAATAGTCATTAAAATTTGACTTCTAAATTAATTGTTGCAAAAAATTAGATATTATTTTATAAACTAGTCAAAATATTTTTTGACATCAAATGCTTTTATATAATTAAGTAAGGATTCCTTATTAATCTGTATTTTTATTGAAATATTTTAAAGGGAAACCTTCTTACTTCATTCTTTTTTAAATAATGGTTTACATGTTTTGAGACCAAGGAATTTACAAAATAAATATAAATATTTATGAGTTCGTATTGAAATCTGTGCATCCACTTAATAAAAAACTGGCAATATTTTAATATTCACATAAAGCTATTGTATACATTTCTAATCAAATTAAAATTTGACAACAAGTAAAAAATATTAAGAGAGTATTCTCTCTCTCTCTTTTATATTTTATTAACCAGCACAATTAATCCATTAAAAATAGGAACTAAAGAGTGAAAAATGAGACATATTTTTAAAAAAACCATCTTACATTTTAACTTTTTACAGGCCAATGTACCCAATTGGGAACATCGAATTAAAAATTTATTAAAAAACGAAATTTTATCGATACTGACTTGAAAAAATTAGCAGATAAAGTTAAAAGATGTCTTGATTTTTTGAAATGGAAGTTGCATTTATAACATTATTGAAAACTGGAAAACAAAATCATAAAAATAGCTATTTTCACAAATTTCTACAGAGCTATCTTAATTCACCTTCCCCCTTCAAACTTTTAATTCATATCTTTACTTAAATTAAAAGAATAAAAATCTTTCATTAATTCTTAATATTTCACTTACTATTTAAACTACCCATCAGTATATTTAGTTTTGGAAACTAATGTAAATTATAGTCAGAAATGAGCTATGCTCCCAATGGGAAACACAGTGAAAATTGTTAATTGTTTTCCCCATTTAAATGACTAATATCTTTTAACTAACGCATTAAAAGACAAAATATGCAAAAAAAAATTAAATTATTCCTGAATCTAAATTCGGTCTGTAAAAGTTTAAAATGCTTATAAAATGAAATAAATATTTGTCATTTCATACCTCAGTATAATTGTTGGCAGAAACATTTTTCTATTTTATTTTATTTTTGTTTTGTTTTGTTTATATTTAAATGCAGTTACCAAATTTTTCGAAGAATCTTTGCCTAGCAGGTCATTGATTACATAGTATGACTTTAAATTATTTTTAAATGCTAATAGAAGAGTTCAATCAATAAAAATATAAAATAATTGGTGTAAAATTGCAGTCTAAAACTATTAAAATGTATCGTGTGCCTGGGTACTTTTTAATTTAAACATATAAATGAAGTTGTTTGTCCCTATAGCTTTTCCGAAGAATAATCAGAAGAGGCAGAATAAAAACCTGGTTTAATAAGTTTTCACTGCAAAAAATAATGACTTCTGAGAGGAGAAAAAAATAAAGTTGTTTTTACTGCACAGTAATTTTATTTAGCTTTAATGACAATATTTTTCACAGAGAGTACCTTATTTAAAAAAAAATAGTTACCTCTAGTTATTGCTTTTAAGCTTTAAAATAGGACACTAGTTTAAGATATATACATACGGACGATCGAAACGTTCTTCGCGTGCCACAGCTCTAGAGACCCTTTTTTGACGCATCTGGCTGTGGGGCACAGCCAGCTGCGTCAGAAAAGGATCTCTAGATCTGTGGCACGCGATGAACGTTTCGATCGTCCGCCCTCTTGCTGGTCGTTAAGTCGAGCGATGGCAACAGCTGCCCTTTTTTTCAGCATTGGGAAAGGGTTGCGCCTCAAAGGGTTAATTCGAGCCTGTCCGAGCGATGTTATTGGAGCCCGATCCCGAAATTTCAGCAAATAGATAAATAAAAGTCAGTTATTTTATTGATAGAAAATCATCAATTTTGCCGTTTGTGCAAATTAAAGACAAATACAGTAGCAAACTCTGAATGCTTTTTCTAATTCTTTGTATTCAAGCTTATCAAATAATAATAATAAAAATTTTCACGAGCCCGAACACAATCGTGAATTGGAGAGCCCGAGCCCGGCTCGTGCCCGGGATTTCGGGCTCGGGCTGAGCCCGTATTATCTCTACATTGTTTGCAACAGTTCACAGTACAACTTGCAAAAAGACTTTCTAAATTTTTTCCGAATCTTTAGATCAGTTAAATTAAAAAAAAAAAAAAAAAAAAAAACCTATTCAAGAGCTGCATGATTTCCAAGTAGAACAGCCTTAAGAATGAGAAACAAAACCCGTACAAAACGATGCAAAACTACGCCCCGAAAATCCGTTTCGCCGATTCAGAATTTATTGCAATTAAACGCAGCACTGACGGTCTCTCCCATACTGCGCTAACTGTCTCTTCACCGCATCTGTTGCAGCACTTGCATAAAGGATATAGATCTACACGTCCACTGGCATTCAGATTCATTACTCTCTTACCACGTTCAATATCACGTTCCAGTTGGAACTTTTAGGAAAGGGGGTGGGGGAGATAAATTGAATCCCGGCTTGGTATTCTTCTATTACGCAGTTTATCGCATCTATCAAATTAATCGCTCTCTCTTTCTCATGCTGTGAATCCGAAGCCGGCTGTGTCCCCCCCCCCTTTGAACGTTCGCAATTTATCGAACACCCCATTAACTTTGGAGGAAGCTGCTTTAACATGGCACTGTTTTGCGAGGGGGCCTGTAATTGGGTTTTTGAAGAAGAAGGCCTAATTGGGAAGCTTTTGATAGGATTATTTTTAACCCTTTAAGGCTCAGTGTTCCCGCTCTGGTAACACCAAACTCTGACGTTTTGACAGCTGCCAGTCACGAAAAATAGATTTGATTTCTATAAAAATAATGGCGGGTGACACAGCTCCATGAGAATCCTTTACTTTTTAGAACGTCATTTCCCGTAAAAAAATGGTCACGATTCTTTTTAACGGCACTGACATCTGCTGAAAAATGGAAAAATGCCATGTACAGCTGGATAGATGGCCCAATGCTGAAAAGAGGGCAACCGTTGCCATCGCTCGACTTAACGACCAGCAAGAGGGCGGACGATCGAAACGTTCATCGCGTGCCACAGACCTAGAGATCCTTTTCTGACGCAGCTGGCTATGCGTCAAAAAAGGGTCTCTAGAGCTGTGGCACGCGAAGAACGTTTCTTTCGTCCGCCCTCTTGCTGGTCGTTAAGTTGAGCGATGGCAACGGCTGCCCTTTTTGCAGCATTGGGAAAGGGTTGCGCCTCAAAGGGTTAATCTATTCTTCCTACCAAAAAATATTAGGTGGACCAAAAAGTTCGCGTTGTTCATTTATTTTTAATAGAAATGTATAGTGTAACTGCTGTTCAATACTTATTTTTTTGGATATACTGAGTATTAATAAAGTGTTGATTGTTTTAACTATCCTATTTTGATATCATAACTTTTAACTTGAATTGGCCTATAAAAAGGAATGCATTTTCCACTGAGAATTCTCCGCCATTTGGAAGCGCTGCGAAAAATTTCTGAGAAGTTTGAGCTGTCACAACACCTTTTCCATACCCTGGCAAAATTTACTATTCGTTTCATTTGAGCGTTTATGTTTCTAAAAATAAAAAATCTGGAGTGACTCCACTTGACTTTCCGAACCAGTGGCGGCTCGTCATTAAGGGCCAGAGGGGGCCTGGCCCCACCGACTAAGCACCGTCTAAATCAAAATATCTTCCTATTATATAAGGCAGTTTTTTCAATAATTTACCTTCATTAAAAAAATACACGCGTTTTACTCTATTTTAATACTATCCATTAAAAAACGCACTTAAAAAAGCGATAGTTATACGATTTTCCCCCTATCTAAACCATGCTTGGGCCATCGGCTGGCCTGCCCTGAATGGGGCGTCGCTTCTCCGTTCACCGGGTTGACATATTTGGCATTGAGCACAAAGCCATACTGACGCGGAATTGACTTGGCTTCCAAACGGCTTATTTGGCGCTGCCTTCTGGGCCCAGATGTTCGGGCCCTCGCACGGTGATCTACACGACCGTACGGTGAAATTTCGGCAATCGGTAGCTATTGGCGAAATTTTCCGCTTAGGAGGAAATCATTTTTTATTTGCGTGATCGTATTTTTGCAGTGCAGTCAGATATTTTTCTGTTTTGTTTTCTTGATTTACGAAAAGCGATGAATGAATGTATTTTTTATATATGTTATTTATTTTAAAATAATTAAATCATCTAAAAATTATGAACAGGCAACTATAAAGAACATAAATATTACATATTTAAATGTGGATTTTTGTTTAGTAATAAAGCAAACTTTTCAATTTAACATAACTACGTAAAAAATAGCAAACGTTGTATAGTAAATTCGATAATTATTTGTCATTTGAGAAATTTTAAATACTTACGCCGTGTGAACGTGGGGATAGGTTGTCCTATATGTATATATATTTTCGCGATTTTAAATGGCAATATTTTTTTTTCGGGCACCACCACTGAAACGGGTCACAAGCCGCCACTGTTCCGAACACTTACGATTAAGATCATTACCAAGCATTTAAATCAATTTTAATCGATGAATCATTCAAACATATATACCCAATTGAAGCACGATCGAATGTGCCGTTTAAACGCCACCGCACTTTCAAGAATTTCTCCTCATACGCCATAATGTAAAACAAATCTTTCTCGTAACCCTGTAGAAAAACTATACGTCCTATACACATCAAATCAATGCCGGTCTTACGATGGTAATTTATAACATGTATACCCCAATTTGAGCTCAATCGAATGTAACGTTCAAACGCTAGCGCACTTTCAAGAATTTCCCCGCATAGGCCATATTGTAAGAGAAATCTTTGTCGTAAGCCCTGTGGAAAAGTCCTATACATAACAAAATCAATACCGGTCTTGCGACGGTAGTTTATGACATATATACCCAATTTGCGCTCAATCGAATGCTCCGTTCAGGAGCTATCGTATTCACTCACATACACACAAGCACACACACACATACACACACACATACATACATCTCGTAAAAATAGCATCAATGAATTCAGAAGACCTCAAAACGTGTCAATGCACTAAAATCTCGAAGTCGAAATTATTCATGATTGCATTACTTTCCTTACATGGTACATGTTCGGAAAGTAAGAAGTATGTCATGGCAAAAATTTTATACCTTGTTGCCCACCTTTAACATTAAAATAACGAAGTCTTCTCAAACGATTACATTAAAAATTCGTTCAAAGCGATGTTTCTTAACCTTTTCCCCTTAACAAATCCCTTCTAAAAGCGGGAGAAAAAAAGACTAACCTTTTTTACAGTCGTTGTGTACTAATATATTATTTTCGCTTATCCCTTTTACACGCCTCGCAAACCCGTTGGGACCCATGATTTAGAGGAAACACTCATTTGCCTGTCTCCAATATTTATTTTCACGTTTTTTTCAAATCTCAAAATCTTCTTCTTGGGTCTACGTACTCTTTTCTTCACACCATTAGGTAAGTCATTTTTCAGTGCTTTGGCTGACTGATAATATGACTTTTAATGGGGAGCCTGGGCAATAAAACCATATCTCCAGTATGAGCTTTAAGAATCATGTAATGCGGTAAACATGTGTTGCTTTCAGTGCTATATAACACATGAATTATTCACCGAAAGTTTACTATTTGTATTCTGGATTTTCTTTAACCCTTTGAGGTGCCTTTCCCAATGCTGAAACAAGGGCACCCGGTGCCATCGCTCGACTCAACTACCCGTGCTGTGCCGGCACTGCCAGCTGCGTCAAAAAAGGGTCTCTAGATATGCGGCACGCGATGAACGTTTCGATCGTCTGCTCTCTTGCTGGTCGTTAAGTCGAGCGATGGCAACGGCTGCCCTTTTTTCAGCATTGGGCCATCTATCCAGCTGTTCTCGCATTCTTCCATTTTTCAGCAGATGTCAGTGCTGTTAAAAATATTCGTGACCATTTTTTGACGGGAAATGACGTGCTAAAAAGTAAAGGATTCTCGTGGAGCTATGTCACCCGCCACTATTTTTATAGAAATCAAATCTATTCTTCGTGAAGGGCAACAGACAAAACGTCAGAGATGGGTGTTCCCAGAGCGGGAACACTGCGCGTTAAATGGTTAATGGGCTGGCTGTATTAAGTTATTTAATAGACAAATTGTATTCGAATTTTCAAAATTTGGGCTTTGCTTTAACATGCAGATGATTTCTTAAATCAAAATTTACCAGACGTAACAATGAACATTTGTAATTAAACGATTTTTTTTTGGACGTACTTCAATTTAACACAAAAATGCCTCTTGAAGTTTAGTTACTCATTTATTTATTTTCTCAGTGTTTTAAAGTTTTGTGAAAGCTTGTGGAAATCTTTCTGATTTTCTAAAATTATCCTTTGAATTCAATATCTCTCACATACAAAAAAATCTGATGTGGAAACCACATAACTTCCTTGCACGTCTATTATTTTCGGCTTACTTCATCTAATTCTTGAGGTAGGCACGTGACCGTGGTCGGACCATTACCTAACTTTATAGTAGGACGGTATTGCGCTTGAAGTGGATGAATGTCTCTAAAAGAGATTGACAGAGATGTGTTGAAATTCTTTTGGGTGTTCCTGTACGAGAACTATAAATGATACAGACACTTATTTTCGATGGAGAGATTCATTTTGTAACCCTTAACAACAAATATCACTTCTGAGTCGTTTGAAATGGCCTAATACCTCTAAAATACGCTTTAATGAATTTCTGCCCATAGGGCGTAATGTATTTCGAATCTTTTGGGGGGCCCCTGTAGATAAACTATTCATTCGATTGAGACCAAAAGGGGAGGTGCACAACTAGATCATAGAACAATCCTAATTATAAAATTTCAAGATTCTGCGACCAATAGTTTTTGAGATATGCGAGTTACATACATACGTACGTACGTACAGACGGCATGGAAAGACTGGCCAAAACAGACTCGCCGCTGGTGAAAATGAGTTGCAGACGCGTTTACATGAATGCGTGCGTGGATGCGCACGATGAGATGCATCACAAAAATTCTTAAAAGTAAATTTAGAGGTAGTCAAAATCGGTTTTTTTCGTCGAAATCTGACTCCCGAAATTTATTACTTCCTTATACTCTACCTTATACTACAAGCAAGGAAGTAATAAAAGCATCGTACGCAATTATTTTAAGTCTGCAAAATATCCCTTTTAAACTTGAGTATCACGCATGCTTGTACTGAAATATTAAAAAAAAAAATATTTTGTAAAGTGATTTTTGCCTATGATACGATTATTAACTATGACCATTGTACCCAAGTCTTAACCCTTTGATGCGCAACCCTTTCCCAATGCTGGAAAAAGGGCAGCCGTTGCCATCGCTCGACTTAACTACCAGCAAGATGGCGGACGATCGAAACGTTCATCGCGCTGCGTCAGCCAGCTGCGTCAAAAAAGGGTCTCTAGATCTGTGGCACGCGATGAACGTTTCGATCGTCCGCCATCTTGTTGGTAGTTAAGTCGAGCGATGGCAACGGCTGCCCTTTTTTTCAGCATTGGGCAATCCATCCAGCTATTCTTGCACTCTTCCATTTTTCAGCAGATGTCAGTGCTGTTAAAAATATGCGTGACCATTTTTTGACGGGAAATGACGTGGTAAAAAGTAAAGGATTCTCGTGGAGCTGTGTCACCCGCTACTATTTTTATAGAAATCAAATCTATTCTTAGTGACTGGCAACAGTCAAAACGTCAGAGTTGGGTGTTCCCAGAGCGGGAACACTGCGCGTTAAAGGGTTAAGGGAAGGACGGTATGTAGTTTCTTTGTCGTCTTAACACTGAATTTAAAAATAGACTGCCGACGAAATTTAAAATATACACACCACGGCATGTACGAAAAAAAAAAAAAAATTGACATGACTGAAAAATCTAATCTCATGACATGGTTGAAAAGTGTATACATAATCTTTAAATTTATTTCATTTTTGCGTTCACCTTTAGGAAAAAATAAGAGTGATGTACGGTAGAAATAAATATCACTTTCGAATGTACTATATTTTTCGTTTTGAAATATTGTTCACTTGTGTTCCCGTAAATAGTTTGCTTTGCAGGCAGTTTTTAAAAAAATCTGATGTGTCCAACACATGACTTTCTTGCACGTCCATCAGATCAAAAATATTTTCGACGCACTTCCTCTAAACTTATTTGTTTGAAAGAGATAAAATATCAATAATAGTAAGGTTTAGCGATTTCTAGACAAATATTTCGATATCGCCAAGCTGAGTTCAATTTGAAATATTTCCTTCTGACACTTTATTTGGCGATATTTCACCAAAAGCCGACAAACTTGAGATAGTCTGCGAGATTTTGAGGATAGCCAAAGTAGTCATTGACCACAGACTTTCAATGAATTGAATGCATCCATACACCTCAATGTATTTAAAGTCATTTGGCTCACCCTGTAAATAAATTCTCAGTCGATTGCTGTCAAAAAAGATATGGAAAACAGTTAGATATTACAATATTTCTAAATACAAAAGTTCAAAAATCTACGGGTTAAAGTTTTCGTGTTATACAAAATAGGAAATAATTTTTGGCGCCAAATTTGGCGATATTTCGGCGAAACTCGTCAATGTCGACGACATTTGGCGAGATTTTAAGCATGAACCAAACAATGACAGATTATCGCCAAATTTGGCGATATTTCGCCAAAACTCGCCAAGAACGATGACAAATGGCGATACTTTGGGCATGGACCAAATGACTGACTATCGCCAAATTTGGCGATATTTCGCCAAAACTCGCCAAGGTCGAGGACAGACGGCGAGTTTTTGGGCATGTACCAAACAATGACTGTCTACAGTTGTATTATATTGAAGATGTCCATAGACATTAAGGTACTGAAATTCTTTTCGGTGGTCCTGTAAATAAACTCTCCAGTAGATTGGAACCAAAAATCGAGATGCACAACTAGATGTTACAACATTCTTATATATGAAATTTCAAAATAGTTTTTGAGATTTGAGCGTTAAATATGCACACACATACACCAAAAGTCGCCAAGCTTGGCGACTTTTGCCATAGTTCTTGAGGGAGGCACGTGACCGTGGTCGGACCATTACCTAACTTATGTGGTAGGACGGTATTGTGCTTGAAATGGATGAATGCCCCTAAAATTGCCATTGACCGTAATGTATTGGAAATCTTTTGAGTGTTCCTGTAGCAGAACTACAAATGATAAAGACACTTTTTTTAATGGAGAAATTCATTTTCTAACTCTTTACAGCATACATCACTTCTGAGTCGTTTGAAATAGCCCAATACCTCTAAAAAACGCTTTGATGAATTTCGGCCCATAGAGCGTAATGTATTTCGAATCTTTTGGGCGGTTCTGTAGATAAACTATCCAGTCGAATGGAATCGAAAGGGGAGGTGCACAACTAGATGTTACAGCAATCCTAAATATAAAGTTTCAACATTCTACGCCTAATAGTTTTTGAGATATGCGAGTTTAATGAGTTTCGGCCCATTGAGCGTAATGTATTTCGAATGTTTTGGGCAGTCCTGTAGATAAACTATCCAGTCGAATGGAACCAAAAGGAGAGGTGCACAACTAGATGTTACAACTATCCAAAATATGAAGTTTCGACATTCTACGCCTAATAGCTTTTGAGTTAGGCGAGTTTAATGAATTTCGGCCCATAGAGCGTAATGTATTTCGAATCTTTTGGGCGGTCCTGTACATAAACTATCCATTCGATTGCCACCAAAAGGGGAGGTGCACAACTAGATCATAGAACAATCCTAAATATCAAATCTCAACTTTCTACGACCAATTGGTTTTGAGATATGCGAGTTACATACATACGTACGTACGTACGTACAGACGGCATGGAAAAACTGGCCACAGCAGACTCGCCGCTGGTCAAAATGAGTTGCAGACGCGTTAATATGATCGTGCATGCTAGCCTACGATAGGATGCATCGAAAAAAATTTTAAAATTAAATTTAGAGGATGTCAAAATCGGTTTTTTTGTCGAAATTTGGCCCCCAAAATTTTTCGGGATCACATTACTTCCTTATACTACGTACAAGGAAGTAAAAAAAGGGGGTATGATTATAAAATGCTTAAGACGTGTTTACAGAAATACTTTACTATAAAAATAATCTAATTAAATATTTTTTAAATTTAAATTTCTCGTTAAAAAATGCTAATCCGTATCAGCCTTCTGTTGCGTCCATTTTAGTGAGACTGCATTCAAACAGCAAAATAGCATTCATAAACCAAAATGATTTCAAAATTAATTAATTTTATTCCTTTCGATTTTAAATTCTTGAAGTTTAAGAGTCGATTGCCAAATGTGGCATAGAATTGATTTTTTCCAAATAAAAGCATAATGTTGCATCCGGCGACATTTTATTCAGCTGACTTCTAATTCCTGATTATCTTTAACTATTTTGTCATCTTTGTTTTTGATACTCCCCCCTCACTCCCCCCCCTTTTTTTTAACTGGTCTTATCGTTTATTCACCTCCATCCACCAATCAGACTTCTATCTTGAAAAGATTCCGCTATTTTTGTTGATCCAGGGATGCGTTTTATTTATTTATTTGTTTTAAATCATTACTAACGCAGCGCAACAAAGTTCATTCGAAAGTTGAGTTATTTATTTATTTTTTATTCGACTGATTCAAGTCTTTCTAAGATATCAAATGAAAAAGAGAAGTGAAATTTCAGAGAATATGCTGTCGTTAATCGAAAGCTGTTGATATTCTGCATAAAATTCACGCGTCGAAATAAATGCCGCATATCTCTCGGCGTATAACACGCACTTTCAATTAAAAAAAAAAAATTACTTCATTTTTTCGTGTGCGTGTTATATGCCGAATATAAAATGGTTAATATAAATTTTTTTTTATTAAACATTACAAATATTGATTATATTACAAAAGGTTATTATTATCAATTATTTAATCGAATTTATCTACATATTTAATAACTTAAACAGACAAACAAAAATTGCAATAACATAAAAAGTTTATTGCATAGATCCTCAGTTATATTTACTGGACCTGTCTCATACCGGATTTTGGGGTGGCAGGTTGTTAGAATTTCAAAGAAAGTGAACCGGAAACGATCGCGTTTGAAAAGCACTAAAAGTAGACAAATGATCGCAAGTGGATTTTTGTTTTGTGGGGGTTTATGATTTTGGCAGCATTATGATTAGACAGCAATTATTGCCTGAAAATAGTAAGACATATCCTGAATTTACTGATGCGTGCTATACGGTAAATTAAATGAAACTAAGTGTCAATCATATCAAACACATTTCTTATACAACGATTAAAAAACGCTTTTCAAACACGACATTATTGCGCATGCACTTAGCTGATGGTTAACCCTTTAACGCGCAGTGTTCCCGCTCTGGGAACAGCAAACTCTGACGTTTTGTCTGTTGCCAGTCACGAAGAATAGATTAGATGCCTATAAAAATAGTTGCGGGTGACAGAGCTCCACGAGAACCCTTTACTTTTTAGCACGTCATTTCCCGTAAAAATGGTCACGATTATTTTTAACAGCACTGACATCTGCTGAAAAATGGAAGAATGAGAGAACAGCTGGATAGATGGCCCAATGCTGAAAAAAGGTCAGCCGTTGTCATCGCTCGACTTAACGACCAGCAAGATGGCGGACGATCGAAACGTTCATCACGTGCTACAGATCTAGAGACCCTTTTTTTTTTACGACATAACTTTTTCCGTTTCATAAAACTTCTTTCCGTTTCATTACTGGCTGGCACAGCCAGCTGTCGTCAAAAATAAAAAAGGGTCTCTAGATCTGTGGCACGCGATGAACGTTTCGATCGTCCGCCATATTGCTGGTAGTTAAGTCGAGCGATGACAACGGCTGCCCTATTTTCAGCATTGGGAATGGGTTGCGCCTCAAAGGGTTAACTTGTTAATTTCCGCCATTGCATACCGGCATGGACTCTTGGAATGCTGCTGCCGCTCCGCGCTTTCGCTTTTATGAAACGAAATCGTCTTATCTTACATTTATAACTGAGTGAAATGAGAACGTAGGAAATTTTATTAATTCATGACACTCATTAGGGGCCACGCCCGAGATAAATGAAACAAGTACACCCGCACACACACACTGTAGGTATAGGAATGATCAAGTTTTTTCTTGCGCCTGTGATAAAACTGAAATTAAATAGGCAGAAAATGAAATAAAAGGGTATAACTAAGACATGTCAAAAGGATATGTTCACAAACACTTGAACAGCATAAGCAGTGTTAACAAGTAATACGAGGCGTATTCGGAAAGTAAGTTCCGTTTTGAAAAAAAATTAGGAGCAATTTTTTTATCTGAAGCCAATTATATTTTTTTACGTGAAAGAGCATGTCTTAAACTACTTTTCTGGACAGTTTCCGCCAATGTTCAAACACTTGTCGTAGCGGGATACTAGCTTTGGATCGAAAGCGCTTGTCGTCTAGGTCTCGCTTCATGTGCAGGAACGAGTGGCAGTCGGACGGCGCCAAGTCTGGGATGTACGGTGGGTGATCGAACTGCTTCCAACGAATCTGTCGAATCATCGTTTGAGTGTCACCAGCAGTATAGGGCCGAGCATTCTCATGGAGGCCTGCACATGAAACGCGAGCTAGGCGACAAGAGTTTCGGATCCGAGGATGAGGTGAAAAATACTGTGAAGTCGTGGTTATTGTCATTTGCGAGATGTTTCTATGAAGAAGATATAGAAAAACTGGCAACCCGCTACGCCAAGTGTTTGAACCATGGCTCACTGGGATATATATACAGGCTGTCCAAAAAGCTCCGTTTTTCCGTACGAGTAAATTTTCGCTTCTTCGCCGATTTGTCGCTTTTACCCAACGAATCACTGTTGCCATCTCTGCCGGAGAAAATATGCCTAAAATCAAAGCTAAAAGTATCCAGGAATGGATAGCAATGGCCGCATTCGTAAACGCCAAACGAGTTGCACTCGTGCAACGAGTTTATCGTTTACGAATGCGGCCATTGTTATCCATTCCTGGATACTTTTAGCTTTGATTTTAGGCATATTTTCTCCGGCAGAGATGGCAACAGTGATTCGTTGGGTAAAAGCGACAAATCGGCGAAGAAGCGAAAATTTACTCGAACGGAAAATCCCATAGGAGAAACTGGTTTTCGGACAGCCTGTATTTATCCAAGTGAGCCATGGTTTGAACACTGACAGAAACTATGTAGAAGCATAGTTTAAGATATACTCCTGCATGTAAAAACAAAATTGGCTTGAGAACAAAATCTTTTACTATTGTTTTTTCAAAACGGATCTTACTTTCTGCACACCTCGCCCATACACCTCATACATAAACACCTCTCTGATTCTTTTAGCGTCTTTTTTAACGTGTTATAGGAAGAAGATTGCAGTTTTTCGTGTTATATGAACCAGTAGCATATATAGGTTTTTGTTTCGGAGGGGCCGAACCAATATATAGCTTTTCTTTTTTTTTGGGGGGGGGGCAAGCACATGATCTAGACGAAAATCATTTGAAAACTTAGGCTGTTTTTAAAACATCAGTGAGACCTTAGGATGTTTTTAAAACATCAGTGAAATGAGATACCTAACTATTTTTAAATTAATAGCGTTATAGATAAAACAATTCAACAATGTAATGAAAAAATATTTTTACTGGTCATTCAAAATGAGATAAAGTATCCTAACTGAATAATGCGACTTGCAACGTTCTAAAGTTAATTTTTAGTTTTACTATAGTTAATATATTTTTTTAACAGTTTTTTAAACAATTGTTTTACATTTTCGGAGGCTTCAACAGTTTTAAACAATTGTTTTACATTTTAGGAGGGAGCCAAGGCCCCCTTGGCGGCTCCCTTAAATACGCCACTGACATGAACTCATGATAAAGGGGGTTTACTGTATAAATAATCAAATAATCAATTTTAATTTTTTATTAATTGATTATTATTATCACGTTGTAACAAAAGTTTTCCCTGCCCAATTTGCTTGAGTCAGCTCATGCGGTAGCCAGCGATTGAACTAGTACGTCAAGTTTATGAGATGCATAGGGCGGCTAGTGGACATGGCACTAAAACTCTTTAGCTAGTGGTTGAATACTTATCTTCTTCCACAAGTTCTCGCGGGTGGGCCTCATCAACATCAGTAGGCTAACCGTATAGAGCAAGAGCCAGCGACCGCCAGACCTTCGTCATAGTATAAAAGCTGAAACTTTCTCTGCGCATACCCTCCCAACAGAGGTAGGAACCATCGGCCACTCTAAAGTTTGGATGATCGTGGCTTTGGCAGGTAACAGGTGGCAAAGGTGTATAAAAGTGCAGAAAATTTCGTCATTTCATAAAGCTTCATTTTTTTATAGGTTCTTCTTCGCAGTACTAGAAATCACTTTATCCCTTGCCAGACACTTTTCCATCGTGGCAAACCCCCGCCAGACAATCTCAAAATCTTGAAAAACGTAATTCTATTACGAGCGCGCTGCAGCATCGTAAGAAAGTTCAGAAGTAGCAGTATAAAATGTGCTTGGCACTTTGTGACAGCTTGATGTACTCCGTCGCGGGAGTTTACGAACATAACAGTTTTCCATGACTTTGAGGTTGTCTGGCGGGGGTTTGCCACGATGGAAAAGTGTCTGGCAAGGGATAAAGTGATTTCTAGTACTGCGAAGAAGAACATATAAAAAAATGAAGCTTTATGAAATGACGAAATTTTCGGCAATTTCATACACCTTTGCCACCTGTTACCTGACAAAGCCACGATCATCCAAACTTTAGAGTGGCCGATGGTTCCTACCTCTGTTCGGGGGTATGCGCAGAGAAAGTTTCAGCTTTTATACTATGACGAAGGTCTGGCGGTCGCTGGCTCTTGGACTAGTAGCACTCTTCTTCTTGGACATCTTAGTCCTTGTTTTCGGACTTTCGGTACGAAACCTTCGCATTGTCATGTGATACAACAGTAGTACCTACAGCTGTACACATCATTCAGGGATATTCTGTAGCTGACATTTTGCACCCAAACTGGAAGTAAATGATGGTCGTAATCTGGTAGCAATATAGTTCCATTTCGGACACCTTGTACTTAATGATAGCGATACTGTTTTGCAATTTTCACAACACGCTACTCAAAGCAAGTCTTTTTCCTTCAAATGCCAAAAACCGTTTGGCAAAATATTGGCAAACACGCCAATGCGAACTGTTTGAGAAGGCGGAAAGACTTTCGTTACAAACTAATATTCTTTCGTCTGATTCATCAAATTTCTATTTTCTATTGTAAAAGCGATGCAATTTTGATTACAGTTTCTGAAGAAAAACATAATTTTTCAACTTACCTCTTTCAATAATCCCAATGTCAAAATGACAGGATTATTATTATTATTATTATTTAATTTGTACTATGGACTCTTTGCTAACCAATTTTTTCCACCAATCATTTAGGAAGACACTTTTTATCAAAAATTGCGTTTCAGAAGATGAAATTTCTACACTATTTCTGAGGATATGTTTGCATTATTTATAATTTATTAAGGGATAGTAAGTAAGTCTACTTAGGTGGTCCAAAAAACTCGGTTTGGTTGCTTTTCGGACAAAGAATTACAAAATAAAAATTCTAATTCACTAAAAAGAGGTTTGAGCGTTTCCTTTGAAATGTAAAAAGAAGGGGAGGGGGATTTATAGGCTCAAATGAAAGAGTTGAAGGACAACCCCCTGCGACTACACAACTGACTCTAATCTAAATTAATTTTGATATCGATCAAACTAGTAATTTATTATCAAGTATAATAAACAAACAAATATGAAGAAAAACATTGTGTTTGAAAACACTGAAAAGTTTACATTTATAATATCTTTCGCTTGCCAATATTTTTTTTAAATTTTTTATTTTGAGGAGACACTATTATTAGTTATTTGGTTTAAATCCAGTAACTTCAAATTTGCGAAAAAAAAAATTAGTATTCGAGACCGAAAAGGTGGAAAGATATCATCATAGAGGAAAAAAAAAATTCTTAAGTATCTTTAGATCAAATAACCTACTTCCACTATCAAATAACTCACTTGCGAGAAGATGCGAAGTCTCTCAGCAAACAGTTCATTGAATGAGAAATAATTTTCAAAGAGATAAAATATCACCTCTCTATGCAAAATAATTATGTGGTGTGGAAGAGTATTATTATTCATGCCGAGATGAAAGAAAAAAGGATAAAAATCATTTAAAAATAATGATAATAAAATGCCGTAAGAAACGAATGAGAGTGGAGTAACTCCATAAAGATGAATAGTCGGTGTTCATCGCAATAGCTTAGCCTACGATTAACCCTTTAAGGCGCAGTGATCCCGCTCTGGGAACACCCAACTCTGACGTTTTGACTGCTGCGAGTCACGAAGAATAGATTGGATTTCTATAAAAAATAGTTGTGGGTGACACAACTCCATGAGAATCCTTTACTTTTTAGCACGTCATTTCCCGTCACAAAAATGGTCACGATTATTTTTAACAGCACTGACATCTGCTGAAAAGTGGAAGAATGCGAAGAACAGCTGGATAGATTGCCCAATGCTGAAAAAAAAGGGCAGCCGTTGCCATCGCTCGACTTAACTACCAGCAAGATGGCGGACGATCGAAACGTTCATCTTGTGCCACAGATCTAGAGACCCTTTTCTGACGCTGACGCTGTGCCGGGCACAGCCAGCTGTCGCCAAAAAAAGGATCTCTAGATCTGTGGCACGCCATGAACGTTTCGATCGTCCGCCATCTTGCTGATAGTTAAGTCGAGTGATGGCAACGGCTGCCCTTTTTTTCAGCATTGGGAAAGGGTTGCGCCTCAAAGGGTTAAGAAAAAAAGACACAAAAAGTCTCTAATATGCAAAAAAATTAGCTAAAAGTATGTATCATTAAAATCACCATGAAGTTTATAATGAGAATTAACACTAATTGAATTATCGAAAGTATTTTGCTGCTTGAGTGTACGTCGACCAGTCAGTGGCGAAATTTTCCTGAGAGTTTTGTGTTACGGTAAGCCTGCACAAGGGGTATGGGCCTAGAGGGTGTTGTGTCTTGGGCGGAGGACTTTTTAAGGGGTTCTAGCACGCATTCACGTTACATCTGAAGGAAAATGCCCCAAACTCCAAACCGTTCGATCGACAGCCGCGCGATAAGCCCGAACCTTCGCACTTCAGCGATCTACCGTGTTCAGTGTCTTATCCGCACGGCCATGGAAATTTTTCAATTTTTCTGAATGACCCTTGATTGGTAGCAAAAAATCTGAATGACCAGAAGCAGCCGAGAAGTACGAAAGCCTTTTAAAAGTGGAGTAGTACCTTAATACGTTGCTCTTGTGACCACGCTGTAAACTTACAAATACTGGATGACGGAGGTATCAATATTTAATTCACAACTTGATGATTTTTAGTGCTGGTCGTAAAAATACATTACATTAGAAAAATTTCCTGTCTTTTTTTTTTTAATGATCAATAGTCTGATTTCAGCCAAATACTGAAGTGTCAGAAACAATGTTCAAATTCTTTGTTCGTTTGAGGAATATTTACTCCGTTATGTATGTCATGTTAAACAATCTCTGTAAAAATAGTATATTTTAATTTATTGCATTTTTTTAGACCACATTTTTAAAACCTTTTTGTAATTTTATGTTGCGATAATGAACATACAATAACTGTCATAAGGTGTTTAACAATAGCAACATCTCAGAATTAGTACAGAGGGTTTGGCCGCTTTTCCATAAGATATCTGCACGCGCGTCTTTCGTTACATTGGTATTTTTTATATGTTGCCAGTACTTGGAAATGATTTTTTAGGTCCATAATCAGACACCTAACTTTATACATTTTTCGAAAATGGGAGTTGCCACTCTTAACTACAAAATGGTTTTTCTACGAAACTGTGATAAATATTTGAATAAAACCAAAGCGACACGGAAGCTACTGAAATAATTTATATTAGGCATCTTTTTCATAATTTTACAAACAGTAATGAGGTCGTAAAAATGAAAAAAAAAATGGGGGATTGTTTTTGCAGGCACATTTCTCGAAGTACACAGATAAAAATAAATAAAAATCCCGTATAAATAAAAATTCCTGTGAATTACGATCGATTACTTACTGACATACGTGATTTTTATGGTTGATGTAGTTCGAGAAATACCCACAAAAAGAAACCAATTAAAAAAATATATGTTTTTGCTAACTTATTGTTCGTCTGTAATAAGTGTCTTCCTTGTGGTTTTGGTTCTATTCAAATATCTATTATAGTTTCGTAGAAAAACGATTTTGAAGTTAGGGGTGGCAACCACGGAAGGAAAAAAAAAAAAAAACAAAAAAAAAAAAAAAAAAAAAAAGGGAAGGGTCCAAACGGTAGAAAAAGCCGAATTTTTCACAAAAAGGCTTCATCATTATTATTTTGTCAAAAAAACTGAAATTTCATGGGAGGTCCGGACCCCCTGGAACACCCCCCCCCTCTTGAGCAACCTCTATTTTTGGAAAACACACAAAGCTAGGGGTTTGATAATAGGCCTATTAATTATTTCCAGCTACTAGCAACATAATAAAGGCATCACTGTAAAGAAAAACGGGTGTGTAGATTTCATATGGAAATACAGTGACACAGACACTTTTCATGATTTTATGCTGTTTCTTCTCAACTAGCAATTGACTGCGGGTACAGTTAATGGTTATTTGTGCTTACATTTTTAGTAAAAGAAGTCTGTATAAACACAAATGAACCAGTTTTAATACACTGGTGTAACTTTATAAAATTGCTGAAAATTTTTAATAAATTTCATTTTTTTGGTAATATATTTCAGATTTTAGGGCTGTACAGACGAATTCTTCTTTTAACATGAAACATCATGTACTCTCTATTAGAACAGATAGGAATGAGAAAGGCCCTGGGGTGCAATATTTTTCAAACAAAAGTTTGTATTAGGGCATGGTTATTAATGGTGGATTAATGGTGGTCGATGAAATCGCCAGCCGCTTGTCAAAAAGTTCTAACAGTTAGCCATACTTTTTTTGCAACGAGTACTGACAGCGTTGGTGGTTTCACGGCGCGATCATTAAAGGGTTAACACTATCTGTGATTTATTCCGCGGGTTCAAACGAACTCTCAATTGCTGTAGGATTTCTTCCGCAATGGAATTAGTTTTCCCGAATTTTACTACCTCACTGATCCTAGCAAGTACAGAAAAAGGATTCTCTATGTCTCAAGATGATCGATGAAATGAAAGAACCAATTAGGGAAGGAGAGGACAAAACTACTAGAGGATTTCGGTTCGTTCGCCTAAACGAAAGAAAGAGATGACATAAGTACCATATGTTAACAAAATGTACCATGTCATAAGGCCATCCATTATGCTGGGCATAGGTAAATTGAGACTTTGCATGCTTCGGTAATTCTTTTGTGCGTATGAACGAATAATTAATTGCAGGCATTAAAAATAAGAATGTTTTAAAGTAAAAGATGTTAACCAAGCTTTTCGTGCAAGAATTAGTTAATTAAGTGATCTTGAAGCTTTGTCGCAGCGCAGAAACTTCAGAGAATCAGAAGATTTTTTCTAGGGAGCCATATACCAACCTTAGAAAAATATATCTTGAACCTTAGGCACTACATTATGTGAAGGCAACTGAAAAAAAAAAAAAAAAAAAAAAAAAAAAAAAAAAAAAAAAAAAAAAAAAACTGCGTTTTCTGTTTAAAAATTTTAAAGTAAAATTTTAGCAATTTTTTCATTAAAAGCGATACCTGTGTTCGATGAGTCAACGTGCCTTTGCATTATATTCTTTGAAGTGAGCTTTGAAATACGGTACAGCGCCATCTATCGGGTGAAAATGGCGATTTTCTTTTTTGCATATTTGACTTGCGCATGTTCTGAAACGTGTAGATACCAAATTTCACTGGAATATTCCCGGTAGTTTTCTCTCCAGCACCCCTTGAACACTTGCAGTTTAATTATGGCCAGCCTGTACTTTGTAAATTGGCAATAAGAGTTCTAGTGACTCAAAAAAAAAAAAAAAAAAAAAAAAAAAAAAACACTTGCATGCAAGCACATTTCAGCAGCACAAGCACTTAGAAGTAAAAGCCAAAGAAAACTTTTTTTTTTTATAAGCTTGAAAATATTTTAGCCATTTCTGACCCATTCTAACTATGATTTCAGCCACTTTTCCCCTGGCGGAGTTGGCAATACTGCTGGTAGGGGATTCCGTCGAATGAGCAACAGATGCTGCGCCATTTGACCCTATGCGAAATAAAACGCGGTTTGTATGTGCGTATAAGCCGAAGAGATGAATTGAAATCGTGACATGAGACTTGAAATAGGATGCATTTTAGTCGCTAAAAACATAGCGTAACAAAAAAGCACTCGTAAACTTGCAGAACACAGTAGAACATGGGAGATAATACAAGGCCAACTCTTTCAGACCTGGTTAAAAAATTTCTCTTTGAATTGAACAATTTTTCCTTTGATAAAAAAAGATTAAATTTGTAATTAAAATATAGAATTAAGAAATTCTCAGTATTCCATTTTCGAGCAAAATTGATTTTCTTAATGTGCTCAAATTAGGACATCGATCCTGTACGATAGTATAGGTAATTTTCGTGCCCTCTATTGTGAAGAGAGGTTAGAAATAGGGATGCAACGGATATCCGGAAACATACTGCATACGGCCAACAAGCCGGATAATTCGCAGTAGCCAGATATTACAAATATCCGGCAGTACATCCGGCCTAAAATTATATACAGAGAAATACCATAAATAAACATGATAAATGAATAAATTCTAAAAAAACTGCAATAATAAAAAATGCGAAAAACAAGTTTTGTGAAAATATTTTGTTTTCAATACTTTATAGAATTTATTTTTATCATGTATAGAAAAAAAAATATAACGGAAAAGGAGCGCTAGTGCATGAGATGGACTAATCAGTGCATTTTTCAAAAAACTTCTGTAAGCAACTACTAGAGAGCCGTATTTCGAAACATGCTTCATCGTTTTCAATGAGGTAGTTGGTCAAGATCTAGTCACAAACTGGCCAAAAGCTTCCCAGCGTCATCATATTTGTCGGTTTCGTTCATTCTGACACCTTATGGTCAAAATGAGTACTCGATGAATGGATTCGCTTTCCTTCGCGAGCACAAACTGCAATGAGAATTATTGTATTAAATAAAATATGTTGTATAAATTTCTGGTTGCTGGAAAGTTCTGATTATTTTATAGAGGTCTGTTTAAATGTTATTTAGTGAAAGTTAGTGCATCCCAAAGTTAAAAAAGATCTTCTGAAACTCTGACTTCCAAACTCCGGAATTTCTGCAATACGGATGAAATTCGTACCTAGACCTATCCAGTTATGCAACACAACCGAATTGCGATTTCGGAAAACATAATTATAGGTCTGAAAATATTTTAACCATTAATATTGAATTACTTTTGTACTGTATTAGAAGATAATTGCCAGAAATAAGATTTTTTGAGGGTTTCAATACACTCGGGGAGGCGAAAGTATCAGAAAATCGAAGCGAAACTTTTTACAATGTTTTACTACGTGAGATAACTTTTTCACACTAATAGTAGATTGCAGTAATGAACAAAGGTTTCCGACCCACTTTAACCACTGCCACCTAGATACAGAAAGCCTGAGCGCTGAAGCTTTGACGTCATCATTAGGCCTTCGAGTAATGACGTCACCACACTTTCATTCTCATAAAGTAAAACTATTTCAGATTTCTGGTGAATGCTACAAATATTAAAAAGTATCTTAGGTGAAAGATAAAAATTAAAATACGTTCGTGACACAAAACAATTCATTGTGATTTACTCCCTTATTACATTATATAATTAATTACAGTTAAAAAATGCTCTTTTTTGTAATATTAATTTTTCTATGTCAATTCATTAAAATATTGTTATGAGAGAGCAAATTCACCAGAAATTTCGAATAGTTTTACTTTATGAAATTTAATCTGTGATGACGTCACCTTTAGAAGGCCAATTGATGACGTAGAGGATTGGTGACGTAGCAGTGGTTAGGCTTTCTGTGTCTAGGAGGCAGTGCTTTAACCCAGAAACTTACAAATAGTGCTATTCCCACAAGTCGGAGATCAGTATTGCACATGTTACACTTTATACAAACGCGAATGAAGAAAAGTAATGTAACTTTTATTTAAAGCATTTTAACATAAAAATATGCAATCTGCCCATGCTGTACGAACCTTCATTTCTTTGAGGAAACCGTTTTTTTTTTTTTTTTTTTTTTGGCTGCAATATATGGTTGTTTATGTAACAACTGCCCAAAATTTAATAAACAAAATACTTTTTGATGTGTGTTCTAAATGACGAGGTTAAGTTGTGAAAAGGAAATTTTGCCACGATATCTCATAAGTGTAACATTATCTGCTGTGTGAAGGAAGAGACCACAAGAAATGCACAGCACCACCTTGTGGGCAATGCTCAAGTAACTTTAGCCTTCCAGTTATTGCTTGGAGAAACAGTTTGAAAACTACACTGCTTAGTTTCTGTCTGATGTAGTAGTTTTTTTTCTCCTTGGAATTTTTTATCACTATTCATGTTATAGTAAATTTTGTAATTGTTGAACATATAATCAGTAAGTTCCCAACTCTAGTTAATAGCAATTATATTGATCAGCATAGAGGGAAAATACTTGAAAGGAACAATAAAAGTTTCATGTATATATAGCCTATGAATTATAAAATCTCAGTGAAATCTGTTCAAACGGGCGGTAACTTTAATATTAAGTTTACTCCGTCTTTATCATATAAATAGAAAAATCGAAGAAGCAGTTAAATTAACTAAACGCCCACGAATTGGCATCTGAACAGATTTACGCTATGCTACAGAGAATATTATTCAAAGTATTTGAATGATGAAAATCTCTTTTTTTGTGTGGTGTGTTTATTTATAATTTTTATAGGAAACCATTCTATTAGTGAGTGTTTTGAAAAATGAAATGAAAATACCTATTAATCACGTATTTTCATTTCATCAACTTCTCATTTTATCGTCTAAATTATTTTTTTCCCACTTTTTTATCACATCAGCATAGGAAGGAACATACTTTGAATAATATTCTCTGCAGCATAGCGTAAATCTGTCCAAATGCCAATTTGTGGGAGGTTACTGTTAACATAACTGCCTTCTTCAACAGATTTCACTGTTGATATGCTCAAGTAGGCGTTTACTAAATACGCCCATTTCTACAGATTTCATTCAGATTTAATAATACATACGCTATATATACATAAAACTTTTACTATTTCAAGTATGTTTCCCTCTACGCTGATCAATATAATTGCTATTAACTAGAGTTGGATACTTAATGATTATATGTGATTTTTATGGTCGGTGTACCACGGGAAATACCTGAAAACCAACCCCAGGTTTTTCAAGAAAGGTTTCTGCTGCCTAATTGTAAGTTGGAAAATTGTGAAAAAAAAATATGCAGTATAGCTCTAATTAGTAGCATCTGTGCGTCATTCAAATATCTGCCACAGTTTAGTAGAAAAATGATTTTGACGTTAGGCGTGAGAGCCTGTACTTTCCGAAAACGCATAAAACTAAGGGTTTCATAATGGGCCTGTAAATTATTTCCAACAATTAGCAACATAATAAAAGTACAAATGGAAAGGCCGACGCCAGTGCAGTTTTCATATGAAAGCTACAGCGAGTTCCTTTCTGGTCTCAAAACTTTTCTAGAGATCAGGTTTGCTTAAATGTTCTTAAAAATAACATTTTTGATTACTTTTGAGTGAAAAAGTACGGCAATCTAATAATTATCTTAATTTTAACGCATAATTTTGAGCTGTACTGACTACATAGTACGTTCGCCGTCTTTAAAAACATAATCCTCGAATATTTGAGTTAAAAATTATAAGCATAAAAAGACAGGATTAAGTTTATGAAAACAATCCAGCATTAGAATCACTTTTTGAGAATTTGCTAACCGTATTTGGTTTGTTTTAACAAATTTTACTACATAACTTCTACAAGTAAAACCTATTTTCGGGAATTTGCGAAACACCCAGGAAATATTTTAATGGGCAGGTCTGTTAAATGTTACTGTAAAAATGATCTTTTTCACTTAAAAAAAAAATCCAATAATTTCTCATTAAATATTAATTCTTTTAACATTTAAATAATTCGTTCATTACGAAAAAGAGCTGTTTGAAATTTATAATTAAAAAATCTGGAGTGACTCCACTCGACTTTCCGAACACTTACGATTAAGATCATTACCAAGCACTTAAATAAATTTTAATCGATGAATAATTCAAACATGTATACCAAATTGAAACTCAATCGAATGCACCGTTTAAACGCTTGCGCACTTTCAAGAATTTCTCCCCATAGGCCATTATGCCATAACATAAAAGAAAGTTTTGTCGTAGCCCTTTAGGAGAACTATAAGTCCTATACACACCAAAATCAATACCGGTCTTAGGATGGTGGTTTATAACATGTATACCGAATTTGAGCTCAATCGAATGTATCGTTTAAACGCTAGCGCACTTTCAAGAAATTCCCCCCATAGGCCATAATGTAAAAGAAATCTTTGTCGTAGCCCTGTAGAAAAACTATAAGTCCTATACACACCAAAATCAATACCGGTCTTGCAACGGTGGTTTATAACATGTATACCCAATTTGAGCTCAATCGAATCTACCGTTTAAACGCTAGCACACTTTCAAGAAATTCCCCCCATAGGCCATAATGTAAAAGAAATCTTTGTCGTAGCCCTGTAGAAAAACTATAAGTCCTATACACACCAAAATCAATACCGGTCTTGCGACGGTGGTTTATGACATATATATCCAATTTGAGCTCAATCGAATGCTCCGTTCAGGAGCTATCGTGTTCACTCACACACACACACACACACACACACACACACACACACACACACACACACACACACACACACACACACACACACACATACATCTCGTAAAAATAGCATAAATGGATTCAGAAGCCCTCAAAACGTGTAAAAACACCAAAATCTCGAAGTCGAATTTTTTCATGATTACAATACTTTCCTTACATGGTACATGTTCGGAAAGTAAAAATTGTTAAAATGTATAAAGTATATTTTTTAATCATGAAAAGTACTGTAAACAACCAAATTTCATAGTGTTAAATCATTCTGTGTTGATATACTTCTTCATTGAAATTTAAACGAAAACATGACGACTTTTATGCTATTAAACACGCATTTGTAATTTCTTACGAAAAGCTAGTATTATAACTATTTAAATTATAAATTACACAGACAAAGTCGTTAAGTACATCGTGTGTCAACCAAAAAATTCTTCAGTTTTGTTAGTGCTGTAGTCTTTAAAAAAAGACTCACTAACTGCTTATGAAATAGTCAACGGACGTATAGTTAATGTTTATTATTTTTTTCTTAATTATCTTTTGTATTGTATTAATCAGTATTGATTACAGTCTAATTAAAACAGAGAAAAATAAACAGTTTCAAGTTGATACTCTTAATTCTAAACAAAGGGTCGGTGTGAAAATATTAAATCAAATACTATTTTTTTTTTCTAAAATGGTGTAAACACTTTTTCGTCACCGGATAAATTGTTTAATGTCTTTTAAAGTAATTACTTTTTTAATTATTAGATTAAAAGAAATTTTGAAAAGAGATAAGAAAAGAAAAAAAAAATGTCTGTTATTTTCAGATGCTCAGATGCTGTTAAGAGAAAAAAACGAATCATTTAACAGCATAAGATTTCGCTAAGTCTGTAAGATATAAAAAATGATATGAATTTTCCCTTAAAAGTAAAACAATAAATAAATAAATAAAATAAATAAATACAAATTTTTTCAAACAGTGATTTTTTTACTTCTTTTACGATAGTCGACCGACAATGCTCCAGTGAAGAAAACTTGACCTCACGTAATTATTTAGCTAAATCTCGAAAGCATGTAATCATACTGTTAGCACACTTTGATAGACTGTTTCAGCGAAAAATAACGTAAACAGCCTGCTTGTTCTATCACTTCCGTAATAAGTAATAATAATAATTACATTTTTCTGTCCAGCATAATATATAATCCCGTAATTTTAAAATAGTTATAGTACTATTCCCACAAGTTTTTGGAACTCTCTTAATAGAATCTCTGATTTATTCCGGAGATTCAGATGAAATCTCAATTGCTTTAGGAATTCTCCCGAGAAGAAAAACTGGAAAATTAGTTTTCCAGAATTTTCCTGCATTACTCATCCTGGCAATTACAGGAAAAGGTTTCTCTTGTTACGGCTCGAGATGATCGATGGAGGCAAAACACCAATACAGGGTGGAAAGTGGGGGGGAAAAATTAAGTACTACTAGAAAATAGAGAGGAGATTTTGCTTTGTTCAATCGCAAACGAAAGAGAGAGATGGCTTAAGTATCGTATGTCAGTGAATGTCGTATTCCAAGTTCATCTATTATGTCGGGATATCGGTAAGCTGAGACTTTGCACGCTTCTTCTGTAACTTTTTGCGTGTATGAAGGAATAATTAATTACAATGCATTAACCCTTTGAGGCGCAACCCTTTCCCAATGCTGACACCCTGAACCTCATATGAGGCTCCTATTTCAAATAGCAATATTTAGAGAGGAAACAACTGAATTTGGTATTGTTTCTTTCAGTGACATCAATATCATTCATTCATGTAGAAAGTATATGAGGCTCTTAACTAGATGCATAAATCGTGGCCTAGATTGCAGTACTAGTCCATTTAGATAATTTTTTACAGTTTTCGCTTCATTGTTTCATGAGAAAAATTAAGAAAATAGGGACGCTGCCTTTTTACCGTTTTTTTTTTTTCTTTTTAAGGTAAGTATAGTTTTTTTTCTTATTCTTCAACCTTTACCTAATATGTGCACCCTTTTAAATTAATTTTAGCAATAACAAAATACTTCGAAAATGCAGAAATTATTATTAGAAAAATTATTATTATCGACATTAATCGACAAATATTAATCGACATTAGAAAAAAATATTTTTGCATGATTCATAATAGTATTTCAGATGCATTAAATGCTAGACAGATTTTTTTTTCTCTGATTTTTCATAATTCGGTGACGAGAGGGTTAACTACTAGCAAGAGGGCGGTCGATCAAAACGTTCATCGCGTGCCACAGATCTAGAGACCCTTTTTTTGAAGCAGCTGGCTGCGCGGCACAGCCAGCTACACTTTTTCCAGGATTGGGAAAGGGTTGCGACTCAAAGGTTAATGCATACATCCAGTATTGAGTTACCCGCGAAAGATTACAACACTTTTCTGAACGCTAGTCACCTAGCATGTGCTCTTTAAAACGTACCTTTATTCCGTTGCTCTACAATTCAGGCTTTGTATCTGTATTAGAAAAAACAAATAATGGATAATTTTAAACACCTGTTCTCTAAGAGAACTTACTATATAAAAATTGCCAACTTTGTGTAACACACTTATTTATTTCACATACTTTTTAGTTTGGCACCCTACTAGAGATGAGTTCGGGGCTCATTTTTTTTAAAGCCCGAGCCCGAGGACTTTTAATTCGAGCCCACCCGACCGATATTGCTTAAGTCGGAGCCCAAGCCCGAAATTTCAGGCAATAGACCAATAAAAGTCGATTACTTCATTCATAGAATATCATAAATTTTTGCCGTTTGGGCAAATTAAAGACAAATATAATCGAGCTCATCCGAGCCCGAACACAATCGTGATCTCTACACCTCACCCCCCCCCCCCCCACCTCCGTCTAGAGCCCACGTGTAGCTAATTGGCCGTAATCGCACAACAGCATCATATACTAAAGACTAGTTTTTATAAAAATTCGAGTCTTAAAAAAAATCCCCTTTTAGTGCTAATTTATTCATATATGTGTGTGTGCCTCCGCATACATCCATTTTCCGTATGCTCTTTTACAAAAGTTTTCCCACGCCGCGGCGCGCCGCCGGGTTGCTGAGATCGTTACGCCTCCGCCGCGAATTTCCGTGCGGCGCAGACCTCTAGTTAGTACCCATGGCGCAAACTTTACTTCAAGAGTCAAACAATTTTGCTTTTTTTCTGGATTCCATATCACTGGAATCAATTCAAATTACGCATGCTAGAAAATTTTTCATTTCCTACCGTGAGAAGAACGGGCGCGCAGCTAATAGTTAACAATAAACGTTTTTTTTTACATCTTTTAGTTACAGTACTATTCTTACAAATCAGAAAATCTCTGATTCATTCTGCGAATTCAAATGAAATTTCAATTGCTTTAGGAATTCTCCCAGGAAATAAAAATTGGAATTAGTTTTCCCGAATTTTACTAATACATTACTCATCCTGGTAATTACAGAGAAAGATTCTGTTGTTGCGGCTCAAGGTGATCGATGGGGGCAAAGAACTAATTCGAGGGGGTAAATCCACTAGAAAATAGAGAGGATTTCGCTTTCTTCGGCTGAACGAAAGAAACCGCTGGCTTAAGTATCGTATGTCAGTAAAATAAGATATTCTTAGTCCATCTATTATGCTGGATATCGGTAAACTGAGACTTTGCACGCTTAGGTACTTTTTTTTTGTGTATAAGGAATAATAAATTGCAGGTATTAAAAATAAAGTATATGTTTGGAAGTAGGAGGTATTAATCAAACTTCTCTTGCTTAAGTTAGCGGCGGCAATGCGCTTCAAAATATGTCTTCAAGCAGAACTTTTAAAATTGTTAATTTTATTTATTTATTTTAACTCATTTGTGCCTGGATATTTTTGCGACTTTCTTCAATTTTTACTGATAACATAAATAATAGATAAATTTCTGATGTCAACTTCTTGAACAAGGGATGATTTCTTTTAAAATCATTATGCATAAAAATCAAAATATCAACATCTTACTGGGTCATATTAAAATATTTTTTAGAGTTGAGGCTCAATACTCATGAATAAAGGCTAGGAAAAATAAATAACGTTTTCGACTAATAGCGAAAATGCCGTCCCAAAAGAGGGACGCTAGGCATAAATGGGTTAAGGGGGCTCCTGTTTACTCTTAGAGTATCCGTGGAAAAAAGAAATATTATTTAACCTAGATTAATTGTACTATTTTATATATACACAGTGGTAGATCCATAAAAAAATTCTGGGAGGGGCAAAATTTTTTTAACCTCCTTTTTCTTACAAATGCATTTACATTTACAAAATAACTTACAAAATAATAGATACAAAAATACAAAATAGTTACAAAATAACTACAAAGTACAATTTTAACTGTCTAAATTTCTTTGAGCATGTGTGTGGGGGAAAGGTGGCACGTCCACTTGTGCCCCACCCAGGGGTCGATGAAGGCTATAAAATCTTAGAAGCCAGCAAATATTGTGAGGCATCACATATACATTGATTTATATTAATAAAAACAAAGCTAGTTGCCAAGGGATATTCCTTAGTTGCCAAGGTGACTGGGATTTTTAGACTCTGGATGCCCTCTGGATTCGCTAATGTGTAAAGATGATTGAGGTATAGTGTTGTATATTTATTTTAAAAAAATTAACATAAATTCATGCAGTTTAACCATAAGAAACATTAAACTACAGCAACAACAACAAAAGAAGTGCTACTTTTCCTCTCATGCGATGCTGCAGTTATTTGCAACTCTAGCACATTGTGATCCATTTTACCTAAACACTTTTCTGCTATCGTCGAAATAGCAGAACGCGCGTGTAAAGCTACTCAACAAGCGTATTTTTTGAACCACCAATCTTTAACGGACTGCCACAATACCTTATAACAAATATTAGTATGTAATACATGAGAAGTAGAGTGCTGTTATACCAGTTTATAACCTTCCTCAACATGGTCGTCCATATGATGATTGTAGGGAAGTGGGGAGCCAGACTGGCTGTTACTGTGACTATACTCGGGGCACAGCTAACCTGATAATGGAGGGAATGCTGCAGACCGTGTGATTCCGCCGCTTTCAAATAGTTCTTTCCGTTTGCCCTGCTTTTTACAGAACTAAGACATTTATCAACTATTAAGTGCTAAAATAAAGTGTATGTTATAAAATAATTGCATATTTATCTTATTTGAATTCAATGATTAAAAGGATTACGAAATTAAGTCAGAAATTAGATGTAACGCCTTCGCAGACGCTTGACCAATGATAGACCTCTTTCGTGCTGGCGGGAATCAGAAATGCAGATTCGCCTTGCGATTGGGTTGCTTTGTGATATTGACAGTCAAATGATTGGAAAGAGAAACGAGTGTCGGAGTGATACATTCGGAAAGTAGTGAAAAGGCTCCTCTAGCCTTCTCCTCTGTTATCAGGTAAGGTTTGCCCCGAGTATAGTGCTGTCAAACATACACACATGTAAATTTTTTAGTTTTAGGTAGGCATTTCGTTTGAAGCTCATGAAACTAACTGCATCTCTTATTTTACATCCTAATTTTACATTACATTAAGGTATTACACATCCTTGGGTGTCTGTAATTTTTTTTTTTTTACAATTTTCATACATGACAGATTATTCCGAGATGAGTCAGACATACGTATGCTGTTAGTAGAAGTAGTTCAACATTTCATCATACAACAGAGCTAATTTAGCTCTATTTGTATGGCGAAATGTTGAACTACTTCTATTAACAACGCAGCAATGTAAGGCCAGGAAGGAACGTTGTTGTCAAACACTTCAGTAGAACCATTCAGGGGTCAACAATACTTCTTAACAGCTCATTATAAGCTTTGCTTGCCGAAACTGGCATCATTCAAAACTGAATGGGAAATTTCTACTTTATTAGTTCTAGGTTCATGTTCTAGCTTTTAAGCGTGAACAAAAGTGATTTCTCAAAAAGAAACAAATCTGGAGTGACTTTCCGAACACTTACGATTAAGATCATTACCAAGCATTTAAATAAATTTTATTCGATGAATAATTCAAACATATATACCAAATTGAAGCTCAATCGAATGCGCACTTTCAAGAATTTCCTCCCTTAGGCCATAATGTAAAAGAAATCTTTGTCGTAGCCCTACAGAAAAACTATTAAGTCCTATACACATCAAAATCAATATTGGTCTTACGATGGTGGTTTATGACATATATGCCCAATTGGAGCTCAATCGAATGTACCGTTTAAACGCTAGCGCACTTACAAGAATTTCCTCCCATAGACCATAATGTAAAAGAAATCTTTCTCGTAGTGCTGTAGAAAACTATAAGTCCCATACACACCCAAATACATACCGGTCTTGCGACGGTGGTTTATAACATATATGTCCAATTGGAGCTCAATCGAATGTACCGTTTAAACGCTAGCGCGCATTCAAAAATTTCCTCCCATACGCCATAATGTAAAATAAATCTTTATATCGTAGCCCTGTCGAAAAACTATACACACCAAAATCAATGCCAGTCTTGCGACGGTGGTTTGTAGTCTATATACCCAATTTGAGCTCAATCGAATGCCCCGTTTAGGAGCTATCGTGTTCACTCACATACATACACACATCTCGTAAAAACAGCATCAATGAATTCAGAAGACCTAAAAACGTGTCAATACACCAAAATCACTAAGTCGAATTTTTTCATGATTACAACACTTTCCTTACACGGTACATGTTCGGAAAGTAAAAATGAAGTAGAAATTACTGATTTAATTATTCTTCAACGCTTTAATCAATGTGATTTATTGCCTTGTGTATTGAAACAGAGATCGTTCCGAAATCATCTTTGGAATACGCTCTATCATTCCCTAAAATTTTGTAAACTCTTTCTCGCAGACAAAATTCCTAGTTTTACAAAAGAAGCCAAATCTGTATCAAAAATCTTCTCAATCAGGAAATAACCATGCTAGTGCCCCAGAATGACTGCTTAACCCTTTCCCAGTGCTGAAAAAAGGGCAGCCGTTGCCATCGCTCAACTTAACTACCAGCAAGAGGGCGGCCGATCGAAACGTTCATCGCGTGCCACAGATCTAGAGACCCTTTTTTGACGACAGCTGGCTGTGTGCGCGCACAGCCAGCTGTCGTCAAATAAGGGTTTCTAGATCTGTGGCACGCGATGAACGTTTCGATCGTTCGCCATCTTGCTGGTCGCTAAGTCGTGCGATGGCAACGGCTGCCCTTTTTTCAGCATTGGGCAATCTATCCAGCTGCTCTCGCATTCTTCCATCTTTCAGCCGGTGTGAGTGCTGTTAAAAAGAATCGTGACCATTTTTAACGGGAAATGACGTGCTGAAAAGTAAAGGATTCTCATGGAGCTATGTCACCCGCAACTATTTTTATAGAAATCCAATCTATTCTTCGTGACCTTCAACAGTCAAAACACCAACAGTTTGGTGGTCTCAGAGCGAAACCACTGCGCGTTAAAGGGTTAAAAGGAACTTCCTGAACGTTATTTTCACCGCCGTAAAAAAAAACAAAAAACCGGAAAACTTTTAGCGATAAAAGCGTATGTTGTATTGCAGTTACGTTGATCAGGTATAGCGAGCAGTGGACCACCCACAGAGAAACCATAAATATGAAATATTATGCGCCTAGAAGTTTTTGCATGCAATCTAATAAATCTTTAATGCGCTTAGCTTATGCAAAACATTTCTCCTCCTGTGCTGTGAGAAAATTTCTCCATGTTTTCTGGCAGTTTGCTTCACGGAAAATGTAGAGGACTTATTATTTATTTATTTTTTTTTAAATATCGCTCTCCCTCTCTTTTTTTTTTAGCACGTTTCAACAAAGTTGAAAAGTACGAATAAGAACATTATAAAGTAGTCTGGTGCAGACTTTAACCCTTTAACGCGCAATGTTCCCGCTCTGGGAACACCAAACTCTGACGTTTTGACTGTTGCCAGTTACGAAGAATCGATTGGATTTCTATAAAAATAGTTGCGGGTGACATAGCTCCACCGAGAATCCTTTACTTTTTAGCACGTCATTTCCCGTAAAAAAAATTGGTCACGATTATTTTTAACATCTCTGACATCTGCTGAAAAATGGAAGAATGCGAGAACAGCTGTATAGATTGCCCAATGCTGTAAAAATATCAGCCGTTGCCATCGCTCGACTTAACGACCAACAAGATGGCGGACAATCGAAACGTTCATCGCGTGCCACAGATACAGAGACCCTTTTTTGACGCAGCTGGCTGTGCGGCACAGCCAGCTGCCGTCAAAAAAGGATCTGTGAAAAAAGGATCTCTAGATCTGTGGCACGCGATGAACGTTTCGATCGTCCGCCATCTTGCTGGTAGTTAAGCCGAGCGATGGCAACGCCTGCCCTTTTTTCAGCATTGGGAAACTGTTGCGCCTCAAAGGGTTAAAACGGATTAAGCGGATGCGTAATCGATTAGATTACGATTACTTTTCTTTTTCAGATTGGAGACTACGATTAGATTAAAGTAATCCCAAATATTAATTTCGTCGATTACGATCAGATTACAATAATCAAACCAATAAGCGCTTTCAATTACGATAGCGAATGGTGAGATTACAATTAAATTACGATTACAAAATATTTTTTTGTTGAACGTTCGTAGCTTTTTAATTGTACCATTTTTAGGTAGAAGACATAACTAATCAACCAAAAATACTTAAAAGAAGCTGGTGTTTAAAGAATAAATAATTAAAGCTTTGTAAAATAACACCCCTCAAAGGAATGAACACTTCTTGAATACAGGTTTAACCTGTTTAAGCAATGCCCTGCAATCAGAGATATTACTAGGAATTTTTTCAAGAAACACTCCTTGACTTATTTTGAAGAAGTGAATTTAGTTTAAGAGGAGTAAATTTAGCGGTTTGAAGAATTGTAAAGAGACAAGCATAAAAGTGGCCAGTTAAAAAAAAAAAATCCTAACTGAAGTTAATTACTAAAAAAAAAAAAAAAAAATGCGTAGTTTGATGCTTAAAAAAATCTTTAAAGCTCATCTTACACTAAAACAACTAATCGGATACACGTGGTTCAATTAAAAAAATATGTTAAATCTTACTTTAAAATGCAGAGTGAAGAAAGGTATAATTAAAAGTTTAAGTGTATTTTTTTATTTTTAATGCGGGAAACACGCCCGTAGAGGCGTTAACCCTTTAACGCGCAGTGTTCCCGCTCTGGGAACACCAAACTCTGATGTTTAGACTGTTGCCAGTCACAAAGAATAGATTTCATTTCTATAAAAATAGCTGCGGGTGACATAGCTCCACGAAAATCCTAAAGGATTCTTTTTAGCACGTCATTTCCCGTCAAAAAATGGTCACGATTCTTTTTAACAGCACTGACATCTGCTGAAAATTGGAGGAATGCGAAGAACAGCTGGATAGATTGCCCAATGCTGAAAAAGATCTCTAGAGGGTCTCTAGATCTGTGGCACGCGATGAACGTTTCGATCGTCCGCCATCTTGCTGGTAGTTAAATCGAGCGATAACAACGGCTGCCCTTTTATTCAGCATTGGGAAAGGGTTGCGCCTCAAAGGGTTAAAAATATCTCTGTGCTTGCAATAATACAACATCTGAGATTTTTCTCATTCGTGTCTCCAGGGTTACCTCCCTTCTCACAAATCACGAAATGACTTGCTGGACGCAGAGAGAAAAATAACTTTTGGCTTTACGCCTTTGTAAGAATGTGAATGAACATGTCACACCGGGGTTCAATATTTTTCAGTATATACTGTCAAAAGCAGGAGCCCCGAGTAACTTAACGAAGGTTTCACAGTTTCATAAGTTTTTCCTGTTATCTCCATTTGGCGTAGAAACTACAACGGAGTGAATGTGGTCGTCTCAGGCGATTATGATTACAGAATGCTTAGAAGACGACTACACTACGATTATTTAATCATAATATAGAAATTTAATTTTCTAGATTACGATTATAGAGGGAATTTAAGTTTTCAGATTGCGATTACATTAGATTATTTGTAAAGCTAAATTTCTAGATTTATATTCTACAAATTTAAGTTCCTAGATTACGATTAGACGGGGATTGAAGGGTTCAGATTACGATTGCATTAGATTATTTGTAAAACTGAATTTTTAGATTATGACTAGATTGCGATTACACAAAAAAGGGTAATCGATTACGATTACACGAAGTCTGGTATGGGGTATTTAAAATTAATAAAGAACCTTCAAGTAACAATATGCACTACGCATGTGCACAGTGTTCCAAAAACCTTGGCGTCGGATTTCATTCCGAAGATATTGATCATACATATACAGAGTGTCCTTGAATTCATGGGCCAGGGCAATTTTTTTAATGGCAATGCGAAGTAAAATGCAACGTGGTTTCAGCACGACGAGGCTCTACCTCATTTCCGCAGTAATTGCCCCAAAGCCACCTTTGGCCTTCGGTGAATTGGACGAGATTTATCAACTACGATTTTTTGTATGAGGACACCTGAAAACACTCATCTGCAAGAATCCAACAGACTGTGATGAGGACTTCATTGCAAAACTTCCAGTCGCTGATACAAATGAATCGGTGAGTGGAGAAACCACTTCAGTCACGAAAATGCGAAAAATCGTTTTCGATGAAAATAAGCTTAGAAAGGCAAGATGCGTGTTGAGGGCAAGAACGACGTTAGTCTGTTGAGTAGTTTCGTAGATACGGGGCTTCTTTTTCGAACGATGGGCGACAATGAGCAATGGTCGACACGCGACAATGAATCAATGGTCGAGAATGATCTATTTTAACACTATTATTGGCCACCTGCCCTGCCCTAGGGGTGGTTTTCTAAAAAATAATTATTCCAGCTTCAATGTTAGATTTTCATCAGCATAATATTCTGCAAGCAAAGCACTTTTTTATTTCTCCTAAATTCATGTTCTTGACTTTTGTATACCATAAATACGGTTAGGCAATAAAAGGTGATTTGATTTGCTTTGATTTGATTTGAATGATTACCTTTTTCCAAGTTTTCAGCTGTCTAAAAACCAGTTGAGTGCAGAAACAGCATAAGTTCGAATCCAATTTTAAATTTTCCTGAGCCTAATGGATGTCGAAATTAGGTAATATTTGCATGACAGAAACATAAATGCATGTTATGAGAGAGGAAAAAAAAAAGTTTAAATATTTGAAAATTTGGAGGAGTTATGAAGTGTTTTTCTCTCTCTCCTGAAAAATTAACTTTTTTTGACTGAGGTGGTATCAGCACTCACCGATTCAAATATCTGTAAAACGCTTGTCGTTTAAAATGGTTCGCTAATCACCTGGGTAGACGTTAAAATTTCTGCGATATCTTTCACTGAAGGGTTGAAAAAAAAAAGAAGATATAATACCGAATTTCTGCATGAAAGATATAGATTTAAACGCGTACAAAATTAAAACTGACTGTACTACTTTATAAAAGAAGAAACTGCAAAATTTTTGCGAAGTTTGAGTTTGAGAAGAATAAATATCTCGATCACTTAATCTCAGAGTAAGAAAAAAGCTATTTTTAGTCAGCATAACTGCAGAAACTTTCGCTTTCATTTCTTTCACTCCCGGGTACTGTCGCCGCCCATAAAATTCAAGGCTCGTATAGTCATCCTTGCACTTCTCTAAATTCGATCCCGGGGGGAAAGAACGCTTTAGAAAATTCTCTCCCAATATTATTCCTCGTTGGGATATTTTGAATTTTGAACTCCCGTTTCCAGCACCATCTTTGAAGTAATGGGGAGGAATATTCGTTCGCTTGTTTTTTTTTTTTTAACTCTTCGTGTTTAATTCCTTAAAGGAATTATGTAACTTTCGAAAAGTTTACTTTTTTTAAAGAATTCAGTTGCGATACAGATGCGAAAAAAAAATTTAGACTGCTTTGTTTTGTTTTGATTTATGGGATTATGGCCGATTACCCCGGTCAAATCGATTTTTGGGTCTGATTTCTACATGTTAAATTTTAGTTTCTCCTACGCCAAAACTAAGGAAAATATTTTTTTTTTTAAAAATGAAAGTTTGCATTTGAAGAAATTAAAGCAATTTTTTAATTTTTTGGCAAAAATCACTGATTTTTATATATTTTTTTTAATAATTCCACTCTAAATTAGGATCAGAAAAATTTGTGCTGGATATAAAAGTCTTTTTTATTCAAGATTTGTGATAAACAATAACATATAAATGTAAAATAATAAGAAATGAAAGTCTAAAAGTGACTATTTTTCGGATTTCTTTTATGTTCGTATGAGCAAATAATAATACAAACAAATAATAATATTACAAATAATACTACAAGCAATACTACAGAGTTACAAATAATAATACAGTTTACTTTCGGGTTAATCAAAGTGCTGCCATCTTTCGTTTATGAAATAAATTAAAATATACTTATCGACGTCAATCAGACAAAAGCAAACTTTAAGAACTAAAAATGAAAATGTAAGTGTTTTTCGATGTCTAGAATCAGAATTTAAGCAAGAGAACAGACCCCCCCCCCCCCGAAAAAAAAAAGTGTTGACCGGTGTTATCTAAACGAGGGATCAAGGCCGGAGTGGTGGGGGGAGATGCCCTCCGTGGATGTCTGTCTAAGGGGTCCTAACCCGTATTTTCGCAAAGTTTCGGAGAAAAACCACGGAAAACTCCGAACGGCTAGGTCGACGGACGCGACCTGGGTTTGAACCAGGCAATTTCCGCCACCCCAGTTGAGAGTACTAAGAACTCGGCCCCTGGTCGGGCTTGGATTGTTTTGTACAAGCAGTAGTATGCATTATTACTGACAGCGAATGAATAACAGTTACGAAAAATTTGGAGTGAAATCTTAAACACGAGGTTGCTTGCTATATTTACCAAACAAACAACTCATTGGCTCAATTTTTAGGATGATTTTTGTGTTTGATTTTTCTTTTTCTTTTTCGGCATTTGCATGAGATTTATAGGTTGACTGTTAATATAAGTACGTGACGAGCTTGGTGAAGAAGACTTATTCATTTCTTAGACTTTAACCTCAATGGCTCGTTTTAAAATTGAACAAATGTGCCGTGATGCCTATATATATATATATGTATATGAGACGTCAGATATTTCAAGTAAAGTTTCAGAGTTAAGGCAGGTAATATGGTTTATTGAACATTACATTTAAGTTACAATTTAGAATGAGAAGAGGGGAGGGGAGACGGGTACAAGAATCAGCGTGGACTCATTAAACAGTTCCAGTGGCAGAAGTCCCCCGATTTTCGATGTGCGGGAGTATTTACGCTTACCACACCACGTGGTCTGCGAAGACACTACTCCTCCTCTCTCTTATCTCTGATCGAACCACACACATTTCCCAAGATGACCCGCATCCGGGGCTACAAGGGCGTGGGGACACGTGTACATCTAAAGAACTCAGAATCGACGGCCTGATGTTTGACAAATAACAAAATAAATAAAACATGGCTCCAGAGCGCGCGTGGCAAGTATGACAGGAAAGTAAAACTTACAGTGAAAGTACCCGCTTGACCAATACCCAAACTAGTAAAACCCAAATTACCTTTTTATACATTACATATATATATATTTCTTTTTTTTTTTTAAGTTCAGCCTTAACGTTCTATGACGAAATTGAAGAGTGATAGATTAAAAATTTGCATTTTGTCTGGTGATTGTCTGTCTGTCCACGTCATAACATTCGTGGATATATACGTTGACTGCGAAATTCATAAATTTTATTGCAGTGTACCTTGCCGCGTACCCCATTGAAATAGATGTAGAATTCATCTCATTTTTATGATACAGGAACACCCAAAAATAATTTCCTGTACATTCGTCATTTTTTTAAACAATAGAAAAAAATCAATGTTTTGAAATTTATAAAAGAATGTTACCCTTCGAAAATATTGCATAGTCTATATTAAGCCTTTTTTACCGGGAACGGACGAAACAATTCTCGTTTATTATAATTAGTTCTTAAAGTCAATGATAATAAAAATATGTAGTGTCCTATTAGCTTTTAACTTGTTCACTTACTGAATTCCAAAGACAGATCTTGAGAGATTCTCGTTCAGCGGCCATCGTTGCTTCCCTGCCGGGTCTTTCAAGGCGAGATGCCGAGTCTTTGAGACGAAGAAACCGAACCCGTTAACTATACTTTACACTGCGAAAATAAGACCGTATTCAAAAAGTGCTTAATAATCCGCTGAGCATGATTTACATTTCTTGTTTTAAAATGCAGTATATTCAGATGAGATTCAAATGAGGTTTAAAAACTTATGAACATGACGCATAAACTTTGATAATTGTTTTCTTATTACTGTCCGTATTAACCAATGCAATTACGACATCGTGGTAAGTTAATTTTACCAGGACGAGAATTGTAATAAATTTTCTTTTAGAATTTTCAAATTGTCAAGAATTCGAACTTTTCTTGAAAGTTTATTTAAAAATTACAAAATGTCAAAAATTGCCGATTTTAAACTAATTTATTTATTGTTATATTTATGTTTTTGTTTCCTAAGATGCAAACCAGGAATGTACCTTAACCATAGCGAAATTATAAAATAACTATATCGTCTCCAAATTTTGTGTAATATACAGGGTTAGCACAAACGGATGGCCGGATTTGAAGTATTAATATTTTCAAAATTATAATAAATGATGATACGAATTTTGTTGTTAAAAATGTTCGATATGTGACCCTTTTGTAACACGAAAAACATCTAAGGTGCAGTTGAAAATAAAAATGAACGAGCTTGATTGCAGATTAAATATTTGTCGTGTTACAAAGGGGTCACACATCGAACATTCGTGTATATATAAACATAGGAAATTTTGCTTTACTTTCCTGCATCACTTATTCTAAGATGTGTAATAGTTTCGAAAATACATTTATATACGACTTTTTAAAATACATGCACAGTTATTTTACATGCTTATAAACACCTCTCAAACTATTTTAAACCATTTACTAGTTCAAATCTCTTAGTAGCACAACTAGTTCAAATTACGCTGGAAGCACGTTTTCCGACGTTAAAAAACGTGTTTTAAACATCTTTTGGGCTAATTGTGCTACTGGGGACATACTATTTTCCACATTCAGTATTGAATAAATACTGTATTTTTTTTAAAAAAGCACCGTTATTCAACATAATTCTGTGCAGTATTGTAAATACACGAAATTAATGATCAGCAATAGAGAAAGACGTATAGTACTATACGTACAGTACTGTTGGTGAAAAATCTTGCTTGTATTTTAGAAATAAAAGCCAAGGTTAGACTTTTTGAGACCTGTATACGAATATATATTGTTTTTTTTTTCAGTAAAGTATAGCTATAGTATATAGCACTATTGCATCAATCCGTGCTTATTTTCAGCAGTTTGAGCAAGAACAGACACACTAAAACAAAAAAATACCTTATTTCATTTTGTGGATCAGCGTTACTAAAAAGTTAATCCATAAATGCTTTACGAAACATAAAGAAATACACGCGACTCCATGGATACTAAAATTTTCCATACAACTTTTAAAACAGTGGCAATAATAACAAACAATACCAAGTCGAAAACTACAGTTCGATGTTTTCAAATCGAAAATTGCAGTTTGAGGCAAATATGACAAAACTTTCAGAAACGTCAAATATTAAAAGATAAATAAAAAGGAGAAAGAAATATGAAATCTGCATGAGGGAATAAATCGGAAAGGATGAAAACTAAACTGGACATCGAACATAAGCTTAGTTCGGCCGAAAATTTTGCAAGCGTTTGTGTGTGTGTGTGTAAGCGTTGGGAGGGGGGGGGGGGTTGCACAAATCGAATTCAAATGCTTAAATGCGAATTTTCTCTTAATTCTTTTGTCCCCAGTGATTCCAGTTAGAATCATATCATTCACAAGTATTTTACAGATTCTTTTTGTTCTAGTTTCAATAGTAGAAAGTAATGGAACATCTGAAATAAGGTATCTGAAACTAAGAAGAAATAAGGACCATAGGAATCATAAACCCTTACTTTAGAGAGTCATAAAAACAAACAAGACCCTTTTCAAAGCACTCTGCTCTATGAAGCTGAATCAGGGACAATAAAGGCATGTAGGGAAGAGCGTGGGGCGGCATCCGGGTTTGAACCCACGGAATTCGCGTGGAAGAATGAGGCGCAATCCAGCTCGGCCAAAAGGTACCCGTTCGACCGGCCTTCAATTGCCGGGTGTTCTTGTGCGTGGAGGCAATCTCGTGCCGCCACAGGCAAAAAAAAAAAAAGAAAAGAAACTTCTGGCAACTGAGATCGACTACTGGAGAAGAGCTGCCAGTAAATCTTCTGTGGAGAAAAGGAAAAATATTGAAACACCAGAAATTATGAAAACAGATCGTACGATAATAGATCTCATAGATGAAGTATGCTTAACATCTTTTGGACACGTGAAGAAAATGAACATGAAATGAGTACCAAAAATGATAATGGATTGTGCGCCACCTGAAAATATAAGACCACGGAAAACAATAGCAAGAAAAGTAGATAAAAGTCATGAAAGAGAGAACCATATAAAATAGGAAGAAGCATCCAAAGGAAAGTTATTTAAAAAGAAAGTCCAAAGTTTTTTTCGGTCGAAAGAAACCTCAGATATGAGGAAATATCCTTCAAGGAGAAGAAGAAAAAATTAGTAACAAAATCCGCCGATAGGTGGTGCTGTAATACACACAAAAATATTTAATTTGCTACATGGGTAACAACTGGTATACTCACATTACCAACTGACTTCTGGCTTCAAGGATCAAGGTAGACTCATTTTCGAGGCTAGAAGACTGGATTGACTTTCGTTCTCCGCCTGAAAGAATAAATACCAAGTTGTCCAGATGTTTCAAATTTCTGAAACATCTTATGTAGGACATATCCTCATACAAAAACCCTTAAAGGGCTAAAAGTTTGTGACGCAGCTTTTCACTTTTAGCTATATGACTTTTAAATATGGGTCTTAAAAATAATGATATCAAATTTTGAGTGACGCCCTGGTGGGACTTTATAAGATTTGTTCATAAATTTTTTACAATTACTCTTGTTTTATTTTCTAAAGAAGATTTACACATTCAAGTAATGCTTTTGATTATCAAATACACTGTCAAATATATCACACTTTCACTGAGCCTATATTATGAATTCAAACGAATTTTTTTCAATAATTTAATTTATCATTTGCGTCACGCTATCCAAAAGATGAAGCAAAATTTGCATAAATGTTCTCTTTGTAACATACAATGTATTTGAATACGTTTCATTTAGTTTTGATACTATGACCCAAAGTAAACATTTACGTAAATTTTACTCACTGAAAGTGTGATATATTTGACAATGTATTTGATAATGAAAAGCGTTGCTTGGATGCATAAATCTTCTTTAGAAAATAAAACAAGAGTAATTGTAATGGAATTTAAAAACAAATCTTATAAAGTCACAACAAGACGTCTCTCAAAATTTGATATCATCATTTTTAAGACCCATATCTTAAAAAGTCATATATCTATAAAGTAAAATGCTGCGTCACAAACTTTGAACCCGTTAAGGGTTTTTGTATGGGGATATATCATTACTTTTTAGGGGTATGATCAGACTATAATAAAAAATAAGTAAAAGTAAAACCAGTCAAATTTTTTATTTGCAGCTCAATATGGAATGAAAACAATGAAAATCTGTATCATTTCATGAGTTATAAACGAAAATTTAAGCTTTAAATGCTTAGAAAATTAAAGGGTTCCCGGGGGATAAATAAAATTTTATAATTTTTAAAGCCCATCTATCTATATAAATAAAATTAGACTTTTGTCTGTACATTTCTTGGAATTCAAAAATTTTGCAATTTCTATCCGTTTCAAGCACCCGGGAATCCGATGCGACCCTCAAAAAAAAAGTTTGTCTGTCTGTCATTCTGTCATTCTGTCCGTGACGCTTTTTTGTTTAAGCATCACGTAAAAACGACTGAAGCGAATGATATGAAATTTGGTGTCATGATAGGTGGTCACTCAACTTAAAACATAGGCGTCCAATTTAAAAAAAATTCCTGATTGGAGTTTGAGATTTTGCGAAAATCCTTTCAAACTGCGTAAATTTGTGTTCAAGCATCACGTAAAAACGACTGAAGCGAATGATACGAAATTGGGTGTCATGATAGGTAGTCACTCAACTTAAAACAAAGGTGTCGAATTTAAAAAAAAATCTTGATTAGATTTTCAGATTTTGCGAAAATCCTTTCAAACTGCGTAAATTTGTGTTCGAGCATCACGTAAAAACAACTGAAGCGAATCATATGAAATTGGGTGTCATGATAGGTGCTCACTCAACGTAAAACATAGGCGTCGAATAAAAAAAAAATCTTGACTAGATTTTGAGATTTTGCGAAAATCATTTCAAACTGCGTAAATTTGTGTTCGCACATCACGTAATAACAGCAAAGGTGAAAAAATGATATTTGGTGAAATGATAGGTGGTCACTCACCTTAAACTATAAACATCTAATTAAAAAAATTGATCAGATTTCGAGATTTTGCGAAAATCGTTTAAAACTGAGTGAATCTTTGTTCCCGCATTAAGTAATCTATATAAATGAAATTAGACTTTTGTCTGTACATTTCTTGGAATTCAAAAATTTTGCGATTTCTATCCGTTTCAAGCACCCGGGAATCCGATGCGACCCTCAAAAAAAAGTTTGTCTCTCATTCTGTCATTCTGTCTGTGACGCTTTTTTTGTTTAAGCATCACGTAAAAACGACTGAAGCGAATGATATGAAATTTGGTGTCATGATAGGTGGTCACTCAACTTAAAACATAGGCGTCCAATTTAAAAAAAATCCTGATTGGATTTTGAGATTTTTCGAAAATCCTTTCAAACTGCGTAAATTTGTGTTCAAGCATCACGTAAAAACGACTGAAGCGAATGATACGAAATTGGGTGTCATGATAGGTAGTCACTCAACTTAAAACATACGCGTCGAATTTTTAAAAAAATCTTGATTGGATTTTGAGATTTTGCGAAAATCCTTTCAAACTGCGTAAATTTGTGTTCAAGCATCACGTAAAAACGACTGAAGCGAATGATATGAAATTGAGTGACATGATAGGTGGTCACTCAACTTAAAACAAAGGTGTCGAATTTTAAAAAAAAATCTTGATTAGATTTTCAGATTTTGCGAAAATCCTTTCAAACTGCGTAAATTTGTGTTCGAGCATCACGTAAAAACGACTGAAGCGAATCATATGAAATTGGGTGTCATGATAGGTGCTCACTCAACGTAAAACATAGGCGTCGAATTAAAAAAAAATCTTGACTAGATTTTAAGATTTTGCGAAAATCATTTCAAACTGCGTAAATTTGTGTTCGCACATCACGTAATAACAGCAAAGGTGAAAAAATGATATTTGGTGAAATGATAGGTGGTCACTCACCTTAAACTATAAACATCTAATTAAAAAAATCGATCAGATTTCGAGATTTTGCGAAAATCGTTTAAAACTGAGTGAATCTTTGTTCCCGCATTAAGTAATCTATATAAATGAAATTAGACTTTTGTCTGTACATTTCTTGGAATTCAAAAATTTTGCGATTTCTATCCGTTTCAAGCACCCGGGAATCCGATGCGACCCTCAAAAAAAAGTTTGTCTGTCTCTCATTCTGTCATTCTGTCTGTGACGCTTTTTTTGTTTAAGCATCACGTAAAAACGACTGAAGCGAATGATATGAAATTGGGTGTCGTGATAGGTGGTCACTCAACTTAGAACACAGGCGTCGAATTTTCAAAAAATCTTGATTGGATTTTGAGATTTTGCGAAAATCCTTTCAAACGTCGTAAATTTGTGTTCAAGCATCACGTAAAAATGACTGAAGCGAATGATATGAAATTGGGTGTCATGATAGGTAGTCACTCAACTTAAAACACACGCGTCGAATTTTTAAAAAATCTTGATTGGATTTTGAGATTTTGCTAAAATCCTTTCAAACTGCGTAAATTTGTGTTCGAGCATCACGTAAAAACGACTGAAGCGAAACATAAGAAATTGGTTGTCATGATAGGTGCTCACTCAACTTAAAACATAGGCGTCGAATTTAAAAAAATATGTTGACTAGATTTTGAGATTTTGCGAAAATCATTTCAAACTGCGTAAATTTGTGTTCGCACATAACGTAATAACTGCAAAGGCGAAAAATATGATATTGGGTGACATGATAGGTGGTCACTCAACTTAAAACATAGGCGTCGAATTAAAAAAAAATCTGATCAGATTTTAGATTTTGCGAAAATCATTTCAAACTGCGTAAATTTGTGTTCGCACATCACGTAATAACAGCAAAGGTGAAAAAATGATATTTGGTGAAATGATAGGTGGTCACTCACCTTAAACTATAAACATCTAATTAAAAAAATCGATCAGATTTCGAGATTTTGCGAAAATCGTTTAAAACTGAGTGAATCTTTGTTCCCGCATTAAGTAATCTATATAAATGAAATTAGACTTTTGTCTGTACATTTCTTGGAATTCAAAAATTTTGCGATTTCTATCCGTTTCAAGCACCCGGGAATCCGATGCGACCCTCAAAAAAAAGTTTGTCTGTCTCTCATTCTGTCATTCTGTCTGTGACGCTTTTTTTGTTTAAGCATCACGTAAAAACGACTGAAGCGAATGATATGAAATTGGGTGTCATGATAGGTGGTCACTCAACTTAAAACATAGGCGTCGAATTTTCAAAAAATCTTGATTGGATTTTGAGATTTTGCGAAAATCCTTTCAAACGTGCGTAAATTTGTGTTCAAGCATCACGTAAAAACGACTGAAGCGAATGATATGAAATTGGGTGTCATGATAGGTAGTCACTCAACTTAAAACACACGCGTCGAATTTTTAAAAAATCTTGATTGGATTTTGAGATTTTGCGAAAATCCTTTCAAACTGCGTAAATTTGTGTTCGAGCATCACGTAAAAACGACTGAAGCGAATGATATGAAATTGGTTGTCATGATAGGTGCTCACTCAACGTAAAACATAGGCGTCGAATTAAAAAAATATGTTGACTAGATTTTGAGATTTTGCGAAAATCATTTCAAACTGCGTAAATTTGTGTTCGCACATAACGTAATAACTGCAAAGGCGAAAAAATGATATTGGGTGAAATGATAGGTGGTCACTCACCTTAAACTATAAGCATCTAATTAAAAAAAAATCGATCAGATTTCGAGATTTTGCGAAAATCGTTTAAAACTGAGTGAATCTTTGTTCCCGCATTAAGTAATAACGACTAAAGCGAATGATATGAAATTTGGTCACATGATAGATGGTTGCTCAACATAAACTATAGGAGTCCAATTTTTTAAACATTTTTATTAGATTTTGAGATTTTGTGAAAATTCTCTCAAAATACGTTTATATTTCTTCAAACATCACGTAATAACGACTCATACGAATGATACGAAATTTAGTGATATGATAGGTAGTTGCTAATCTTAATTTATAGGCGTTGAATTTTTAAAATATTTTGATTACATTTTGAGATTTTGCGAAAATCGTTTTAAAATGCTGAAATTTTGTTCCAGCATCACGAAATAAAGACTGCAGGGAATGAAACGAATTTGGGTGACATGATAGGTTGTCACTCAACTTAAATTCTAGGCTTCCAATTTTTCAAAATGTTGATTAAATTTTGAGATTTTGCGAAAATTATTTCAGTATGTGTAAATATTCATTCGCGCATCCCATAATTACGACTAAAGCGAATCAAATGGTATTACTTAGTTACTCTCTAACCTGTAATATTTTAACAATACATAAAAATTATAACTTCGCTTTCTTTACTTTGGCAACATACTACATTCATTCTGTGTACTCCTACAATGCTGACGAAAGTTCTTGCTTTTTGGAAATTTGCATTCACTAACCCGTCGAGGACGGGTACTTCAGCTATTTAATATATAAGAATGATAAACGCAATTCAATAATTGATGGGAGAAACAATGGTGGCTACGTGACATGAGTGAGTGTAAAAATTAAATGAAACTAAGCGGGAAAAAAAGCTGCTTGAATTTCGATGTATGTTCAAAATTAAAAATAGAAACAAGATACAGTAGCTGTTTAACCGGATCGCCGCTTTAACTGGACGTATATGATTTAAATTAATTTTTTTTTTAATTTCCGAAAATGACTGACACTGACCTCTGCTGACAACTGCTGGTTGTGCGTCACAGCCAGCTGTCAAAAGGGTCTCTAGATCTGTGGCACGCGATGAAGGTTTCGATCGTCCGCCATCTTGCTGGTAGTTAAATCGAGCGGTGGCAACGGCTGCCCTTTTTTCAGCATTGGGAAAGGGTTGCGCCTCAGAGGGTTAAATTCGAATCGAATGGAATTAACATGTATTATTTACTTCTGGAAATAATGCATTCCATTGAAAATTGATGCTAAACTGAATGCTAGCAAATGTAAATTGAACATATGAAAAGTGAAGCTAGTTCCAAAAACTTGCGCAAGGGAATACATCTAGAAAGAAGAAAACCAAACTTAACTAAAGTGCAAATGTATAAAAAGAAATAAAATTTTGCGGACGAGTTCGGTGAAGTTTGAGAAAACAGGTTATTTCGATCCCCAAGGTGCAGATCTATTTGTAAGATAACCACAGAAACCAGCTTCATTTTTGAATTCTCTTGGGTGAAGTCTCTCCTCTAAAATTCAGTGCTTCACATCCACGTCTTTACATTCAGTCCTTTGGGAAACCACTTTAGAAATTTCTCCTGATTTGAGATCGAGGTTCTATAAGCTCTTGTTTCAAGGATTGCTTAAGAGTATCGGCAGAACGATATTCACTGATAGAGCTGATTTTGTTTTTAAAAATCATTGTGGGGTACTTTCGTTTGACTTGAAAAAAAAATCAATATTTTTACGGTTTTTGTTAACCAATATTGCCAACATAATTGAGGGCAACTGAAAAGAATTGCTTTCTAAGAAAAATGGCGAATAATATATTGACTTAAAATTGAATAAGGAATTTAGAACGATAATCACCCCAATCACATACGTTTCCAGAATGCAAAAAAATACAAACGAGAAGAGGCCACACAATAAACCAAACTCCAGAATAAATTTAGCACCGTTTACATGTAATTGGAAATGAATAGATTTGCAATATTTACGGCTTAGCGCCACCGAATTGAATGATAAATAGTATTACAAATTACAATAGTGAATAAACAGAACGAGTGTGACTTTCGAATACAAACCAGAATTAAAAACATCGAGTTGGATTCTGGGAAAAAACAGAGTTGCCATTTCTCTTACAAAAACTATCTTCTTTGAAGCGTACATAACACCGGTCAACAAAAATTTTTTTTTTTTTGAGTTTCTGTTCTCATGCTTAAATTATGATTCTAGACATTGAAAAATACTTAAATTTTCATTTTTAGTTCTTAAAGTTTGCTTTTGTCTGATTGGCGTCGATAAGTATATTTTAATTTATTTCATCAACGAGAGATGGCAGCACTTTGATGAACCCGAAAGTAAACTGTATTGTTATTTATAACTCTGTATATTGCTTGTAGTACTATTTGTAGTATTATTTGTTTGTATTATTATTTGCTCATACGTACATAAAAAGAAATACGAAATATATTCACTTTTAGACATTACTTTTTTATTATTTTACATTTATATGTTAGTGTTTATCACACATCTTGAACAAAAAAGACTTTTATATCCAGCAAAAACTTTTTTGATCATAATTTAGAGTTGAATTATAAAAAAAAAAGAAATATAAAAATCAGTGATTTTTGCCAAAAAATTGAAAAATTGCTTTAATTTCTACAAAAGCAAATTTTCATTAAAAATAATTTTTTCCTTAGTTTTGGCGTCGGAGAAACTAAAATTTAACATGTAGAAATCAGACCCAAAAATCGTGTTGACCGGTGCAATAAGTAGAACAAAAATGTCTGTAAGTGAATAGTCAACACTGCCGGAACAGTTTAGTTATAAAAGTTATTGGTACGAATGTTATAGTTATGTCTTTAGCTGCCTTATCGAAAAACAGTTAATCCGTACAACCAGGTGCATATGATGGCATATGTTTAAGGACAATCTATATAGCAGCTGTCCCAAACTTATGCAATTAGTTTATGATTATTCAGTCATAATGTTGGTATTGGTTGACCAGTTTTTATAACATTCAATTTTTCTTCGAAATTCAGTTGACTAAAAAGTTCTGTCTTAAAAAAAAAAAAAAAAAAACCCAAAACACAACAAACGTCTGTTTATAATAGCCACTAGACGACAGCATCACTGCAGTAAGCACAAATGATATTGCTTACATGAAAAATAATATTTCAATGAATTAAAGCAAATATATGATTTAAGAATATTGTCTAGAAACAGAACTCTTCTTTCGCAGAAAATGAGTCTTAATTTCAGAAATTATATGGATAGTAAACCCGATTTTGTCTTCCACACGGAATTTAAAAATCGTAATTTTGGTGTTTAATTTAATTTTATAAGAATTGAAATTTATTCATGGAGGCTAAAAAAATTTTAGGTTATTCGTAATGATTGAATTTCAAAACTATGACTTATATATTTCCAAAAATAGAATTAAAAAAAATCTGGAGTGACTCCACTCGACTTTCCGAACACTTACGATTAAGATCATTACCAAGCATTTAAATAAATTTTAATCGATGAATCATTCAAACATATATACCAAATTGAAGCTCGATCGAATGTACCGTTTAAACGCTAGCGCACTTTCAAGAATTTCTCCCCATTTGCCATCATGTAAAAGAAATCTTGGTCGTAGCCCTGTAGAAAAGCTATAAGTCCTATAAACATCAAAATCAATACCGGTCTTACAATGGTGGTTTATAACATGCATACCCAATTTGAGCTCAATCGAATGTACCGTTTAAACGCTAGCGCACTTTCCAAAATTTTCCTCCATAGGCCATAATGTAAAAGAAATCTTTGTCGTAGCCCTGTAGAAAAACTGTAAGTCCTATACACATCCAAATCAATACCGGTCTTGCGACGGTGGTTTATAACATATATACCCAATTTGAGCTCAATCGCATGCCCTGTTCAGGAGCTATCGTGTTCACTCACATACACACAAACACACATACACACATGCACACACACATACACACATACATACATATACATCTCGTAAAAATAGCATAAATGAATTCAGAAGACCTCAAAACGTGTCCATACACCCAAATCTCGAATTCGAATTTTTTCATGATTACAATACTTTCCTTACATGGTACATGTTCGGAAAGTAAAAAAAGGACTACGGCTTTCACCTGTAGAAAATTGTTCCTCCATCCCAGCATCCCATTTCTTGAATGAAACAGTCAATTTTATTGAAACCTGGACGTGAAAGATAGAACGGAGTGAAATTTATTGGACACTTACTCTGCCTTCTTCACTTTCTCCCAATATTTCTATTCTGTCGAATTCAACCTTTTTTTTTTTCCCACTACGCGCTGTTTAAATGGTGTCAGCTTTTAATTAAAGTCTGATGGATGAGAACATAAGTTTTTCACAATAAACGGTCTGCTGTAAATTTCCTTTGTTTGTTATTAGAGAGGGGCTCGGGCTACCTTTGAGAAGCTTAGACACAAAATACGATCGATCATTAAATCTTTTTATTTATTTTCAAAAGAAAACAATTTAAAAAATCAATTAAAGGGCAATAACCTTTCAAAATATAGGATTTACTTTAAGAACGTGGGTTTCTCATTGAGTAAAAAATCTGGAGTGACTCCACTCGACTTTCCGAACACATACGATTAAGATCATTACCACGCATTTGATTAAATTTTAATCGATAAATAATTCAAACATATATACCAAATTGAAACTCAATCGAATGCACCGTTTAAACGCTTGCGCACTTTCAAGAATTTCTCCCCATATGCCATTATGCCATAATATAAAAGAAATTTTTGTCGTAGCCCTGTAAAAAAAAGTATAAGTCTTATACACACCAAACTCAATACCGGTCTTAGATGGTGATTTATAACATATATACCCGATTTCAGCTCAATCGAAGGTGCCGTTTAAACTCTAGCGCACTTGTAAGAATTTCCCCCGATAGGCCATAATGTAAAAGAAATCTTTGTCGTAGCTCCGTAGAAAAATTATAAGTCCTATACACTTCCAAATTAATATCAGTCTTAAGATAGCGGTTTATAACATATATACCCAATTTGAGCTCAATCAAATATACCGTTTAAACGCTAGCGCACTTTCAAGAATTTCCCCCTATAGGCATAATGTAAGAGAAATCTTTGTCGTAGCCCTGTAAAAAAACTATAAGTCTTATACACACCAAAATCAATACCGGTCTTGCGACGGTGGTTTATGACATATATACCCAATTTGAGCTCAATCGATTCTACCTTTTAACCGCTAGCGCACTTTCAAGAATTTTCCCCCATAGGCCATAATGTAAGAGAAATCTTTGTCGTATTCCTGTAGAAAAACTATAAGTTCTATACACACCAAACTCAATACCAGTCTTGCGACAGTGGTTTATAACATATATACCCAATTTGAGCTCAATCGAATGCTCCGTTCAGGAGCTATCGTGTTCACTCACATACACACAAACACACACACACACACACATACACACATACATACATACATCTCGTAAAAATAGCATAAATGGATTCAGAAGCCCTCAAAACGTGTCAAAACACCAAAATCTCGAAGTCGAATTTTTTCATGATTACAATACTTTCCTTACATGGTACATGTTCGGAAAGTAAAAATATCTAAAGTTGGCTAAGCAAAGTGCGTAAAAAATTTTCATATCCCGTTTTCTTCGCATCTTGTAAAGAGAATTAGATTAACAACCAAAATTATAAAGCTTATAATCTGAAGACTTATGATGAATATGTCACATCTAAGCGTGATTATACATAAAAATGTGTACCATATAAATAAAACGTTAAATTTACAATCTACTTAAATTATATGGTCATGTTATATATAATTAAGCTATTAAGTGCTATATGTTAAAAGCATATCATAACCCATGTGTAGCGTCTTTCTTGTTCCATAAAATACTTTTCAGAATTGAAATCCGTATGTATTAAAATCGCTAATTAAAGCTGATTTACAATCTTCGTCAGGCATAGTCTAATAATACTTCGCCTTCATTTACACCATTTATATTAACGTATAAAATACAGCCAAGCTGCGTTTAGTTTAGGGACTTATTATTGGCACCAACCTTGGTGATAAATTACCAGTTTTGCCCTTGTGTAGCGAAGTACACAGTGTAGGTGTAGGGTAGTGAAATGTCACAATCCCCGACTACTTGTGGCATTCACTACCCTGCCGCTATTTGGCAACCCTTGAAAAGTGGTCACAACTTAAAAAATGCAACGAAAACGTCTCGGCACAACTCATGCCCCCCACCTCTCTAAAAGAATGTCCATAGAAAAAAACCGCCTTGAACTAAATAGCACTAGTGTTAATAGTAATAATAATAATAACAATAATAATAATAATAATAATAATAAAACAGCCCGGAATTAGAATAATTCTACGTGCTAAGTGATCAGATTTCAGTTTCTCGATAGTCTACCAGTAATTTGAAAATTGTAATTTTACATATACAAACCTTTCAAAAGCTCTGATAAAATAACCATCCTCAAGGAAAACAAAATTGCCATAAACAAAGAAATTAAATAGCAATCCATGAAAGCAAATGTTTACCGGAAAAAGAGATTGTGATCTTTTACCGGCGATATGCTGTCAAAACTTCAGACTTCAAAAAACAAAGAAAATGGAAGCCTGTACATCCAGTTCTAAAATATCGATTCTATAAATGTTCTGTCCACAGCAAAAGGGTAGACATAACTCATGAGTACATTTCCATTTCTTTTTGCAGAAGTCTAGTAAAGTGCTTCCAAGACGCATTTAGTATATATGTTATGACAAACTATTATGATAAATTATATCTTCAGCATTGCGCATTCACATCAGATTTACATTCTTCAAAATTACAAAAAAAAAAAACACCCTAAAAGAATCTGATGTTTAAAAGATGAAATAATTCAAATTATGTAAAATAACACACATGAAACGTACTTATCAGTCAGCAACTTTTATGTGTGTTATTTTACTAAGTTTTCTTTATTTCATCTTTCAAGATGACTGAAAATCTCTAACTCATAAGGTGTATTGGAAAGTAATACCGTTTTATTTAATACGTTGAAATCAAATACCTCAGTAATTATTTTAATCAGTGTTAGGAGAATTTTTTTTTTTTAAACTAGGGGCCAAGGCCCCTAGACTCGCTACGCTCGCTTTTCGTATGAGGCATTCGGCTCCTAATGATGCTTATTCGTAAAAAAAAGGCATGATTTCAACAATCAAAACCCAAAGGTTGGATCAGATAGAATGTTACCGAGCTACACATTGCTTGGTTCTTGCATGTTCCATGGAACATAAAAATTTAAACTTCTTACTATTTTTAATTAGGTGAAACCCATGGAACACCTTGCGTATGAGCCAATTATGGCGATTTTTCATAATTTGGCGACTTGCGTATATGCATAGTTAATAATTAGCTTTAAGAAAACAGTACTCCATATGTTTTCCTTGATAAAAACTACGAAACAGCTAGGATAGCTTGCCACCCATGACGACTTTTCATTATTTGGCGATTGACACATGCTCACAACCTATAATGACTGCTCATGCAAGGTTCCCGAAAAACCGTTATCCATATTTTCATATACGTAATCCTTTGCAGATTGGCGTATTTAGCACCACCAATTATATCATCTCGCCGCGCTGGCAAATAGGCATAGTTAACGCCACCAAATATGTCTACTGGTAGGAAATACTCCAACTGGACCGAACCGCCTTTAAAATAATCTGCACTTTAATTATTTTTCATTTTCAAGATAATGGGTTCCAGCATTCTGGAACTCGAAGCTTAGATTAACCTTGCTTGGAAAGATACTATTTTGCCAGATCATTCCTAATGCCAAGATGGCGCTTTTAAAATCAGTTACAATGAGTTATTCTGTTTTGGAAAAATGAATAATCGCTCATTCTAAACTCATGTTGTCTAAGCGAACTTACTAGTTGAAACTGTCAACTTTTTGTAACACACTTTGAGTTATTTATTTCATATACTTTTTTTTTTTTTTTTTGCGTAAAATGGGTGTCATTCTACTTCATTTTTCTGAATTTCACGCGATTCTACATACTTGGAATTGTTTTGTTGCAAAGAAATGAATGATTTTATGCCAAATATGGCAACTATTGGGTTGGCAACAAAGTAATTGCGTTTTCTTGTGAAAAATTCAAGCAAATAAGTTTTCAACAAGTTTATAATTACAGGTAAGCTGTGCCTGAACATACGATTCATATTTGTTACATTTTAAAGTAAGAATTTCACTGGCAGTATTTTTTTTCGTCCATAAAAGATGGCCACGCTCCCCCTTTTTTCGCTTCAATCCTCCTTAGAGGACACTATTAAAAATGTCCTGAAATTAATTTTTAGGTATTCGTGACTGCTGTATTTTACAGAAAGAATTTCACGGATATCTCTATTTTTATTTGAGATCACTCGGGATATGTGAAAAGAACATTTTAGCCCCTTACCCCCCCTAAGATTACGAATTTTGGAAAATGCTCTCTGATCTAGCACTTATGTTGGAGAACTCACGTACGTGCCAAATTTTGCATAATTAACTTCAGTAGTTTTGGCCAGGCGAAATATTGACATACGGAAGAACGCAATTACTTTGTTGCCAACCCAATATTATGTTTATTTTTTATTAATATCTTCTAAAATAATTCGATTTTCGAAATTTATGTCAGCTTATCAGGTTCCTCGGAATTTTCCGAATCTGCGGACACCTTAGTCGAAACTCAAATCCCCACGGTGTAGGAGGAGATAGCCCAACAAGCTTTGACAGCGGCCGCTACTTTTTTTTTTTTTAGAATTGAGAGATCTCCTTTGTAAACACAGTGCAATAGTTTTCTGAGTGTAATCGATAGGAAAACAGGAACAATATAAAAATTAAATTTCTTATATTAATACGCATACAGCCCCGTGTAAAAATATTGCCATATTTGAAAGTTGGATAACTTTTGCAATTAGTACATTTCCCTGATCAGCAGTTTCGGAGATAATAGCTGTAACATTTATTTTAAATCACCCAGTTCAGGATTCTACCACATTTCAAGAGTCCACATTTAGCATTCAACAGCGTGGCTAAATATTGATTCTGATTCTAGTCGCACAAGTCCGAAATTTAGAGAGGAGAACAATTATATATCGGATAAACAGGATTCAAAAAATTGATTATGAATATATATATATATCTGTATAAAGTCTTTTATTGGAAATTTCAAAATTTAATAAAAAGTAAATATCAGGTTGTAACGAAGTTTCCGCCAATCTGCTTGAAAACTAACTCCTTAGATAACTCTTTTGAACTTTCGGTACCAACCTGCACAGTGTCACGTGATGCAACAAGTATTTAAAGCTGTACTCATTATTCGTTGATATTCTGTAGCTGACTTTTGCAACACAACTGGAAGTAAATGAGGTTCTAATCCTCTAGAGTGATAGTTCCATTGACACACCTTGTACTCAATGATAACTATATTTTTTACAGATTTCATAACACAGAGTTATAAAGTAAGTCTCTTTCTTCAAATGCCAAAAATCGTTTGACAAAATATGAGCAATACGTCACGCAAACTGTTTACTGACGATGTTATGGTGGCGGAAACTTTCGTTACACCTAATATATTAAAGTAAATATATTAAACCCCCAATATATTTAAATAAAGTAAATATATTGGGGACATGAAAACCCCCTGAAAATTATTAAAATTTGTATAGGAATACAGACAACATTTTGTCGAAAGAATAAGTCTAAATAGCCATTTTTCAATACAACTAAAATTGAAGATGATGTTTTTTTTGGGTGGGGGTGAGGGGCGAAGTTGGATAGGAAATCGCAATAATAACACATAGAATTTATATTAACTGCAAAATGTCTGTCATAAGAGTAGATGAATATGCTTGAATAATCTCACGTTATAAAGTCAATCAGTTTTTAGTAAATTTAATTTCAGTTTCCTTAATCCTTTTCCAATAATCTTAAGGCACTCTTGCTGAACTGGGGATGCAAAACAACGAATTAAACACCCAACCTTAAAAGTGCTTCTCTTGTTCTTAAGTATTTAACCTCCAATAATGAAAATGCCATAAACGAAGAAATTGAACAGCAATCCATAAAGCAAATGTTTACTGGAAAAGAATTGGAGAACGTTCCAATGATATGCTGTCAAATCTATATAAATAAAATTAGACTTTTGTCTGTACATTTCTTGGAATTCAAAAATTTTGCGATTTCTATCCGTTTCAAGCACCCGGGAATCCGATGCGGCCCTCAAAAAAAAGTTTGTCTGTCTGTCGTTCTGTCATTCTGTCCGTGACGCTTTTTTTGTTTAAGCATCACGTAAAAACGGCTGAAGCGAATGATATGAAATTGGGTGTCATGATAGGTGGTCACTCAACTTAAAACATAGGCGTCGAATTTTTAAAAAATCTTGATTGGATTTTGAGATTTTGCGAAAATCCTTTCAAACTGCGTAAATTTGTGTTCAAGCATCACGTAATAACTGCAAAGGTGAAAAAATGATATTTGGTGACATGATAGGTGGTCATTCACCTTAAACTATAAGCATCTAATTAAAAAAAATCGATCAGATTTCGAGATTTTGTGAAAATCGTTTAAAACTCAGTGAATCTTTGTTCCCGCATTACGTAATAACAACTAAAGTGAATGATATGAAATTTGGTCACACGATAGATGGTTGCTCAACGAAAACTATAGGAGTCCAATTTTTTAAACATTTTTATTAGAATTTGAGATTTTGTGAAAATTCTCTCAAAATACGTTTATATCTCTTCAAACATCACTTAATAACGACTAATACGAATGATACGAAATTGAGTGATATGATAGGTAGTTACTAATCTTAATTTATACGTGTTGAGAGAGAGAGAATTTTAAAAATATTTTGATTAAATTTTGAGATTTTGCGAAAATCGTTTCAAAATGCTGAAAATTTGTTCCAGCATCACGAAATAAAGACTGCAGGGAATGAAACGAATTTGGGTGACATGATAGGTTGTCACTCAACTTAAATTCTAGGCTTCCAATTTTTCAAAAATGTTGATTAAATTTTGAGATTTTGCGAAAATTATTTCAATATGCGTAAATATTCGTTCGCGCATCACATAATTACGACTAAAGCGAATGAAATGATATTACTTAGTTACTGTTTAACCTGTAACATTTTAACAATACATAAAAATTAGAACTTCGCTTTCTTTACTTTGGCAACATACTACATCCATTCTGTGTACTCCTGCAATACTGACGAAAGTTCTTGCTTTTTGGAAATTTGCATTCACTAACCCGTCGAGGACGGGTACTTCAGCTAGTCTAGAAATAAAAGGAAACGGAAGCCAGGGCGGACAGCTCTAAAAGATTGATTCTAAAAGTTCTGTGTGTGCGTGCGCACATGATAGTAGCGTATCATAAGTACATTTTTTTCTTTCATCTAAGGCTTGAAAGAAGCATTTAGCATGCGACATTATACAGTGTGTTTTCCATAATGATTGAGACAAAGGGCAGATGATAATGATTTAGAATCTCATAGCAATGTGGGGTTGTAAAAGTCGTCTTACTGTAGCTGTTAACCCATTCGTGCCTGGATATTTTTGCGACTTTCTTCGATTTTTGCTAACACCAGCAGTAATTGCTAAATTTCTGATGTCAACTTTTTGAACAAGGGATGATTTCATTTAAAATCATTATGTATAAAAATTGAAATGTCAACATCCTACTTGGCCATATTAAAATATTTTGTGGAATTGAGGTTCAATACTCGCGAATAAAGGCTAGGAAAAATAAATAACGTTTACGACTGATAGCGAAAATGACGTCCCAAAAAAGGGACGCTAGGCATAAATGGGTTAATAATCACTTTGGAACCAGTGCTGAAATAATAGTGAACTTTCCGCCCCTTGTTCATTAAAAACTAATGCATCTTTCGCAGAAAACACGTGACTAAAATTAGTAGTTTAAAAATTCTATTTAATTCCACGGACGAAATTTTTGTAGAAGAGCCCATTGTCTATGAAACTTGGTTAAGGAACTAGACAAACACTTCAACTTTTTTCCTAGCGTGATTATTAACAGGTAAGGGAAAACGGTGTTTTGACCCTAGTGTGAGCGGTGTGGCTCTGAATCTTTATTAGGGATTTTTTTTTTTTTTTTTCATAGCGGTTTCATTCACGGTAACGCTAACGTTAAGTGCCATTGGACAATACAGCGCATGCGCGCACACAAAATAAGCTCCGTGATTGGCTGGAAACTCCGAAATAGCGATAGCGTTAGCGTTAACGTAGGGAAGAAACGGTATGCAAAAACTCCTTATTATGTGACTTACCTCCCCTTAAAGTTTGTTCTAATAATTATAGGACACTATATATATTTTATTATGTGAATATATACAGGGTGGTTATACTTTAACTTCCTCTATAAACAACAGTCTGCAGCTTAAACCGTTAGCAGATTGCTTCCAATTGTAGCATAGGGACCGTATACCAGCAATACCTCCGAGATATAGAAAGCCTTACAACGTCTACGTCATCAACCTATGACGTCATCATTAGGCCTGCATTTAAAAGTTTTATTTTCATAAACTATTAAAAATTTCTGGCGAATTTATCCATGAATAGCAATATTTTAATAATTTGAGATGAAAAAATATAATTTTACGAGAAATGACAGTTTTTTATCATGAATAATTAGATAATAGGATAAGGAAATAGATCGTACTGAATAATTTTGTATTAGAAAGGTACTTTAATATTAATGTTTAATTTAAGATATTTTCTAATATTCGTAGCATTCACCAGAAATTCTTTATTGCTTTATTTTGTGAAAATAGAGCTTTTAACCGCACGCCTAATGATGACGTCAAAGCTTGGTGACGTGGGAGTTGTTGATACCAGGTGCATTCAAATAAGTTTTAACTGAAAGTTCAGTTCAAAAGATGCCCACTAAGTGACGCTTTGCATGAGAAAACTTCAAATTGAACAGTGGTAATCAACTCGAAATGTGTAAGCAATTTCGATATTCATTCACTAGTTTTCGAACATGTATTAACTAATTGGGCCACTTCTCTAGCTGAATTCACTTTTACATAAAATGCGTCACCTAGTGGGCATTTTCAGAACTAAACTTTAAAAAAAATTCTTGTAGCTTATCTCGCGTACACCCCATATGCTAAAGTGGGTGGCAATCTGCTGTCACGTTTCATATGCAGAACGCTCTTTATAGAGGTTTAATTATCGGGCTATCAAGAAAGATTCCGCCTTTCTTAATTTTTTTAAAAGCTCATTTTTCATTTAAAACTATAGCAACTAATTAACCGATAATATATTCTCCCTTGTTGTATATGATTTCTTCCCAACACAACACAAATGTAACAAGCAATTTTTGCGGCCTTAAAACCTCGATTAAAAGCAAAGAGGAGGAGGTGGTGAAAATGCACATTTTTCTAAACTTGGCATTCCGTTTAAATGATCCGAAAGTTAGCATAAATTAACTAAAAAAAATAAAAATAAATAAACAGATTCCGTCAGACCAAAACATTCACTTTCGAATGATTTAAAACAGAGGTTCTTAACTGCGTGGTCCGGTTAGTCCTTACCTGGGGTCCGCGAAATTACAAAAAATGGTTGCTAACAGTTCGAGCAAACTGCAACAAAGTTACAAATAAAACATTTGATTGCAACATTTGATTCCGTGCTGCACAACACCTTTATGCTATATATTATGAAATCAGAGTATAGAAACTAACTTAACGTAGAAGCGGACCTCAAAGTATCATGCCAACACAGTTCCCGTAATTGTGGTTCTTGTTTCAAGAAAACAACTGCACCCATTTCATTACGTAATATTATTAACAGAAAACATATAAGATCTGTTCTGACCAATATTTCACAAAAAAAAATATTTGTACTAATTTAATGTATTGTGAATTGTAGTTTTTAAATTGCTTCTTACTGTTATTTTCATTCATTTTATGCTTTTTTATTCTATCCAAATAAAATAGCTCATTTTTATGAACACTACAAAACCAAGTATTAAAAAATCCAGCAATACATTTTTTACCAATATTTATTGATAGAGCATTTGGGGCACCATTGCCACAGCATTAGTGATTAATTGCATTCCTTGCTGAGATCTAAGGCGGATGTTAATTTATTAAAACGTACTGCCAATAATATTATTAAGCCAGAAATTAAGTCTCAAAAAGGACGCGAAATGCATGCCTATAGTTGGGACGGGGTCCACAAAAGTAATGTTGTTCAATAGAGGCCCTCGAACTTACATAACTTTAAGAACTTCTGCTTTAAAAAATTATACCAAAAACATTTAACGACATGTCGAATGTTGAAAAAATAACTCGGCTGTTCGAGCCTCGTCAGGGGAGACCCCCCCCCCTTGAACTCCCCTAATTTTTTAGTTTCATTATCATTATTGCCATATTAAAACGATATTAGTTGACCATGTCATTTTATTCTCATCTTTCGTGTAATACGCCTGGTAACCCTATGTTGAAATTTTTAGGATTGTAACCTATTTATAGAAAAATACTTGGGATGCCTATTCTACAGCTTACGAAATATTCTAACAACAGAGTAAATCTGTTGTGAACTAACAGTATTTAAATATATGTAAAAAATATGTGTGATGCTTATTCTACAGCTTACGGAATATTGTAACAATAGATTAAAGCTGTTGTGAACTAATAATCTATATAAATAAAATTAGACTTTTGTCTGTACATTTCTTGGAATTCAAAAATTTTGCGATTTCTATCCGTTTCAAGCACCCTGGAATCCGATGCGATCCTCAAAAAAAAGTTTGTCTGTCTGTCATTCTGTCATTCTGTCCGTGACGCTTTTTTTTTTTAAGCATCACGTCAAAACGACTGAAGCGAATGATATGAAATTGGGTTTCATGATAGGTGGTCACTCAACTTAAAACATAGGCGTCCAATTAAAAAAAAATCTTGATTGGATTTTGAGATTTTGCGAAAATCCTTTCAAACTGCGTAAATTTGTGTTCAAGAATCACATAAAAACGACTGAAGCGAATGATATGAAATTGGATGTCATGATAGGTGCTCACTCAACGTAAAACATAGGCGTCGAATTAAAAAAAAATCTTGATTAGATTTTGAGATTTTGCGAAAATCATTTCAAACTGCGTAAATTTGTGTTCGCACATCACGTAATAACTGCAAAGGTGAAAAAATGATATTTGGTGAGATGATAGGTGGTCACTCACTTTAAACTATAAGCATCTAATTAAAAAAAATCCATCAGATTTCGAGATTTTGTGAAAATCGTTTAAAACTGAGTGAATCTTTGTTCCCGTATTACGTAATAACGACTAAAGCGAATGATGTGAAATTTGGTCACACGATAGATGGTTGCTCAACATAAACTATAGGAGTCCAATTTTTAAACATTTTTATTAGATTTTGAGATTTTGTGAAAATTCTCTCAAAATACGTTTATATTTCTTCAAACATCACGTAATAACGACTAATACGAATGATACGAAATTGAGTGATATGATAGGTAGTTGCTAATCTTAATTTGTAGGCGTTGAATTTAAAAAATATTTTGCTTACATTTTGTGATTTTTCGAAAATCGTTTTAAAATGCTGAAAATTTGTTCCAGCATCACGAAATAAAGACTGCAGGGAATGAAACGAATTTGGGTGACATGATAGGTTGTCACTCAACTTAAATTCTAGGCTTCAAGTTTTTCAAAAATGTTGATTAAATTTTAATATTTTGCGAAAATTATTTCAATATTCGTAAATATTCGTTCGCGCATCACATAATTACGACTAAAGCGAATGAAATGATATGACTTAGTTACACTCTAACCTGTAATATTTTAACAATACATGAAAATTATAACTTCGCTTTCTTTACTTTGGCAACGTACTACATCCATTCTGTGTACTCCTACAATGCTGACGAAAGTTCTTGCTTTTTGGAAATTTTCATTCACTAACCCGTCGAGGACGGGTACTTCAGCTAGTATTTAAATATATGTAAAATTTTGTCGCATTTTTATTTAGCTTTTTTATGTCGCATTTTTGGGACACATTTTTCAATAAAGGAGGTGAGAGATAAAATGACGTAGTCATTAAAACAAAGAAACATCTGTAACTTGGTTGTTAACCCATTATAGTCACCATCTACGTACTCTTGAACTTTAATGCGCTTCTAGCTTGGAATTATCCAACTAATTCGACAGATGAATTGATAAGAGTGCAGTGAAATTTTCTAATCACCGTAAACAGCCAAATTTTGCTCAGTACATGGAGAGAAACCTTGAAAGCATTTCTTAAAATGAGAGATTTTTAGTAAACTGCTCGACTAATGATCACTCCTATAATCATTTATGTATACTTGAGATAAACTCACTATAGAGAGACCGTTTCAAACAATAACGGCGCTTTAGAAAGTAAAAGGACACAACGATATCGAAGCATCGATTAAACCCGTAAAACTTGAAACGCGTTACTTTGTTCCTTTATGCTCTACGCTAATCTATTTAGTTTGACCCTGCCCTGTTTATGAACATTTGCTTGAGGACCTGGAGAATAATTTAATTTAAAATGGCCTTAAAACTTGGTGCTAATTACGCAGTAAGATAAAGTTAGTTCGTTGTCTGGGATACATATCAACTATTGAATTTCTTTCTGCAATTATCCGTTACGCTGCAAATTCGTAAATAATGAACAACGTCCGAAAATATTACTGGTTGAGACCAGAGGCGTAGCCAAGGGGGGGGGGTTAGGGGGTCATAACACCCCCCCCCCATGAGAATTTTTTTGCCATACAAAATGAATATTCACTACATTATCACACACACGTATATATATATATGAGCAATTTTTCAATTTTTTGGCAAAAATCACTGATTTAAATATTTTTTTTTTATAATTCCACTCTAAATTATGATCAGAAAAGTTTTTGCTGGATATAAAAGTCTTTTTTATTCAAGATTTGTGATAAACAATAACATATAAATGTAAAATAATAAGAAATTAATGTCTAAAAGTGACTATTTTTCGGATTTCTTTTATGTTCGCATGAGCCAATAATAATACAAACAAATAATAATATTACAAATAATACTACAAGCAATACTACAGAGTTACAAATAATAATACAGTTTACTTTCGGGTTCATCAAAGTGCTGCCATCTTTCGTTTATGAAATAAATTAAAATATACTTATCGACGTCAATCAGACAAAAGCAAACTTTAAGAACTAAAAATAAAAATTTAAGTGTTTTTCAATGTCTAGAATCAGCATTTAAGCATGAGAACAGACCTCCCCCCCCCAAAAAAAAATTAAAAAATTGTTGACCGGTGTAATTCACCAGTTCCAGTAGCACAGAACATGCGCACAAAATGCATATTTCGGTAGAACATAATTTGGTAGTTTTGTATAATCGTATGAAACATAATGGAAATTGTATAAAACATAAATTGGTAGTTCGTCGCAGTTATGTCAATTAGAACATGGGAAGACAGACAGACAGGCAAAGCCGAAATTCTAAACTCTTTTGACTAACTAAACTAAAACTCTTTTTAACCAGTGTTCTCAATTTAGGGCTCTTTCCTCTCTAATTTTACCTATCATTCATTGTATTTAGAAGATAAATTTTTTAGATCGCTTTATATGCTGATCAGCTTTAATATGCAGCTATTTTTATTAGTGACAATTTTTAGCGATTTTCTCGTTGATATAGGGAATTTTCATGTACATTTGAAAAGTAATTTGTTTTCCGAAACATTTTTCAGCAAGGCTAGTAATATTTTTGACAAGAAATAAGTGATCAAAGTGTTTAGATCATTGTATGAGGCGTTGTTCAGTAGATAGAAAATACAGCTCTGTAATAGTTGAACACAGACATATTTCAAAGACCAAATTTTTAGGGTGTAATTCTCCGTTTTAGAGTGCAAGTGTCAAGACGTAGTATGAAGATTTCAAGCATTAGTACCATTAGAAAACGCAGCAGTATTTATTATAAATCAATTATTAATTTCAAACTGCTATCAATTTGGGATTAACATCGTTTGAATTAGTTTCGTATGTAGGCAGGACACATAATACATACGCTTAATCAACGAGTTTTAGGGTATTACGAATGTATGGGGTCATCTGTGTGTGTGTGTGTGTGCTCTTAGGGTTAAATTTAAGCTAAAATTCGTATTCTACGACTCAAATAATTAAATTTTGCATTTTGTTGTATGGAAATCGGTTAGTTGGGACGTGAGATAGGACACTTTGTGTTTGACGTAGGAAAACCATGCCAAAGATTTCTCGTCAAATTTTGGCGATATCGCTTAGCTGACTTCAGAATTGGAAACAAATTTTTAGCGCCAAATTTGGCGATATTCCGTCAAAAATTCGCCAAGCCTTGCGACATTTGGCGCTATTTTATTAATGGGGCCTGTAGTGTTTATAATGCGATTGGTATTAGGCGATAGCACTAGTAATACGTAACCATTATACGCGAGCATAGATTGTTATCGAGTCAAAATGTTGTCGAGTTTAGCAGAACGTTCGTGAAACCGTACTGCGAAAAGTATAAAGGCCTTATTACACGGACAAAATTTAGAGCAATTTTGGTTTCAGCAACCAATTGCTGCAATTCATTCCAGCAAGTCAGTGAGCCCAGATGAGCACGCAGGGTTGCCATAGTAAACAAACTCTACTGTGTTCACAAACACCAGAGATTCGCTGAATTGGCTGTTGCTAGAGCATGCAATTACAAATAGCATACCGTTGGGTGTTTATACCTCGAGCCTATCTTCGAATTGTTGTTCATTTATCTTTTCTTCGATCAAATCAATTTCCATGTCGATATTCCATTTTACGGCTATTTTGTTTTCGCACAAGCTCATTCCTTTCATTACGAACGGTAAGGCTGAGACTGACTCTTCCGCCATCTTGTGTTGTGACGTAAAATAGTAAGCACTGCGATTGGCTGGAATTCCAGCAAGCTGCAATTTTTTCCCTGCGAACGAATAAGTTGGAGTTGCCTGTTCCCTAGGTAACCTAGGGAATTTTCTAGGAAAGAGGTTTCTGCAACTGGTTGCAGCAACCAAATCGCACGAAAATTCCTTCGTGTAATAAGGCCTTAAAAGGGGAGGTAGTCCCAGATTCGAAAGTGTAGTGTTCAACTTTTTCTGCTGAAAAGTTATGTTCCGTTGTATTGCGGTACTAAGCGACGCTTTCTTGCTTGTTTGGGGAAGGCTATTTTTGGAGGTTGTTTAAAAATTCTGCAATGTTATATGCTGAGTAGTTAAAATACTGCTCGAAGTTAAAGCTCCTAAGAACGCATCTGTGATAAGCAGACCTAAAATTCGTGTTATTGGTTGGTTAATTTCTGTGATCTGTGTACTGAAGATTGTTTGTTGAATAAAAACTTTGTGCTAAATCCTTCCAACTGGACTGATTACTTGAACTTTCTATATACACTGCGCTTTTAAGCTACGAATCCAAGCATTAAGTAAAGTTTTCTGCTACAGTAATTAATTTTTTCACATTTAAATAGGCATAGTAAGTTAAAATTGAATTTTTTTAAAAAATGAATTAGAAAGTTTTACAGATATTAGTGAAAATTTTGCGATTTTTTCAACTGTCTGTGACTTAGCAGTACTCTCTGTAATTTTGTCGAAAAGCATTAAAAAATACCAATGCAGCGATTTGCCGCTACAGTTCAAATATAACACAGGAATCGCATAATACTTGCGAATAAAACCAAATAAGCGATTATTCAGTTGACTTGGAAGCATAATCAAACGCTCGCTTAAGAGATAAAAGCATTACTTATGACTTTTATTTATTTATAATTATTATTATTTTTGTTCGGAGCAGCCGTCTGAAATTCGATTAACGGCTACTTTAATTATACGAGGTGGCGAATTTTCTAAGCTGTTTGATGCTATTAGCGAAGAGAGACACGATGCTGTAATTAAGTAAAGCCGCTGAGAAAGTATTGGTAGAAGCCGATTGGCGAGATCTGTCTGATGCCGATGTCTGCTTATGATTGGCTGTCTTGTTCCATTAAGGAATGATCTTTTTGAAACATCCAAAAAGCAGAACACCGTTAGGCCTAATCGAACGGCCATTGCTCATTTATTTTACCAAGAGTTCAACAAAGAAACGTTCTTGTTTGTGCATCAAATGGGAAGTAATACACCACAATTTCCTATCAGGAATTTGTATTTATTTGCGATCTATATTAACTCTGTGAGCGTCGTGGAAAACTAGTAGAAGTGTGTGAAGTCATTTTCACTTCAGATTTATTTCAGGCTGGAGATTGAAGGGCTTGAAAATTGAAGCTATAGCAGAACATGGTACACTGTCCAATCTTAATTTTTTTTTTTCGCCTCATGTTTTGTGCATGATGTTAAATTACATCCTCGACGTAATTAAAGCTACTATTATTGTTTATTATTATTATTATTATTATGAAGTACATATTATTACTATTATTATTACTTAAAAGGAGAAATTTAATTTAGTTAGGAAACCATCTTGGCGTTTTATCGTCTTGGCGGCCTTACCGTATTCTGTGATCCATCCTGAAATGCAGGGAACTATAGTCTGTTCACGGAAACGAGAGAACGAAAGTAAAAAAACGGGTTACCAAAGAATTACAATTTTTGGCACCAATCCCTAGTTAGGCGAATTTAACCTCTCTTAATTCCAAACAGCGTAAATGGAAGAAAGCCGAAATTCATACTGTGTTTGGCGCTTTGGCAAAATGCCAGGTGTTTACTCATCGACAGTTTGTACGTGCAATTGTTTAGTTTCGTTCTCTCGACTTGGCGAACGCACTATAGAAACTGGAGCGGGAGAAATTTGATAGACTGTCCAGATATGACGTTTACCGATGTTACTGTCAACATTGGTGAATATCCGCCTATCAGAAAAACAAATGATACAGGGGTAATCCACAAAATTCGCCCAGCACGCACACACACCACACACACACCACGGCCGATTTGTATAATGGCCGAAGCGACCCTACTTTCTGAGTCCTGAACTATAAAGTTACAAAGTCCTGAAGTTACTTTTCCTGTACTAGTCGGAGATCCGAGAGGATTGAGAAGAGAAGGAAACTGGAGACTTCACAGATGATAGTTCTTTAGTTTTAATTTGAACTAAAGTTCTAGGACATTATTGTAGGATTGTTGATGGTTTATGAAATAATGAATAATTCGATTTAAATGAAAAAAATTAATCCCCCCTTTCATTTTTTCTCCTGCCAATTTAAATATAAAATGTTAAGGGGTATTCTTTGTTTAATTGAAGAAACTGAACAAAATATGTACTTTTTTTTTCTATTCTCTACAGATTGTATTTTTTTATTAACAACAATAGTACCATGCTTATTCAATTAAAAATGATTACTTTCTGATATCTGAAATAGATTTACGTCTCTATAACTCTAATAAAAAATTTTACATACTCAAAAAAATGTTACTCACACGCATTATATCAACAGATGTATTTGTAAACACAAATTTTTAATACTTGAGGAAAATTCAATCAGGAAATAAAAAGAGGATAATTATGTAAATAGAAATATGGAAACTCATTATAAATGTAGAAAAATAAATAAATAAAGCATTACTTAAAAGTTATTTTTGAACCAACCTTTGATATATTTTAATGTACCTGACCCACTTAAAAGGAAAACTGCGGCTGAATATACAGGGTGTCCAGCCTTAATGTGACCCAAAGGCTAATTCCCGAACCGTTCGGTTTAGATATACACTTCCAATTTGGAAAATGTTTTAAAAGAGGTAAAGAATGTTTTTACGTGCTTTTCGAACCAAGAAACACATTTAGAAAAAATTTACAAAAATTGAATTTTTATACGGTCCCTAGGTCCTATCACTTATATTTAGGAAAAGATGCAGTACACAAAAACAAAGTAAACACAAAAAGTTTCATTTTATTACGATAAAAACTGACCGAGTTATGGAACTTTCAAAATCATACATTTCATCCATTTTCTCTGCAGTTTTCAAGAAGCTAGTAAGGGACCGTCTTGAAAATGGCCGAGAAAATGGATGAAATGTATGATTTTCGAAGTTCCATAACTCGGACAGTTTTTATCGTAATAAAATGAAACTTTTTGTGTTTACTTTGTTTTTGTGTACTGAATCTTTTCCTAAATATAAGTGATAGGACCTGGGGACCGTATAAAAATTTAATTTTTGTAATTTTTTTCTAAATGGGTTTTTTGGTTTGAAAAGCACGTAAAAACATTCTTTACCTTTTCAAAAACATTTTTCAAATTGGAAGTGCATATCTAAACCGAACGGTTCGGGAATTAGCTATTGGGTCACATTAAGGCTGGACACCCTGTATATTTCATTTAACACTAAATTCACATTAAGGACGTAAACATTTTATCTTACGTTTAAGGTTTTCCGTACTGCCATTCAAAGAAAACGTGGAAAATCAAAATTAAAAATTAATTTTCTCAAATTTCTAGGATGAGATAAAACTAGTAAATTAATAAATAGATTTTAAAATAAGGCATTAAAAGCAGATGGTGAGCATGCAAAAGTCTGTTTCTATATGTTTTGGTAGCAGTTTGGGCAGTAACGTCTGTGACTTTGTTTTTGTACTTGATTTAAAACTATTTGTTCAGTACTGAAATCTTACGGATTCTAAATTCTCATATTGTTTGGATGATATTAAAACTTCTAAAGTAAACTCAAATTCACACATAAAATTTTCCCTTTGTATATTTTCAACTGCATATGCAATTATACTATCAAAATCATTTAGTGTTTTAATGACTGGTATATATTTTAAAGGGGGGAGATGTTTTAAAGAAACCTCAGATTTATCAAAAAATACACCTTACGTTAAAATCATTACTGACAGTTACACTGGTTGATACAAATGGGTGTACATGCATGTTACACGGCTCAACTTTTTAATAGAGAATATTCTGAATTTTTTTTATGTATTTGAAATCTGTGAACATTGTACTCTTAGAGGTTAGAGAGAAAAAACCCTGCAAATTTCGAAGTCCTTTGATTTAAATTGTCTTACACAGTACCGGAGAAAAGTAAAATGCACAGCGAAAAGCTTTTATGCCTTCGTACTTTTGTTTTAAACTATTTTACTGTACAATAAAGCAACATATTGGATTTTTGACTGAAATAAGTTTTTTGAGTTATTTAATTTAAAATCGAATGAAAAAACTTCAACACATTATCTTTTAATCTTAAATACGGTTTTAAAATATAAAATATGACGTTTTCACGAACAGACTATATAAAAAAAAAGTACATCGCAATAAATCTGTCGGCACATGAAGTTTTATGTTTTACCATAGGGCATGTAAAACATTCTCTTCATTTTTCTATTTGAATCTTCGAAAGTTTTCATCCACAAGATTTTTTTTTAGAAAAACATCGCTTGAATTTCTTGCGAAATATTTTCATTTGAAACACAAATTTATGTTCCTTTTCGGAAATAGAAAGGAAGCCATGACGTGAAAAAGTTCTTTCTGCGGTCAATGACTTTTATACGTGAAAGTTTAATGAACTGTCAGTCATTTTGGCTTGACGTAATCATTATTTTGCTTTTTTCATGATTCTTAGTTTATTAATTATTATTATTGTTTGGTGCATTAAGGTTGATGATTAGATTTGTAAGTACATTAGTGCTGTTTATCTGTTTTGCTGCACAGTTCATTTTTTTCCTGTTAAGATGTTTTTCAAAGAGGAAGTGACGGGAACATCACAGAATTGTTATTAGCGTTGGTTAAAAATGTATAAATTTTGGGAACTTAACTTGTTTAAAGAAGTGTGAGTAGTCATGTAGGATTAGGCTGCAGATTTTTGCACTGCGCAAGTGTATATGCAGATATCGGTGGACGTAAGTAGAAAGTTAACTTTAAATAAAATAACATTGTACACACACATACTATACGTATACCAGTAAAACAAATTTTGTATGTATCATAGGAGACCTAAATAAAAAATGGCCCTTCTTCAGGGGTAGAATATTAATCAATGTAGGGCCGAACAAAGAAGCAAATAAAATAAAAGATGGTAATGGATATAATGTTGCCATTCAGAATAAAGAAAAAGTAAAAGAGAAATACAACAAAATGAAAAGAAAAAAGAGGAGATGGGAATTGGAATGAAGCAAAAAGGGGGATAATAATAATAATATCAGGTTGTAACGAAAGTTCTCCGTCATATCTGCCTGAAAAACTAACTTCTAATTCCTTAGATAACTGATTTTGAACTTTCGGTACCAAACCTGCACAGTGTCACATGATACAACAATAGTACTTAAAGCTGTACTCATAATTTGTTGATATTATGTAGCGGACTTTTTGCAATACAAATGGAAGTAAAGGATGGTTCTAATCCTCTAGAGTGATAGTTCCATTTGGGACACCTTATACTTAATGATAACTATATATTTTACAGATTTCACAACACAGTGTTATAAAGTAAGCCTCTTTCTTTCAAATGTCAAAAATCGTTTGACAAAATATGAGCAAATACGCCAACGCGAACTGTGTGCTGACGATGTTTGCGGTGGCGGGAAACTTTCGTTACAACGTAATATATAAATAACTAGTTAAATATAAATAACTAGCTGAATGCCCGTTCTTTGGCCAAGAAAAACAGTTTTTTTCTTTAACTTTTTGAAGCGCACGCATTTTCACATCAATATAAAGGACGAACTGGACAGACTGCCAATGCTGAAAAAGTGCGGCTGTTGCCATCGATCCATAGAACCACCCACAAGATGACGGTCGGCTGCGTATCCAGCTGAGTCTGATAACTTTTTTAACTTTGTGGCGTCAGATGGGCAGTTCGATCGACCTCCATGTATTGTTGGTAGTTAAACGAGTCGATGGCAACGGCTGCACTTTTTCAGCCTTGGTACCGCTGAACCATATGTTTTGCTGACTAGCAGTAATAGCGCTAAAATAAGATGGATACATAGCGTCACCACCGAGCATCTAAGAGTTACAAAGGTATTAAAAAGGACAAAATTTTTTTGTCTCTTATATAAGTTTCAACAAGATTTACGATAACAGCATAAGACTGTGACGTTGTCTGAATAATTACGAACAATCAGTACTTATAGATATATATCTGTGATGCTCCATTTTTCTTACCCCTCAATACTTGAATCTCTCCGATAACCTTTGAGCTGGGTGGTATCGTAAAGTCTTCGACAAGAAGCTATAGATCTTCGTTAACGAGCAGTTCTGCCGTTATAAAACGAATAAATCCTTGAGCTGGATTCTCCCCTCGACACTTATTTTTCGCCGTCGTTAACTTTGCCCCCCTTGAAGTCACTTTAAGTGGAGTTTTAAGGAGGAGCGTCAAGGGGTTCTTGTAATTGGCTAAAAGACCTCCCGATGGCCTCCGGAATCGTTAGCGCAGTCGGTAACCAAACAATTGGCCCTGCCCAGTCGACAGCTAACCACCGACGATTTCGGAAACCACCGGGGGAGAATTCCACCCCGTGAGTGTTTCAAGGTCTCTTCAGAATTAGACACTTTAACGACGTGAGGAATCTCATAACTTTCGAACACTTACTTCAAGCATCCCACGTGATCTAAATCCACTAGAGATTCCAGCCCAGTGCCGAGATGAGCAGCTCAAGGGAGAGGAGATCGGTTTCAGACAGTGATCACTGCAGAGGTACATTTCTTCTGGTGTTAGGCCGGTAACGGCCAAATTTTGCCAGAACCCACCATCTGACTGTGCCCTTTCCAACTCAAATTTTATGTGTTTGTATGTGCGGCCTAATAAAGCGTTTTCTGTGAGCAAAAGGGCTCCATCTCTTTATTTATGGCGCCACAAGTCTAAGCGAATTGTGTTTTGTTCAGTACTAGGGGCCAAGGCCTTTAGACTTGCTACGCTCGCTTTTCGTATGAGGCATTCGGCCCCTAATAAGGCTCATTCCTAAAAAAAGGCATAATTTCAACAAACAAAAACCAAAGGTTGGATCAGATAGAATGCTACCGAGCTACACTTTGCTTGGTTCTAGCATGCTGCTTGTAACATAAAAATTTAATCTTCACGCTATTTTCAATTATGTGAAACCCATGGAACACCTTGCGTATTAGCCAATTATGGCGATTCATTTTTCATAATGTGGCGACTTGCGTATATGAATTGTTAATAATTAGCTCTAAGAAAACAGTACTTCATACGTTTTCTTTGATAAAAACTGCGGAACAGCTAGGATAGCTTGCCACCCATGGCGACTTTTGCTTGGTTCTTGCATGTTCATGGGTACATAAAAATTTAAACTTCACACTACAGTAGACCCCCTCCCCCTCATAACACGGAAGATATTTTGTTATGGGAATCCGTGTTGTACGGGTCCTGAGCTATACTCCACCTGGAGTGCGGACTCCGCTTATAATCGCTGGAAAAATTATTTGCACTCTTCAGAAACACAATGATTTTCAATGTTGCCATTCAAAAGTTATATTAATTAGGAGCTAAAGCATAATAAAATCAGAATATCTGTTTCAGCTGTATTTTTAATAATGTAAAACCTATTGGACACCCTTCGAATTTGCCACCCATTGCGATTTTTCATTATTTGGCGACTTGCGTACATGTAAAGTTAATAAAAGCTACGGAACAGATAGGATAGCTTGCCACCGATGGCGACTTTTCATTATTGGGCGATTGACACATGCTCACAACCTATAATGACTGCTCATGTAAGTTTCCCGGTAACCGTTATCCATATTTTCATGTACATAATCCTTTGCAGATTGGCGTATTTAGCACCACGAATTATATCATCTCGCCGAGCTGGAAAATTTCCAATGTGTACTATAACTGCTATAATGGCATAGTTAACGCCACCCAGTATTTCAATTGGTAACAAATACTCCAGCTGGACCGAACTGGCTTTAGAATAATCTGCATTTTAATTATTTTACATTTTCAAGATATTGGGTTTTAACATTTTTGAACTCGCGGTTTAGATTCTCCCTGCTCGGAAAGATACCATTTTGCCAGATGCTACCTAATGCCAAGATAGCGCCTTTAAAATCAGTTACAATGAGTTATTCTGTTTGGGAAAAACGAATAATCGCTCATTCTAAACTCCTGCTGTCTAAGTGAACTTACTATTTGAAAATTGTCAACTTTGTGTAGCACACTTTGAGTTATTTATTTCATGTAATTTTTAATTTGGCGTAAAATGGGTGTCATTCTATTTCATGTTTGTCATTTTCACGCGATTCTACATACTTGGAATTGCTTTGTTGCAAAGGCATGAATGATTTTATGCCAAATCTGGCAACCATTCTATTTTATTTTTTTCAGTTTTTTATTAATATCTTCTAAAACAATTCGATTTTCGAAATTTAAATGAGCTTATCAGGTTCCTCGGAATTTTTCGAATCCGTGGACTTGTTTCACGAAATTCAAATCCCCACGGTTTAGGAGAACATAGCCAAACAAGCTCTTGACAGCGGCCGTTACTTTTTTTTTTGGAATAGAGAGATACTGCAGTGGCATTGGTGTTATAAGGTCTCTCATGTCTGACATCCTCCAATAATTACATTAAAACCTCTTTTCTCATTATGATAATTTGTAAAATGCTTTCCAGAAGCATTTTTCAAAACTGTGTTTCGATAGTGAACTGATCAATCAGAATTTGAAAACACATTTTATCTATTCCAAAATGAAAATTTCTTTAGATAACTGACTGATAAGCATGCAATAAATGTCGCATTATTTTAAGCACTTTTATTCATCATGTACAGAAAAATTGGAATTTTACACACATCTAATCTCATAACTGTAATAGTTTTAAATCTCGTGTTCAAATTTAAAGTTTTATTCAGTGTTGAGACCGGATAAAATTCTTATGGTATTTCATAGATAGTCATTCCAACAGGAATATTCGCAAGACATTAATTTGTTTGACAGAACCAGCGACCCAGCTGAATTATTAGACTGATAACACTACCGAATATATTAAATACACCCTCTAGGGTAAATATATGGTAAAATGAGTCTGCAATGTAAATTTTCTCCCAGCACAGCATAAATTAATTGATCCAAGGAAATACCCTAAGAGATTTGAATATACATCAGAGTAGATTATGTAAATTTTTATAAAAAGAAAATTTTCTGGTGCTTATCGCTGTGTAAATCCTACAAAGTATATATTTTTTTAAATCCAGAAAATGTAGATGCTTTGACTGATTATAATAAGAGCTTTTATGCTGCAGTTTTCTAATATTTTTAACTGTGTACGAGAAAATTAGACCTGAAAACAATGGAGCTCCTCGGATTGCTTTTTATTGCTTTACATGCTACTTTTTGTATTATTTTTAAGTTTGGTTCACGAATCTTGTAGCTTACCAATTTTTCATAATGAGAATTGGTAAAGGAACACCAAAACCTACCGATTCTAATTTTTCTATGCAAGCGGAACATTTAAAAAATGTTGCTTCCCAGTCTCGGAAGCAACGACTGGGTACTGAAGTGCACATTCGCAATAGCGTCTTTGCAACGAGAGATAACCCGTAAATTCGCCCTTAGATAAGAATAATCATAAATCAATTTATAACACCGGTCAACACGATTTTTGGGTATGACTTCTACAGGCTAAATTTTAGTTTCTCCTACGCCAAAACTAAGGAATTTTTTTTTTTTTTTTTTTTTTTTTTTTTTATGAAAGTTCGCTTTTGTAGAAATTAAAGCAATTTTTCAATTTTTTGGCAAAAATCACTTTTTATATATATTTTTTTTATAATTCCACTCTAAATTAGGATCAGAAAAGTTTTTGCTGGATATAAAAGTCTTTTTTATTCAAGATTTGTGATAAACACTAACATATAAATGTAAAATAATAAAAAAATTAATGTCTAAAAGTGACTATTTTTCGTATTTCTTTTATGTTCGTATGAGCAAATAATAATACAAACAAATAATAATGTTATAAATAATACTACAGAGTTTCAAATAATAATACAGTTTACTTTCGGGTTAATCAACGTGCTGCCATCTTTCGTTTATGAAATAAATTAAAATAGACTTATCGACGTAAATCAGACAAAAGCAAACTTTAAGAACTAAAAATGAAAATTTAAGAGTTTTTCAATGTCTATAATCAGAATTTAAGCATGAGAACAGAACCCCCCCCCCCCAATTTTTGTTGTTGTTGTTGACCGGTGTAATTATTGTTTTCAGGGAAGAGTTTGATGTAAGCTTTTAACACCCTCCAGTAAAATTTAAACGTGTTGGATCCAGTAAAGTTTCAAGGGGGAAGGGCGGGGGATATAGCCTATTATAAGAGAGATGGCAACTCTCTCTTTTAATTTTATCTTCATTTTTAATTCCGAACCTATGTTTATTATGTTCACCCACATCATTAACCCTTTAACATACACCCATTTTGACATCTATACAGAAGAAGAGCTTCATATGGTGTCCAACTATTAAAAAGTGCACATGCTGGCATATCTCGAGTTAAACCATGCCAGCAATATGACGGTTGATCGGATCGCTCATCGCGTGCTGCAGCGCTATAGTCCTTTTTGCTACGCGGACTCCCGCAGCCGGCTGTGCCAAAAAAGGACTTCAACTCTGTGGGCACACGATGGGCGATTCCGTAGACCGCCGTATTGCTGACATGTCTTGAACTATGTTCATGTTATCACTACAGTTTTATAATGTCAAAATTCTTGAACTGTGTTCAGGTTCACAAAAATGTTGAATACACATTTACTGCAAATGAAAATTTACATATCTGTCTTTTTCTTTTATACAGTAATAGGGGCGAAGGCCCCCTAGACTCGCCACTCTCGCTTTTCGTATGAGGAACTCGGCCCCTAATAAGGCTTATTTGTAAAAAAAAAGGCATAATTTCAACAGACGAAACCCAAAGATTGGATCAGATAGAATGCTACGGAGCTACACATTGCTCGGTTCTTGCATGTTCCTAGGAATATAAAAATTTAAACTTCACTATTTTTAACCCTTAAACGCGCAGTGATCCCGCTCTGGGATCACCACACTCTGGCGCTTTGACTGCTGCCAGTCACGAAGAATAGATTGGATTTCTATAAAAATAGTTGCGGGTAACACGGCTCCATGAGAATCCTTTACTTTTTAGCACGTCATTTCCCGTAAAAAAATGGTCACGATTATTTTTAACGGCACTGACATCTGCTGAAAAATGGAAGAATGCGAAGAACAGCTGGATAGATTGCCCAATGCTGAAAAAAGTGCAGCCGTTGCCATCGCTCGACTTAACTACCACCAAGATGGAGGATGATCGAAACGTCCATCGCGTGCCACAGATCTAGAGACCCCTTTTTTGACGACAGCTGGCTGTGCCGAGCGATGGCAACGGCTGCCCTTTTTTCAGCATTGGGAAAAGGTTGCGCCTCAAAGGGTTAATTATGTGAAACCTATGGGACACATTGCGTATTTGCCACCGATGGTGATTTTTCGTAATTTGGCGACTTACGTATATGTATAGTTAATAATCATTTCTAAAAAAAACAGTACTTCAAATGTATACTTTGATAAAAACTAGTGAACAGCTATGAGTAGCTTGCCAATAATGGAGACTTTTTCATTATTTGGCCATTTACACGTGCCCATAACCGATAATTACTGCTAATGTAAAGTTACCGGGAATACCGTTATCCATATATTTATATACATAATCCTTTGTAGATGGGCATATTTAGCACCACGAAAAATATCATCTCGCCGCGCTGGCAAATATCCAAACTGTACTATAACTGCTATAATGCCATAGTTAACGCCGCTAAATATTTCTACTGAGTCGACCGGATTGTATGGTGGGTAAAGCACCGTACTACGATTTCGGGTTCAACTCCGGGCGGTTGAGGTTCGAGCCCCGACTGGGTGTGGATGTCATTGTGTCCGTCTCTTCATAGGGGGCAACGTTGGTCCACCTATTACTTGCCCCCATAATAAAGTGACCAACAACTACGGCCTTAGTCGCGGCCAATGCCTCCTAGGCATGGTTAAGGCCCGCCACTTGAAAACATATTTCTACTAGTATCAAATACCCAAGCTGAACCTAACCGGCTTTACTATAATCTGCTTTTTAATTATTTTTCATTTTCAAGATACTGGGTGAAAACATTTTGGAAAGCGCTGTTTAGATTCACCTTGCTCGGAGAGATAGCCTTGTGCCAGATGGTACCTGATGCCAAAATGGCGTTTTTTAAATCAGTTACAATTAGTTATTCTGTTTTGGATAAACGAATAATCGGTAATCCTAAACTCCTATTATCTAAGAGAAATATTTGAAAATCGTCAACTTTGTGAACACACTTTGACTTATTTATTTCACATACTTTTTAATTTGGCGTATTTTGGTATAATTCTACTTCACGTTTGTCTATTTCACGCAATTCTACGTTCTTGGAATTGCTTTGTTGCAAAGTCATGAATGATTTCATACTGTCAAAAATTGCCAATCCTGGCAACCACCATGCTTATTTTTTCAGTATTTTATTAATATCTTCTAAAATAATTGAATTTTCGAAATTTAAGTCAGCTTATCGGTTTCCCCGGAATTTTCCAAATCTGTGGACACCATCATCAAAACTCAAATCTCCACGGTTTTGGAGGAGATAGCAGAACAAGCTTTTGACAACGGTGGCGGCAGCGGCCGTTACTTTCCAGAATAGAGAGATAGTTAATTGTGAATTATGTGAACTCATGTATAAACTTAACCTAGTGTATCAGACTGAATATATTACAATTTTTCCGTCAATCTAACAGTCTAGAGTTTTTGGGCGGAAACGAGAATACTTGTAAGGCCAACTTAAAAAGTCTTCTGCTCAAGGCATCCACTCCATTAGGCAGATACCCCTATTGAAGGTTTGCCTTAACGGACTACCACTGTCACTTCTTACTATGCCCATACTTATAATAGGGTCCATGGAGTTCACCAGGGTCAGCAGCAATAAAACTTTTAAATAGAAATTGATTCGTATTTACGACAATTAAAACAGAGCCAAAAAAAAAAAAAAAAAAAAAAAAAAAAACGAAATACTACAATTTTGGACCAACCATGGCAGAGTGGATAAGACACTGAATGGCTGCCCTTTTTTCAGCATTGGGCAATCTATCCAGCTGTTCTCGCGTTCTTCCATTTTTCAGCAGATGTCAGTGCCGTTAAAAAGAATCGTGACCATTTTTTTTTACGGGAAATGATGTGCTCAAAGTAAAGGATTCTCGTGGAGCTCTGTCACCGCAACTATATTTATCACGACATTTATAATAAAATCTATTCTTCGTGACTGGCAACAGTCAAAGCGTCAGAGTTTGTTTTTCCCAGAGCGGGAACAGTGCGCGTTAAAGGGTTAAAAAGTCCTTCGTCCATGGCAAACCTGGTAGGCAGATAACCCTGTGCAGGTTTGTTTACACGCAGTACACGATACATACATAAATACAAAATACACACATTTGTTAGAAAGGCAAAAAAAAAAAAAAAGCTTAAAAACAAATGTTTATATAAAATTAACGGGGATATCTAAATCCAGAAAATTATAAATCGATCTTCGATGCATTTCGTGGTTTGGTTTCAAATTGATGACGCAGGCCGATAACGATGAAATCGAAAGCTAATGAGCTGGAACTACCTCCGTTAAGTTAACTCGGTTCTCGATTCATCACATCACACCGAAAATAGTTTTCAGTTCAGTGAAACTAAATACATTAGCTCGTACTTAAGGATTCCTTGAAGATATGGAATACCAGCTATAACAAAACACACCATTAAAGAATGAAGAATGCATAAATATAATATTTCGAATGAATTAGGTACTTTTTTCGAGTGCTAAAGAATTTAGCATATACGATTGCAAAGCATTTTTAATTTGTAAAATTGCATTAATTTAAAATAATTTGTAAAATTGCATTAATTTGTAAAATTGTATTTATTTAATTTGTAAAATTGCATTAATTTAATTTGTAAAATCGCATTAATTGCATTTGTAACATTGCATTTTTAATTTGTAAAATTAAAAATGCTTTGCTAAAAATGCTTTTAACTTTGTAAAATTAAAAATTAAAAAGAGGTCTCACCGGCTCTCCATATAAAAAAAAAACTTCCCTGCCATTTTTATGTTACTGTCTTTATTATGTTTCTAGTTTTTGGATGCAATTATGTGCCAATTATCGAGCCCCTAGCTTTATCTGTTGATAAGAAATAGGAGTTGAAACTTCTAACTTCAAAATCGTTTTCCTACAAAACTGTGATAGTTTTTTTTTTTTTTTTTTTTCTGTTCTACTATTAGTTCACACTCTCCCTGTATATATCTTGTACAAATTTTCAAACGTTAATAAAATACTTTTCATTCATCCACTCAAGTTCAAATACATTTTTTAAAACTTTTAGTGGATGGCACTTGATGTTAATACAGTTTTTTTCAGATATTAATTAATTAATTAAATTTAATTAATTCATTTAGGATCCTGTTACATGGGATTAAAAGCGAATGAAAACAATAAACTAAACAAACTAGATTAACAGTATCGACCCTTGTTTCACGAACGGATCTATACTGTTTAATTAATTTTTAATTAATTAATTAATTTTTAATTTAAACACTGAGCAAAAAAAATCATGCATGATTAGTAAGTATTCAAGTATAATGCACAGCAATTACATAGATGAACGACGGGTATAACATAGTTGAAACAATAAAATTTCTGTGTATCATGGTGTAAATATAAATTCATTTACTAAATCTGGTCGAAATCTGTTTTGGAGGTGTTGATGTTGATATTAAGTCAATATGAGAAGTCGCAGAGTAATGAATTCAAGTGGGCGGTTAAGTTAACTGTAAACGCTCACGAAGTGTTGTTTCTGGACTGATACAGTACGCTAAATCGAACATTTATTATTTCAGATATGTTCCACCCATCGCTCAGCTATCAGTTGCTACTCATTATAGTTGAATACTTACTGATTATACCTGTTTTTTTTTGTGGTCTGTGTGCCTTGATAAATAGCCCCAAAAAATCACCCGTAGTTTTTTCAAAAATATTTTATCGCCTTTTTGTCATTGGGCAAATTATGAGTAAGATATGTAATGTATTTATAATTAGTAGCTTCAAGTGGTTTTGATTTCAATCAAATATTTATTATTATTTCATAGAAAAAGTAATTTTGAAGTTAAAAACTGCAACCCTAATTCTTAAAAGAAAAAAAAAAAAGCTAGGAGTTTGATAACTGGCTGAAAATTATTTTTAACACTAGCAAAACAATATAGGTGTCAGTTTCAAAAAAGGCGCCATTGCAAATTTCATATGGAAACGATGAAACCTTTTTGTTAATGAAATTTCACACCAATAAGACTAGCCGAATAGGCTTTTTTGGAGATCAGAAGCCCAGCTGAACGTATACAGATTCCGGGCACACCTAAATCTGCCTAACTATATTTGACTGTATTGCCTCTAACTATGTATGCTAGAAAACATTATTCTATCTTATGGCAATAACGTCTATTTCAGAATTTCAAATGAGCCGTTTAGACAAATATGTTTATAGTCAACTTATGAACAGCCCTGTAGATTTAAAGAGTTGTATGCCAATAAATTTATGCTTGTTGGGCAGCGTGTAAACAGTACAAAATTTAGAATTAGTGCCCCGAAAGCGTAACCAGAAACTGTTTCCGAACTAGGAGGTGTTGGTACAGGGGATTGTTTTGTTATTGTATCGGGATTGTACCTAAAAGGACAGTGGCAGGATATCTGAAGCGAACGAATAATGTGAAAGTATTTCTATTCGATGGCTGGTTGAGATATATTTCTGTTGCAAAAACTCAAGTCAACATCTCGGCATTATTTCGGAATCAGTAATACTGGAGCAAAAATCTAGCACGAAATTAACCCTTTCCCAATGCTGAAAAAGGTCAGCCGTTGCCATCGCTCGATTTAACTACCTGCAAGATGGCGGACAATGGCTGCTCGGCACAGCCAGCTGCGTCAAAAAAAGGGTATCTAGATCTATGGCACGCGATGAACGTTTCGATAGTCCGCCATCTTGCTGGTAGATAAGTCGAGCGATGGCAACTGCTGCCCTTTTATCAGCATTGGGCAATCTATCCAGCTGTTCTCGCATTCTTCCATTTTCCAGCAGATGTCAGTGCTGTTAAAAAGAATCATGACCATTTTTTGACGGGAAAGGACGTGCTAAAAAAGTAAAGGATTCTCGTGGAGCTATGCCACCCGCAACTATTTTTATAGAAATTAAATCTACTCTTCGTGTCTGGCAACAGTCGAAACGTCAGAGTTTGGTGTTCCTAGAGCGGGAACACTGCGCGTTAAAGGATTAATGCTGAAAAACATAAGAGATCTTTTGCTTTGCAATTGGTATCTTTAATGCTAAGTACAACTCATTTCATAGTATAGTGCTTAGTTAAAGGTTAATAGTTAAAAAAAGACTGGGAGAAGAGCGTAAACTTTTTCTTATTTATAGGTCAGTGGTATTATTGTTCAAAAAATTTTCTTATTTGTAGGTCTGTGGTATTATTGTTCAAAAAATTTTCTTTGTTGTCTTCTTTTAATTTTTTTTCTCCCTTTCTGGAGATCAGACAGTCTGAACAGTATTCCAGACAAGACAATTCTTACAGTGCAGGATATATATTTTTAGTTTCTTTGCATTGAAGTCGCCTTCATTTAATAGGGAGGAGAGAGCAGTTCGCATTCACAAGGAGGTCGTAATCCCCGTCTTACGTAATCCCTCTTGAGCCACAGCAAAAACGAATTAATTCCAAGTTTTATTTGCTCTTAGTTTATGTGACTTTGAGAACGTGTGCTCTAGACACTTATCTTTATTTATTTATTTATGATTATTGTTTTTAATATTGTAAAGTGCTAAGCCATTATGAAATGAAATACTATAAATAAATTGATTCATCGGTGGTGAGTTTTAAATCACAGCACGGACTTGGAGATAATAGGACAATCATCGACACATTCGAAAAGAGCTGAACAAAAATATGCTTGTAAGATGGCGCTGTGGGTCGTATTCACTAACAAAATCCAGCTCGATGGTCAGATTCATTTGAAGAATTCCACGACATTCATGAGAGAAATACGAGTTCGTCTAAATTTAATTGCTATATTAAAAGGAAACATGCTTTATACTATCATATAGTCCGCATACCTGCCATGCCGGCCCTGTTAACACCTCTGCTAATGACCACTAGAAAAACTTTCGAAATCACGAATTTAGTGTTCACGCACACCGAATGTGCGTTGTGGTCTTTAGCGGTCTGTTCGAGTATTGAACTCTATCAAAGTCTGTCATTCAAGTAGTTTTGTCAAACTCGCACACATTCTCATCACTAAATAATAATATATTTTGTTTTGGTATCACTTTTCACTAAATAAGTAAAACAGTTTTCTAAACTGAAGTGCAAAATATTTGAACTAATGTTTTTAGAATTATTTTTTTAGATATAAACTTCTTTCTAAATGAAAAAGTTTACATCCTAGCCAGAACAGTGACAAAAAGGGATGATATCGAAGCTGTTCCAAAATTTTTATTTTTAATCTTTTACTAAGCGAAATTAATTTTTTAAATTGATTATTTAAAACCACCACACGAAATCACAATACCACGAAAAACGAACTCTCCGAGTTTTACCTTAAGGACTTTAAAGAAAAGTGAACACATCACATTTGGACGATATGATTCCGGACATTTTTTTTGCCAAGTTGAAAAAAGTCTGACTCAATTAGTGCAGGAAACTGGCATGTCATTTCCCAAAATATCTGTTAAGAGGAGACTGGCAGAAACATGTTTAACTGGTCGTTGACAAGTTAAGAAGCCATACCTCGCTGATGCAACGATAATTGAGCAAGTGGGCATTGGCACATGATGGCTGAGGTCTGAAATAAGGTCAGTGTTCATTATTATTGTCATAATAGCTATTTAAAACAATATTTTTTCAATATAATTAACGTAACCTCTCAGGCATGTTTCTTGGATGAGTCAACATTCTAGATTTCAGCACAAAAAAGCAGTTCTGTCCAGATAGGCCAAGGTAAAAAGTCTCCCCCGACTGCATCGTGGAGAGGTTAAATCACCCCGTTAAAGTAGTAGTGCGGTCTGTGATAAGAACTAAAACGGTTTGGCGTCTTTATATTATACAAGGAATCGTGAAACAACACCAATACAGGCAGATCTTCCAAACTAACTTGATGCCCTAACTTCAGACATGGTTCCCTAAGAATGAGGAGTACACGTTTATGCATGACTCAGTCCCTTGCCATGAAGCCGGAACGTCACAACATTCATGGCAGACCATATTATACAAGTTTTACCAGTGGAGTTGCCTGGACAAGAAATTCTACGGATATGAACCCTATCGACCATCAAAGTTCGTAGATGAGTCAAAGATGCATTTCGAAAGAACAAATAATGATAAACCGTGGCTTAGATGAATTAAGATTAGAGAGAGATCGGATTCTATTTTAAATCTGAAAGTTGTATTGTCAGAGCCATCTGTCGTAAACTTTTTGAACTACAATTTTTTTGCCATTAAAAAAAAATCCTATCTCCCGCTCATTCTATACAGGAAAACCGCCTTTTTTTTGTCATTATTTGTTCTTTTTTAATGGTTTTTGTAAGTTTAGACAAACATGGTACACTCGATATTATAGTACCAACTACTTTACTACGAATTACTGTACAACTTCTACAAAACGGTACTTGTCAAAAATTTTTCACTTACTGACTAGTTTAATTGTAACACCCTTCCATTTCTAAAAGATATTTCACGCTTTTAGAAGGGTAGATTCTCTTTTTCATTGTGATGATTTTGCAAAAATCGCAAAATAAAAAAAGAATAAAATGCTAATTAACTCGCGAATGCTTGGCGTTTCCGAAAGATAAAGAAAGGTTTAAAATGTTTTAAATTGAAGATGATTAGTTTGTGCTCTGATTCGATTTCTTTATTTCATAGGATTCTTGTTATATGTTTCAGTTCCAGGTAATTAAATTTTGTTTGTTAGCTCGATGATTCAGTGAAAGCCATTAAAAGCTGAAATTGTGCAACTCGATATCGATTATTTTTTGGTATGATTTAGCTTTTGAAAGTCAACTGAAATTTTTGCATATTTCGATTAGTTATCTGAACTTCGACATAATATTGCCTTTCACTTTATCATTCTGTCTCACTTTAGTGACAAATCATAAATCTATTGGTGTTATAATTTGCGATAGATTCATGATTTTTCACTCAAGTGCAATTTGAACTTTTTCTTGAAAATAAGGCCGTCAGAACAAAATGAATCCTGTTAAATATAATTTAGAAAAAATGTGCTCACAGATGTTTAGAATCTATAATAGAGATGAGACGGGCTCAGCCCGAGCCCGAAAGCCCGAGCCCGAGCCCGGGCCCGAACCGGGCTCGGGCCCTGTAATTCACGATTGCGTTCGGGCTCGGGCTCGTGAAAAATGTGTCCTTTATTGAGCATACTCCTTGAAACGGATTTTAAAAAGCGATTCATCGGAAAAATAAACGTACTGATGGGATGCTAGAGGATTTGCAACAAAACAATTGATGGGTAAAAAGCTAGACTTTTCACATAATTTACTAAGTGGTGTAAAATCACATAATTTACTAAAGGTTATTTATTTTTTAGTTTGTGCTATTTCATTTGTATATGTGTGTTAAAATGCTATTTATTCAAAATTTTGGTCTCATTATTTACTGGTCTATCTTAGTAAAATATATACATTCACATCGAATCATAAAATATTCTTTTTAAGTAATTTTGTTCCTATCAAATAAATTCTTATGCAATTATATGCAAATATGCAAATTTCTTAAATTTATTATGCAAAATCTCTTTTCTGGACGTGTTTTAAATATAACATTTTTGAATGTCACTATACGAGATTTATAACTTGTACTTTTCTGAATCTAATATATCTAAGTAAGTACATATGAATGTTTGACACTGAGGTGACTACTCAATGGAATTTTTAATAAAAATTGAAAAGTTATTGCTATTATTTGATAAACATGGATTTAAAGAATTAGAAATTGCATCAAGAGTTTGCAACTATATTTGCCTTTAATTTGCACAAACGGCAAAATTTTTTGTATTGTATCAATGAAGTAACTGAATTTTATTTATTTTTAGCTGAAATTTCGGGCTCGGGCGGGCTCGGGCTCAGACTTAAATAATATTGCTCGGGCTCGGGCGGGCTCGGATTGAAAGTCCTCGGGCTCGGGCTTCAAAAAATGAGCCCGAACTCATCTCTAATCTATAAGTACTAATTATGTTTACTTTTTGAGAACTTTCAACTTACTCTCTAAACTCAAAACTCAAAAGTCATTTATGGTCTCTGTTGATCTGTATGTCCTTTAGCTGCCGTGATACGAAATTTATGTATACTGGTTGGATGCAGTATACCATCATGCAGAAAGCTGAAAGTGTATACAGACGGAATGGTTCTGTTACAGGAGTACACAAGAGAATTCCAATACATTAAAGCCAAAGGGGAAGTCATCATTAACTGTCTTTTGGAAACGTAAATCCATTTCAAACAAAATAAAATCAATGAATATATACGTGACGTCAGATATTCCAGTAAAGTTCCAGAGTTAAGGCAGGTAAAATGGTTTATTGAACATTACATTTAAGTTACAATATAGAGTGAGAAGAAGGGAGGGGAGACGGGTACGAAAATCTGCGTGGACTAGTTAAGCAGTTCTAGTGGCAGAAGTCCCTCGATTTTCGAGGTGCGGGCGTATTTACGCTCACTACATCACGTGGGTTGCTAAGACATAACTCCGCCTCTCTCTTATGTCTAATCGAATTACATACATTTATTAACATGACCTGCATCCGGGGTTACAAAGGCGTGGGAACACGTGTACACTCTAAAGAACTCAGAATCGACGACCTGGTGTCTAGTAATTAACTAGAGAAATAAAACATAGCTCCAGAGCGCGCGTGGCAAGTATGACAGGAAAGCAAAACTTACAGTGAAAATACCCGCTTGAACAATACCCAAACTACAATAGTAAAACCCAAATTACCTTTTTATGCATTACATATATGTATATAACATGTAAAACTAGAATTTCTATCAAATTTCCAGGGATCTGAGAGCTGGGCAATTTAAAAGTCAATAAATGCAAAAAGTTTTGAACATGTGACCGGAGTTAAAAACCAAGTGAACAGTATTGCGTGCAATTCTGCAAAATAAAATATGTGACAGCAATCATAATATCATGCCCTGAATCGGAAATGGTCATCAAAGCATTCATATTTCCATTAGAGGGGTAACACTCAAAGGTGTAAATAAAATAATTAAATTCTAGTAAAGTAAAGTAATTAAGAAATGTTTTAGCGTTTCAGTTGCTTTAACCCGATTGTTACCATCGTTCCAAAATCGTGAGATCAGAGAACCTATTCTGCTGCTATAGCTCCTTTCCAGAATGGGCCATTCTTTGCCCATTCTTGCCAATCTAATGCCCCCCCCGAGGAAACTTTTCGTACACAGTAATCTCGGAAATCTAACCAAAAGAGAAAAATAAAGCGCACCGATTGTCAACAAGGATACCAAGGTGAGTTGTTACAACGGGATGAAAGCTTCAATCTTCAGGGGTCCCCAAATCGAAAGCTCGGTGAAGGATCAGAATGAATTTGCCGCGATGGACATGGAAATTATCTGCTTATAGAACTAAATTATAGAGATGAGTTCGGGCTCATTTTTTGAAGCCCGAGCCCGAGGACTTTTAATCCGAGCCCGCCCGAGCCCGAGCAATATAATTTAAGTCGGAGCCCGAGCCCGAAATTTCAGTTAAAGATTAAAAAAAGAAAAATCCAATTACTTCATTGATAGAATACAATGAATTTTGCTGTTTGTGCAAATTAAAGACAAATATAGTTGCAAACTCTCAATGCACTTCTAATTCTTTATTTATCCATATGTTTATCAAATAATGTCGGATCTCATGACTAACTAATGAATATAATCCGCCGTTCTGAAATATCCAAAGAGCTTAACGCACTCTTCTAGGCGTCAGTGCCGATATTTTTTTTATAAGTACAGCCAACTCTGGTTATAGTGAACCCGGTTATAGTGAACCATCAGATATAGTGATCGCAAACCATTAGTCTCGATTCACACACAGTATCTCTATCCATCATGAAGACACTTGAGTTTTAGTGAACTTCGGATAGAGTGGACGAAATTGGATGGTCCCCAGAGGTTCACTATAACCGGAGTTCACTGAACTTTCATTTTACCCATGAATCACTTTTTAAAATCTGTTTCAAGGAGTATGTTCAATAAAGGAGAAATTTTTCACGAGCCCAAGCCCGAACGCAATTGTGAATTACAGAGCCCGAGCCCGGTTCGGGCCCGGGCTTTCCGGCTCGGGCTGAGCCCGTCTCATCTCTACTATATTACGGCGAACGCTGCCATCTATGAGACATTCAGGGAACTTCTAATATCATTTTAATATGACTTCTGATTGAAGATACGAGTAATTGATGAAGAAACCTTCGCTTTTGATGATCTTGGTGATATAGTAACAACACTGGAGATGGTGATCAAACACCAACTGCTGAGCTTCTCGGAATATTAGTACACAGAATTAAAGCTAAGCACATTGAGCAGCAAGATATGAGGCAACATAAACCTGCCGCACACAGGCGGATTTTCAAACATTCGCGGTGAAAACTCTATTATACGAAGTCAGTCATGACAGGCAACGTACCTTATATTTTTCGATTCTTATTGGTTTCTTGAATACAATGACAGCCTGCATAACTAAATCGAATGTTTTAACGGTCATCCACTGTTAAACCCTTTGAGGCGCAACCCTTTCCCAATGCTGAAAAAAGGGCAGCCGTTGCCATCGCTCGACGATGAACATTTCGATCGTCCGCCATCTTGCTGGTAGTTAAGTCGAGCGATGACAACGGCTGCCCTTTTTTCAGCATTGGACAATCTATCCAGATGTTCACGCACTCTTCCATTTTTCAGGAGATGTCAGTGCTGTTAAAAATAATCGCGACCATTTTTTTTTTACGGTAAATGACGTGCTAAAAAGTAAAGGATTCTCGTGGAGCTATGTCACCGGCAACTATTTTTATAGCAATACAATCTATTCTTCGGGACTGGCAACAGTCAAAACGTCCAAGTTTGGTGTTCCCAGAGCGGGAACACTGCGCGTTAAAGGGTTAAAATGTTTGTCGTCTCCTAAATAACAACTGATTATTGTTTAAATTTGAAGTTGTTAAAAAGAAAAGTTCTTGTGTTTATAAGAGTTTGGTCTAGCTTTTATATGGATTGCGGGACCTGGGGGTATATATTTATGTATTTAAGATATAGTTTTTTGTTGGTTCTTTTTGCAAAAAGTAAAATTAAACAAATCTTGAAACAATCTTATATGAGTTAAATTTCATCTAATGATTGACTTTATTGAGCTATAAAGGTATAAATTCATCAGAATCAGACTACGTTATAGAGATTATAATAAAGTTCCTCATCGTAGCTTAATGTCTGTATTAATTGCAGTTTCTAATATTTGCTACTCTCTTCATTTTTAGACAATTAACAATTAAAAAAAAAACTAATTTAACTATTTATTTATTTATTTATTTATTGGGTTGGCAACAAAGTAACTGCGTTTTCTTGTATAAAATTCAAGCAAATAAGTTTTCAACACGTTTTTAATTACAGGTAAGCTGTGCCTGAACATACGATTCATATTTGTTACATTTTAAAGAAAGAATTTCACTGGCAGTATTTTTTTTCGTCCATAAAAGATGGCCACCCTCCCCCTTTTTTCGCTTCTATCCTCCTTAGAGGACACTATTAAAAATGTCCTGAAATTAATTTTTAGGTATTCGTGACTTCTGTATTTTACAGAAAGAATTTCACGGATATCTCTATTTTTATTTGAGATCATGCGGGATATGTGAAAAGAACATTTTGGCCCCTTACCCCCCCCCCCCCTAAGATTACGAATTTTGGAAAATGCTCTCTGATCTAGCACCTATGTTGAAGAACTCACGTACGTGCCAAATTTCGCATAATTAACTTAAGTAGTTTTGGACAGGCGAAATATTGACATACGGAAAAACGCAATTACTTTGTTGCCAACCCAATATATTTATTTTTTATTTTTAGATTCATCTCATGAGAATATCGTCATATGTCGTCGACAATTCATTGAATATTATAGAGATTGTAATTCTAAAGATAATAAAAGAATTGAAAATTTTATAGACAAAGTAAAAAAAAAAAATTATGTGTAAATAAAACTTTCGTATATGCCAATCATGTATTAATGACTATGTCATTTTATCTCTCACCCCCTTTATTGAAAATTGTCCGAAAAATGTTTCCCAAAAATGCTACATAAAAGTAAGAATAAATTGTGGAATATTGAATTGTTTATTTTTTTATTGTGTAATGTCTTATCTTCCTGAATTCTGTATCCCTCAATAAATATTTATCTACTTAACTGTAACTGTGCTTTCTTTTTACTTCTTCTATACTTTTTTCCATCTTGATGTTACCTTGTTATGTGATGTGCCTTTTTCTTCCGTAGTAATTTAATAAAGTAAATGTTATGCTAAAATCCCACGCTTAGTATGATTGTGCAATAACTCTGCTAACATTTCTAAAAGTTTATGGACACCAGATGTATTAATTTATTTATTTGCTGATTTTTGACGTTCGTTTCAAGGCTGCATCATACATCGTCAAAATGGCGACTGGAATTTGGTGAATTGAAACGCTGAATATCATAAAATTAAGGATGCATCAAGAATAACTTGTAAAAGGTGCAAACGCATGGGGCACTGGGCTAGCGAATGTGAAAGTGGAAAAAAGAATAATTTTAAACGTAAGCCGAACAGCCTGGGACTCTTATCCACTCTGGATGACTCGCCAATAGGGTTACCAGGCGAAATACAGCAACCCTACTCGCCTAAATCTTTCTCAACAATATTAAATAACGAAAAGCAAAATTTTTATTGTGTTAAAATAGTTACTAAAAATTATGTAAGTTACTTCAGTTATCATCGACCCACGTTTGCAATTGCAAGGAAAGATCAGGATATCCTCCTACTTCCAGTCGGTGAAATAAATGTAAAGGAGGAATAAAAGAAAAAGAAAAGGGGTGAGAGGTAAAATGACATAGTCAATTATTATCGCTTTAATATGGCAATAATGAAACTAAAAAATTAGGGGGGTTCAGGCACTGCCACCTAGACATACAAAGCCTAACCACTGCTACGTCACCAAGCCTCTACGTCACCAACTGGCCTACTAAAGGTGACGTCATCACAGATTATATTTCATAAAGTAAAACTATTCTAAATTTCTGGTGAATTTACTCTCTCATAACAACATTTTAATGAATTGACATAGAAAAATTAATATTACAAAAAAGAGCAGTTTTTAACTGTAACTAATTATATAATGTAATAAGGGAGTAAATCACAATGAATTGTTTTGTGTCACGAACGTATTTTAATTTTTATCTTTCACCTAAGATACTTTTTAATATTTGTAGCATTCACCAGAAATCTGAAATAGTTTTACTTTATGAGAATGAAAGTGTGGTGACGTCATTACTCGAAGGCCTAATGGTGACGTCGAAGCTTCAGCGCTCAGGCTTTCTATATCTAGGTGGCAGTGGTTCAGGAGGGAGGGGTCTCCTCTTGACGAGGCTCAAAGACCCGAGGATATATTTTTCGATTTCTATATCTTTTTAAATGTTTAAATCGATCTATAGGTTTTGATCAAAAAATTTAAATAATCCGCCTGTGTGTGTCGGTTATGTTGTTTAAATGTCGTATTTAAAACAATCGTACTCTAATAGAACATGCAGTCATGATGAAATCTGATCAAGGTATCTGCCTGCGTTTAAAAGAAGCGTTTTTGCGGAAAAAAGTCCACTTTTTAGGGATCGGCAATGGATGGTGCCAATGAATCATCCTTCCGGCCGATGTTTTGACTGGCAAACCATAAAGACACACGTGTATTTCGTTTTAATTTAAAGTTATCTGAGTAAAATTTTACACAAACATTCTGTTGATATTAAAGTGTGCAATGAACTATAAGTTAAGTTATGCGTATGAAAATAATAATTTTACAGGCACTTTTAGGTTAAAAAAAAAAATGAATTGTTTCTTAAAAATTTCAACGTTTTTGTAATTGGCCATATTTCAGTGAATTTTTAAAATACAATAAAACTTTTAGTTCATTGCACAGAAAAGTGTTACAGGAGTATACTGTGCGAAGGGAATTACTAAATATTGACATGAATTCAGCCTACAACAGCTGACGCAAGTATTAAATTTTGTTGAAATTTCTTTTCAAATTGAAATTAAAGAAATTTGGAAATTTTTTAAAACAATTATTACTTTCATCTTGCTATATGACCTTTCAAATAAAAATGCATAAATTGCATGAAATTTTTGTATTTTTTTTTGGGGGGGGAGGGGAGATACCTTAAATGAAGTATTTGGTAAAAATGTTTCAAGGATATAGTATCAATGAATCATTGAAAAAATTTTAAAAACAATTATATTTTTATGGCACTTCTAAATGCCGTCATTAGACAAAGGGCTAATTGACATTTCACTATCTGCAGAAATTGAAAAACCGAAAATTTAAAACATGTTCTCGAAAGCTTATGACCATATTTTATTTCAACGATTCAGTGTCAGATTCACGGAGGTAAATATTTCAGCTTCAAATTAAGGTCAACGCATCTAAATGTATTGATCCCATTTAGAAAAACTGCGGCCACAATCAACTTCTGTCGAATTCCGCCTCAGTTTTTTTCTTTTTCTGTTATTGAGCGGTTTCTTTTACAATGTGTCATTGATTACAGCCTCGCTAATCAATTCCAGAGTGGAGTAAACTTTTATTCATGAACTGTGAAAGGTTTTCTACAGCATTCCCTTGCCGTACACTTACGTATGTGTGGAAATGTGTTTTAAGCAATTTTCAACAAAGTTGAATGGTGTTCGTCATCAGTTTATCAGCTACCCAGCCGGTCTGATGTCTGAATGCCGAAAAAATGAATGAAAATTCCGCAAAATCATATGTGTTATTTATGCAGGAGTCATTTTCTCAAACAAATGTTGCAGTATCACGTCTTTCGCGTTCAATATAAGTTTATCTCTTCGTATGAAGTGCAGTAGACCCCCCATATAACACAGGCTCATATAAGATGGATTCGTATAACACGGTGAAAAAAAAGTGTGTGCGTGTAATCTTTACACGCGATTGAAGTAAAACTTATTTGACGTTTACGACACATATCACTGAAATGATTAAACTTTAACTTAAAATTAATATCATATTACAATTTAATTATATTTATTATCCATATACTTTACAAAGATTATATAAATGTTATATTCATATTATTCATTGGAAATAGGTACTTGAATGTCATCATAATTTTTTAGGTATGAAATTATAGGTTTGTGGTAACTATAATGTGAAACGTAAATTTTACTCTCTAAATTTGCTAATTTTCTTGAAAATACAGCATCTATCGTTGTGCCGAAACGCATTGTTGATTGAAGTCGAGAAGTATTCATAGTTAGATCAATTTTTTCTTTTAAAAAATCAACAAACGGCGGAGATTCTTGAGAGCGAAAATTACCATTAAAATCTCCAGTAAGAATCATCGATAATTCATGATAATTACTTAGAATCCAGGAAGTGTCCATGTTGTAGTATTATTCTTTAACTGTTTTCTTATACCATTGTTCCGTCTGGAGGTTGGGTATGAATGGGGGGAATGTCCGTAGTCTAGTATTATACTTTAACTGTGTTCTTTAACTGATGTTTTCCTCTGTTTGTTGGGTTCGAATGCAGATAGTGTACTTTTTTTTGTGTTTTTCTATCACAGTGTTCTTAAGAGTTGATTTCGTCTGCTGGTAGGTTTCGAATTATTATTCTGTATCCGTGTTTTTAAACTGCAGGTTCTGTCTATTGTTTGGGATTGATTGCAGCCAGCGTCCATTTCTTTGTGGTGTTCCATCCCCGTGTTAAACCGTTGCTTGCTCCGTCTTGAGGTTGGGTTAGAATCCACGGAGTGTCCATTTGTTATTCTTTTGTTTTGTTCTTAAACCGTTTGCAGCCAGTGTTTGTTTCTTTGTGGTGTTACATACCCGTGTTCTTAAACCGTTGTTCCATCTGGATATCGGTTTAGCCTCCAAGAAGTGTCCGTGTTGAACTATTATTCTTTCACTGTTTTCTTAAAACGTTTTTATGTATGGTTTGAATCGAGAGACGAGAACCTCCTGTGAGGTTGGGATTACATGTAAAATATTATGTTGGATGTACCTTTAAAACGCTTATTGATATATAAAATAAAGATTGATGTCTCAAAGATACGCTCTCGACTGTTTTTCTCGCCGTTCCTCTCCCTAACTCTAACAGGTTCCGCGTATTTTTACAGGACTAGTGATCGCCCAGTGGTCGAAATTCGACCGAAATATATTAAACCTCTAAATAAGCATTGCTTATACCTCTGTAATCATTGCTTATAACGTTTTTTATTTTGTTCTATTACGTCAGCTGCGAGCGTATACCAATACGTCATTATGCATTAATTTTCCAGTTATTTGAAAAATGCGAACGATAGGAAAAATGAGGTATAACTTGGCTAAGCCATATTTAAAAAGCGGCCATACGTTTTTTGGCATTTCCCGGTTTATTTTACTTATTTTATTTCCTATACTGCCCAGGTTTCGTCAAGGCTACACAGTTATTTCGTGTATCTTTTTAAAAGTATATAAAATTTAAGTAGAAAATTAATATAACATCTCAAACCATGGAATGATCGAACACTACTTTTCTGCGACGTACAATTGAAAAACTAGCGGCTTCAATACTATTCTTTTTTTTTTCAAATGTTTGTCCTTGAGACTTACTAATTATCATCGCAAATGCAGGTATAATTGGAAATTGTTTTCTTTTGAGAGATAAGTGTGTGAATGATAAAATAGCTCCAAAATATATTGTACATGGGACATTTCGAATTGTCCGTTTATTTGAAATCCAAATTTTCCTACTGCATGGGATTCTAGTTAAAACTTCACAATTGATAGCATAACGGTGCATAAACTTGATGCGCATTCGTGCTCCATTGATTAATGCTTCCTTTGTACGGGAATGGATTAGTTGCAACGGTCGAAAGGAGAAAAAGGCGAGTTGCACCGTTGACGATGATGAATTTAATCCATGGCCGCGAAATGGAAGGGACAATCATAGAGGAACACTGTGGTCTCGCAACGGGCCAGCGGTATCATTTTTTGAAGAGGCCCTACAGCAACGGCCGGACCCAGTGAGGTTTTTTGGGTCTTGCAAAGCGCCAGCAGTAGCATATTTTCGAGGTACCCCTTACAGCGATAGCCGGACCAAGTGATGTTTTTTTGGGTGTCGCAAAGACCAGCGATAGCATGTATTTTCGAGGGGGAGCAAGATATGGATTTCGGTGCAATTCGCTCCTCGATTTGATTGATAGCTGTTGGCGCGGTTACAATTGACCCCCGTCCCTTTGTATTACTTAAGTTTCTAATCAGTAAAACTATGCAATTAACTTTCAACACTAACATATGTGGTGGCAAACTGTGGTACTTTTCGATTAGCCGGCGTAAATCCCACCAACAATTTTTTTCTTGGCGACATTAAAAGACTAAAACATCGTTGTTTCCCAAAACAAAGCCAAAAGTATTAATGGCACTTACGTATTATCCTGGCGGTCATTACCCCCAAACAATTTTTTCGTCAAATGTGCTGGTAAATTGTTGCCAATCGTATTCCAAACCATCAAGAATTTCTTGTGTCCGGAATTTATCTTGGCGAAAAATTGCCCGTCTTGACGGACCGCCGGGATAATATGTAAGTACCGTATTAATCAATATAAAAAAAAAAACAAGCTACTTATATACAAATTACAATGTTTAAACGTATCAAGTATACTAAAAAGAAATTTGTATGTTTATTGGATTGATCGTTCGTTAAAATTATGGAAATGGAGAAAAACATATGGAATTAAATTAAAATTCCAAAGTATAGAAATGCGGATGCAAGAACTTTGTACTGGAAATGATGCTCAGTGATTCTCGTTAGGTTTCTTTGCAATTGGCGCAGGTTTCAATTACTTGGCTTTTTATCGGCTGACTGAAAGTTATCCAAACTATTAACAGTGAAATAACTCAAAAAATCCAATTAATAATTTTACTGTCATCATAGCAAATTATTTTATCGTGACTATGATATGTTCTCAGTTCACCGTGTATTTGATTAAGTATATCAGTATTAACAAAAGTACTATCATCATTTTTAAGGGCTAAAATAACTGACTTCTATATATCTGTTACCCGAGAGTATGTTTTGTCGGAAATATTTCCATGCACCTCATTAACAATGTAATATTATTTTCATCCCCTATTGATTGCTGATGTATTTCGATAATATTTTCACTAAACTGGCGATTAATTTCATTTTTTGAAGAATTTTGTTGGAATATTATAACCCTATCGTAACTTAATGCTGTTATTTCAAAATGGACACAACAATGGAACCATTATCCTCGCGCACGTCACTTCCTTTACTCAGCGTTACTTCCGTCAGAAAAAAATTTTGAGTTTCTCTCTAGTTGCGCCTAAAGAAGTTCTACTTCAAAAATATTGATTTATTTTTCTTTTAACACGTTATTACATTCTTTGATTGTTAACTCGTTATTACATTCTTCTCTACGTTGATTACATTCTTTTAACACGTAACCTTTTAAGAAGGATCGTAAAATACGAAAGAATGAGACAGATGTTTCTCAAGCCAAGGAGGGGGGATTGGGGGTCAAAACCCCCATGAGGAATTTTTTGCTATACAAAATGTACATTCTTCCCTCCCTTATCACACATAGTATACATATATGTGAGTTGCAGTAGTCGTAACACCCCCCCCCCCCCCCACCCCCCATGAAAAATTTCTGGCTACGCCACTGATGTTTCTGTATTACTTGTTAACACTGCTGATGCTATTCATGTATTTGTGACTCGTACAACACGAATTCATATACAACGGAACGTATTTATCGTGTTACGAGGGGGTCTACTGTATTCTAATCTCGAAAAATTACGGCATTTAGATTTTGACCACCCCAGAAAAACTTATCAAAGTAAATTCTGGTTTCTCAAATAATCTAAAATATCGTAATTTTTAACGATTGTACACTTACACAATATATGACTTCGTAAAAGGAAGTATTCTTGAGGCCTGTCTGCATGTACAGCTGCGGGAAAAAAAGTCGCACTTGTACATTTTTCGGCCATCCTTCGTCGCACAGCAAAGTTACAGATACCAATCGTTTACGATTGACGCATACTTTAATTTGCTATCCATAAAAATTGCATAAGGGGCCATCTACATATTAAAATTCGCACCAACTTTTTTTTTCTCAATAGCAACTCCTAGATTTCACTTGATATTTCAAAAATGTAGCTCATTTTAACCCCGGACACCCATTTTCAATAAATTTGGACAGAAAATGAGTGAGTTATGAGCACCCAAAATCCCCCTCCCCCTGTGTTAAAATATTTTTTCATACTTCAATTCATATCTCATATAATATTGGTAGTAAGAAGCTGATTTTTACTCGTACTATTAGAACTAAACGACCCAAACATAATTTAATGTTATTATGATTTTTAATAAATTATGAATATGAATTATGAATTATTAAATTAATATTCAAAAATTGCGAATAGCGAAAAATTACAAAAATAGCCAAATTTCGATGGAAATAGATGCAGAAATTAATATCACATGGCTGTGCAAAATTTCAAATTTTTACGTTCAGTAGTTTAATTTATATTAAATAAAATGTGTTATTTTCATGAGTTAAGGGACCATATATAAATTTATTAAGTGAAAATTTTTTAAAATTGCATAAAATAAATGTAAATTAGATTTATTTTGTGCAAAAACACAGTAAAAGATGATAGTATTAAAAATATCAAATTTTGAAGCCAATAAATTAGAGGTTTTTACAGTTTGATGGGGATTCTAGAAAGCGTATATTGTTGCGTCCGCTACCATATTCCCCAAATAAAATATTTTCCAGCTATAGAATTAGATGCAGTAGATGTATGTCTTCTAATACAACGTCCTATTTCTGAAAAACTAACATCCTCAACTTTCCAGGCATGAATGTGACCTTTTTTAATATCGGAAACATTAGGTCTTTGGAATTCCCCATACTTTATCAAACATTCAAAATCACGTTTTTCTGTAAAAAAATTTTCATCTAACTATAAATTAAAATACCGCCAAAAGTCTTAAGAATATTGCACATTGCAGACGATAGTATTAAATGAAGAAAGTGAAATAACAAACACAGTGATAATATTGGGTCGGCAAAAAAGTAATTGCGTTTTTTACATGAAATTCAAACAAATAAATTTTCTATCAGGAAATCATTCTTCAAGTTCGACCACAGCTGAGTAATATTCAAGCTTGTAGTCAGAAGAGCTGAGAGCAGCCTCTAACTCCTGCCAACATTTCACCTGTCTAAAAGAACCATCAACGGAAATACTCAATAACAATTTCAAAATTACAAAGATTTTCAAAATCGTGAGCAGTCATTTTGCATTTTCCCCTTAAATCATGTGTACGAACCAAGGAAGTTATGAACTCACGGGTCATTTGGACCACAGACTAAATATTCTATTCTACCCTTGATATTCTCAGTACAAAAAACTTTAAGAGAGATGGGAACAATATTTTCCTTGAAAATAATATTAATTTCTTTTAATTCTCGCGAGCGAAATTAATGAAAGGCGAAAAGTTCGGAACCTACAAATAGCGTTTTTCAATTTGCAGAAAGTCCCTTAAAAACGCGCAAAAATGAATTCGCAATATCTCCGGAAATTATCGTAGAAAATGGGTGAAAATTTATATTTAGAGTAATTTGAAGGTTTTCTTTCGTTTAATAAAGTCAAAATATGGAATTGCCATTGAGAAAAACGAAGTGGATGCAGAATTAAATATGAAGACGGCCCCTTATGCAAATTAAATTAATAGTAAATTAAAGTACGCGTTATTTGCAAACGAATGGTATATATAAATTTGCTGTACGACGAACGACGGCGAAATAAAGAGCAAGTGGGACTTTTTTTTCCCGCAGCTGTACATACCATGCACGCACCGTCCACTAGGACCAACCTTGAACCAATTTGAATAGTTTTGGCATGACGTTTGTCCATACGTATGAACGTGCATGTTGTTTCGTAAAGACAAAACCACTAGGGGCATCTGCCCAGAAAGGGATAGCTTGAGCGGAGGACATTTTAAGCGGCTCTAACACGAATTCATGCCACATCTCGAGAAAACGAAAGACCTCGAACGCCACGCTGAAGCCATGTACCAATGTTCAATGATTCATCCACTCAGCCATTAGTTGGTAGCGTGAACGTATGAACCTATGCGTGCATCTCGTATAACTCAAACAGCTCGCACGAAAGACTTTCAATAGACTGATGTCTATAGACAAGCATTGTTTGGCCCATGCTGAAAATCTAGCCAAGCTTCACGACTTCTGGCGAAATATCGCCAAATCGGGTGCTAAAATTAAGTTTTCGAAACTAAACCTAGTTTGGTGATATCGATTATATTTGGTAAGAAAGCGCCGAATTTTTTGTGAAATACAGTAATATATAAATCCCAATTAAAAAAAAAAATAAACTTGAGTGAAGCGCCTCGAAAATGAAATTTATTAATAGACGTAAAAGGAAATTATGCGTTCTCGTTATCAGATTTTTACTTTCCGAACATGTACCATGTAAGGAAAGTATTGTAATCATGAAAAAATTCGACTTCGAGATTTTGGTGTTTTTACACGTTTTGTGGGCTTCTGAATCCATTGATGCTATTTTTACGAGATGTATGTATGTATGTGTGTATGTGTGTGTGTGTGTGTGTGTATGTGTGTTTGTGTGTATGTGAGTGAACACGATAGCTCCTGAACGGAGCATTCGATTGAGCTCAAATTGGATATATAGGTCATAAACCACCGTCGCAAGACCGGTATTGATTTGGGTGTGTATAGGACATATAGTTTTTCTACAGGGCTACGACAAAGATTTCTTTTACATTATGGCCTATGGGGGGAATTTCTTGAAAGTGCGCTAGCGTTTAAACGATACATTCGATTGAGCTCAAATTCGGTATACATGTTATAAACCACCATCCTAAGACCGGTATTGATTTTGGTGTGTATAGGACTTATAGTTCTCCTAAAGGGCTACGACAAAACTTTCTTTTATGTTATGGCATAATGGCATATGGGGAGAAATTCTTGAAAGTGCGCAAGCGTTTAAACGGTGCATTCGATTGAGTTTCCATTTGGTATATATGTTTGAATGATTCATCGATTAAAATTTATTTAAGTGCTTGGTAATGATCTTAATCGTAAGTGTTCGGAAAGTCGAGTGGAGTCACTCCAGATTTTTTATTTTTGTTATTGAGAAGGTCGTAGTTAAGGTCATAAGTTCCCCAGGCAAAATTTGAATTTTGCGCCCCCAATGCTTATTTTCTGGAAGAGAAATAGCTCAAAGTCTGCAAAAGGCGCCCCCTAGGGTGTTGCGCACCTGGCCAGCCCCTGGCTACGGCCTCTGGTTATTCATATGTAGAGGAGAAGAGGGTATTATGGAACAGCCGGGAAATATGGAATACCGAGGTTTCACCTCTGTTAGTTGCTTTTGTCATATGGAATACTATGAACTACTCAATAAAGAGTCCCATGTTACACTGCAGTGCGAGCTGACCCCTTGCTGTTGCCGTACTCTCTACAGAACAAAGTTGTGTTTTGTGATTTTTAAGAGTTTTTCCAGATACGTTTTCAAACATTTTAACTTACTAGTACACACGCGACTTGAACATGGGTGTTAAGCATAATGTACTCGAAAAGAATAGTATTTTGTTGTACTGTTTTTGTTTTTTAGCTGATAGTGTTTTGCCCATCCGTTTAAAGGTTCATTTTCCTAGATGGCGCGACGGGTATTATGGAATACTAGGTAATAATGTAATGGATTTCATGCCATCTACTCAAGAACCGGAAAACGAGCACACTGAATGCATCTTCCGTAACGGAAAATTCTTCAAAGATCAATGAGGTGCAGTTTGGACTCATTGCTTCTGATTTTCTCTGTGTGATTACTATGACTGTACCGGAGCAGAGACAGAAGATTATATCTGCGACTTATCTAAATAGACTTGAAACAGAAATGACCTGAGCACAGTCTTAAAAATAAGGTTCATAGTTAAAAATAACTTTTATGAAGTATAGTTAGTTTTTCAACGGTTTAAACTACCTATTCCATATTACCCGACTATTCCATACCTCCATATACCTCCATTCCTAACTACTTAGAAAGCATCCAGGCAAGAGTTAGGCCAAAATTATCTGTGGCGCGGTTTCCTGTACAAACAATGGAAAAGTGATACGAGAATGTGGCCTCACCTCACTCAAAAACAGAAGGAAGAACCAAGCCATAAACTTTACTAACGAAATACGAAGTCGTGACTCAGACCACATTTCACGAAGAACCTTCGAAGATTGGTCCAAGAAAACCAGACTTAAAAAGATCATCTACTTTACAATTTGATTTCGACATATGACAAGAGATCGGTCTCAAGCACAGCCGTGACCTTCGTAACTAAGGCCAACTGGCTTAAGATATACGTCATTTTAAGTAGGCCGATTTAAATATAAATTGAAAATTTGTCAAATAAAATTCTGGTTGCTCATCATATTATCAAATTTATCAGTGCTTAAAAACATATCTTTAGAACAAAAGTTAAAATTATATATGCATAAGTATTAAACATTGGAGCTGCTATCACAATTTCTAAAAACATTTTTAGTGTCATATTTAATCCGTAATCCATAATAAATCAAGATAAATGTAAAAAATAATAAATTTTATAAACTGATGATAAGCAACTACCATCATACTCTTGCTATACAAGTTTTAATTTTACGTCTAAATTGGCCTACAAAGGATGACTCAATACTTGAGCCACCAGACCTTGTTTTCCTGGAGAAGCTCACAGTCTCTAAGTGCTTACCCAGGAATACTACGGTCAACACCAATCTCATTGTCCCATGCTTCAAAAAGGAATTAACATCAGGTATCTTTGAAAAGGGTATGCAGACTATCAATGCAATGTCGGAAAGTAACCTTGTCCATGCATATACTAATGGCTGAGCTGACGAAACTATTCAAAAAGGGAGAGGGCGTACACTTTGTATTGATGTACGGCGATGTGGCGGCCCCACGGCAATACGAACCATTCATTGGGCACTGGATCCATTGCTTCCAATTTCACCAGTGAACTTAGAGCAATAAATTGTACATTGCATGAATACATCTGACTCAATAATACTGACAAAGCCAATGGGCTAGTCATCTTTTTTGACGCCAAAGCTGCCTTAGAAGCATTAACCCTTTAACGCGCAGTGTTCCCGCTCTGGGAACACCAAACTCTGGCATTTTGACTGTTTACCAGTCACAAAGAATAGATTGGATTTCTATAAAAATAGTTGCAGGTGACATAGCTGCACGAGAATCCTTTACTTTTTAGCACGTCATTTCCCGTAAAAAATTGCCACGATTATTTTTAACAGCATTGACATCTGCCGAAAAATTGAAGAATGCGAGAACAGCTGGATAGATGGCCCAGTGCTGAAAAAAGGGGCAGCCGTTACCATCGCTCGACTTAACTACCAGCGAGATGGCGAACGATCGAAGCGCCGCACAGCCAGCTGCGTCAAAAAAAAAAAAAAAGGTCTCTAGATGTCTAGCGCGCGATGAACGTTTCGATCGTCCGCCATCTTGCTGGTAGTTAAGTCGAGCGATGGCAACGGCTGCGCTTTTTCCAGCTTGAGCTTTTTTCATTGGGAAAGGGTTGCGCCTCAAAGGGTTAAATAACGATCAATCAAGGCTAACCCATGATATTCAACACCAATTGAAAGAAATTGAAAAATTAAACAAGATATGTATTCTACAGGGGATGCCCGCGCATGTTAGCATCCCTGGAAATGAGGAGGCAGATGAACTTGCCAAGGAAGGGAGGAATGATGGAAATATCATCCAAGTCACTCTTGACGATGTGAATGGGATTGCAAGGTACCGTCTAAGAGAAAACACCATTAAAAAAAGACTCACGGATTTGTGAAATAAACGCAAATAGAGACCTCACTAAAACTATTACTCGCCTTAGAACAGGTCACTATCGAGATATGAAGATCCAAAGAGATGGCAATAGAATCTACCGTCTCTGCAATAATGGCGATAATACTGCACTGCCTCTAAAACACATTTTTGACTGCCCTGCCATTTTAAGATCTCTGGTTCGGCTCGAGGAATTCTCTCCCTTTGACATCGAAATCGAGTCTATACTCCGAAAACATCAAGGAGATAGCCAGTTGTGTTCTGCCCACTCATGGCCATCTATAGTTCTCCCCATGAACACGACACCAACCAACCAACCAACTCCATCCGTAACTTTTTTTAAAGATAATTTGTTCAACAACAATAAAATCAGTAATGTTTTTCTTTACAGGTGACATTTCATTATAGTTATAGTTAAGGTGACATTTCATTACAGGTGACATTTCATTATAGTTATAGTTAAGGTGACATTTCATTACAGGTGACATTTCATTATAGTTATAGTCATTATAGTTTATAGTTAATTTCATAATCAGTTATAGTTAAGGTGACCATACGCCCTGGAAATTCGAGGACAGTCCCCAAATATACATCTTTTTTTCATTTTGTCCACAAATGTCCCCAAATTTAAAGATTTGTACTTTTTTCCCTGAAAGTTTCCGTTTAGTTTATTTCTTTCAGAAAAAAACTGAAGAAATAAGAAAAATAAACCAACTAAAAGCGCCATCTACTCAGAGAAACAATGAAATTCGATCTCTGAAAACGTTTGTTGTCATTGTGTGTGTAGCGTGTACCGATATTCAATAAAGTATCCGACTATGAGCCAAATTTCCCATTTCAGTTTTGTTAATGATTAACCCATTTATGCCTAGTGTCCCTTTTTTGGGACGGCATTTTCGCGATTAGTCGAAAACGTTATTTATTTTTCCTAGCCTTTATTCATGAATATTGAGCCTCAACTCTACAAAATGTTTTAACATGACCTAGTAGGATGTTGATATTTCGATTTTATGCATAATGATTTTAAAAGAAATCATCCCTTGTTCAAGAAGTTGACATTAGAAATTTATCTATTATTTCTGTTATCAGTAAAAATCGAAGAAAGTCGCAAAAATATCCAGGCACAAATGGGTTAATGAAGAACCATGCTTGAAATTGACGTACAAAATTTTTCTTGCACTCGAATACTTTATCTAGAGGGTGTACAAAGTTTCATGAAAAATTATCACAAAATGATCCAAGGTAAATAGCAATGTCTTCTGAAAAATACAAATACTATTCCAAGAGTTAAATTTTGAATAAATTGCAATATTTCAACATGATGTTCATTTCATACTTCTGGTTTGAATAAATATTTATAAATGAATGAAATACTTCCATTCATTTATTAGAAATAAGAATACACAGATATAAAGAGCTATTAGAGTTCATTTTTAAGTATCAAAGTCAGTTAAGATTTAAAGTATGGGTATACATGGTAATAGGTTGTGTCCTCGAATAAGTCCCCAAAAATATTTTCTAGTGTCCCCAAGTTTTCCTTGGATTTGAGGACAATGCTTGATTTGTCCCCTAAATACTGTTTAGAAATAGGGTCACCTTAGTTATAGTATGTACTCATGATGATTTTGAGGATTTTATCCAATAACTTTTAAAGTTACAGTTAGAAATGTAAATGGTATTCCATAATACCCTCCTCTATTGATAAAACGTTACAGCAAGGAATATAATAAACTAGTATTTGCAAAATAATAACCTTTCATTTGCTTCTGTCAAGGGAAAATACACTGCCTGGGTAACAGAATGGACAAGGTCATTATTAATTAATTGTCTGAGCAATTGTAATTATTTAACTGTTACATTCAAAGCATGGTCATAGGTAGACGGGGCCCCGGGGCAAAAGGTTATTTGGGGGTCCCTATACTATCACAAGAATTTTAACTTATTTTTGTTTGCTGTTGCGTTTTCCCGATGTAATAATAAAACAATTTTAAAGAATGCTAAAATTGAATTAAAAATTACCTATGTATTTATACTTATTTAGAACAAGACTATGTATTTAAAAATGATTTTAATATTTTTTTACCCCGTTTGTATTATTAGCGCATGGGTGCGCTCATTCAAGGAGTGACAATTATGAGGCAGGGGAGCAAAGTTTCTCAATCCAGAAAATTTTCCTGGTACACCAAAAAGTTCGAAATATTTTTTACTTCGTCATGAAGAAAAAAAAATGTTAACTAATGGATATTTTGTGATAAGCGCTATACCATAAGTTTTCAAAAACTCCTAACTTCTTGTTTATGGATGCATGAGTCTTAAAGACTATTGAATAAGAAGAACAGAAAATAAATCCCTAATTCCATATATTGTTAAAAGTTATGCTATAGGTCTTACAAAGGAAATTGAGTTGCTAAAAATTTATTATTGCAGGATCTATGAATATGTAATAAATCATGATAACAATAAATCGGGAGATTAGGGGCCCCCCAATTTTTCCGGGGCCCCGGGCTATTGTCCCGCATGCCCGTGTGATAATGAGGCTGTGGTTACATGGGTCATTCTCACAAAACGAGACAAAAAAATTTTGATGACTTTGCATCATTTCCGTCACACTTTTTTGATGGAAAGAGGTTTTTCCTTTTACTTATTAACATTTATGATACTTGCTACAAGAGCATAGCCGGAGGATATCAGAAAGGACCTCCTCCCCCCCCTCCCCCAATGAAAATTTCGGAATAATTAGCGTAAAATGTATGAATATGCATGTCTTGCAGAAATTTCGTTTATTTATGAATAACTTATTTTAAAAAATCCAGCCCGAAAAATTTCCACAGACAACTCTGTCGTGTTACGTAATCTGCATATGCACTAATATGTCTTCTTTAACAAAAAAGAAGACATATTAGTGACATCTCTTCTTTAAAAAAAGATACAAACTAATATAATGTCTGTTACAAAGTGAACACTTTTCATCACTTATCAAGCCAAAGTCATTCGCAATGTGATAAATTTACGGGTTTAGTTAAGTTTTCTAGCCAATAACAATCAAAAGGTCTAGAAAATATTTTTTGTACTCATTTTAAGTAGAAATATAGGTCTTTTTTTTTAAAAAAGATAAATACGTAATGCCATACACCATACTATGGAAAGGTGCATGTGTTTACGGACTCAAGATAACGGTGGATACAAGGGATAGAGAGGCGATGGGACGATCGTTACCCCTTTGAGTAGACTTAACCCTTTAAGGCTCAGTGTCCCCGCTCAGGGAACACCAAACTCTGACGTTTTGACTGTTGCCAGTCACGAAGAATACTAGATTGGATTTCTATAAAAATAGTTGCGAGTGCCATGAGAATTCTTTACATTTTAGCACGTCATTTCGCGTACAAAAATTGTTTCGATTCTTTATAACAGTGCTGACATCTGCTGAAAAATGGAAGAATGCGAGAACAGCCGGATAGATTGCCCAATGCTGAAAAAAGGGCCGCCGTTGCCATCGCTCGACTTAACGACCAGCAAGAGGGCGGACGATCGAAACGTTCATCGCGTGCCACAGATCGAGAGACCCTTTTTTGACGACAGCTGGCTGTGGCTCACTGCCAGCTGTCGTCATGATTACATGTCGCTCATGATTACAACTTTTTATTTACATGATATGCATGTACGGACAGTGATACTAATAAAAAACTGACTTTAACATTTGGGAACCCTCTTCAGATACGCTAGTCGAGATTTCAGTTTGTGGATAGTTTAAAAAAAATGTACAATTGGGTACAATACTTATAAACTAAATAAAAGAGCACTTAATCTATCATCATTACTATTATTCTGAGGCGCAGATAACGAGGCAAGTTTTCAAACTGATCCAATTTTACGTCAAACAGTGATATATTTCGTGGCGCATAAATACGAAAAAGGTGTTTGATTTGAAATTTGAAATATCCTAAACGCATGTGTTTAATATTTGGACTTCTCTCCTCAAACATTGACTGAAAAATTCCTTAATGCATTCGCATGAATATTATTTCCGAAATAGCACGAAACGAATTGAGAATTTCATGCTGGCATGTAAAATGATTTTCTCATTTCAATTTTCCTCTTTATGGTTCGTTTAGTTTTATTTCCTTAAGTATTTAATTTCCGTTCCTGTTCTTTTTTTTGCGTGCTCGTAATTTTTTGTTTTAATTTCTATAATATTACGGCTCACTTATGCGACTGCGTGTGGAAGAATGCCAGGTTTTCTTCAATTATTCTTATTTTTACTTTTTTTAAGATTACTTATCCGCCATTTTTATGGACAGTGATTTTCTGTTGTTCTTTTATGTTTTATATATGAAGGAACATATATATTTTTGTTTTTAAGAAGAGCGCAAAGAACTTCTTTGTATGCATTATAGCTGTACGTCGTGATTTAGCTACTTAACCCTTTGAGACGCAACCCTTTCCCAATGCTGGAAAAAGGGCAGCCGTTGCCATCGCTCGACTTAACTACCAGCAAGATGGCGGACGATCGAAACGTTCATCGCGTGCCAGAGATCTAGAGACCCCTTTTTTAACGACAGCTGGCTGTGCGGCACAGCCAGCTGTCGTCAAAAAAGGGTCTCTAGATCCGTGGCCAGCTGTTCTCACATTCTTCCATTTTTCAGCAGATGTCAGTGCTGTTAAAAATAATCGTGAGAATTTTTTGACGAGAAATGACGTGCTAAAAGATAAAGGATTCTCGTGCAGCTATGTCACCCGCAACTATTTTTATAGAAATCTAATCTATTCTTCGTGACTGGCACCAGTCAAAACGTCAGAGTTTGGTGTTCCCAGAGCGGGAACACTGCGCGTTGAAGTGTTAAAGGTGAAAAAATAATAAAAGTTGTGCTGGTTAAGGCAAGGCTACAAGGATGCCTTCGGCGGTGAACTTTTTAAGGGGTTCCAACACGTATTCACAGTACATCTGGAGAAAACCGCGCTAAATTTCCCAAAGTTAGGTTGACAGCCGCGCTGTAGGCCAGAACTTTTGACTTTCGCACTTAGACCATCTATCAGTGTCTGTATTTAATTACAAATGCTGTTGTGAAAACACTGAGGCATGTACGCTGTTTTAGTCTTTGCAACGATGGGGACAAAGATTAAATATTAATGATATGTAAAGCATAAGACTTATAATTGCCCTTAAAGTGTTTTGTAATCGATGCTTTTGATTTGTTTTATTTTTTGTTTTTTATTAAAAGAAATTTTTATGATAAAAGCTATTGTTAATGATACAAAACTTTTTTGCAAGTATCTTCGACAGAAAAGAAAATCGAGAATAGAAATTACGTTCGTTAACTGAAAATTCGTTTAATGCAAAGCATTACTCAGTTTACGGCTCCGTGTAAACAGATTTGCTGTTTCGAAATCAAGCTATCGGAAAGTTTCTTGCAAAAACTTTTCTCCGTACTTTATATGCAAATATGTGATTGTAATTTGCAAACCGTTGCTCGCTTATTTTTATCAATATTTAACGAGGATAATACAGGCTACACGAAAAGAATCAGTTTAAATCTTTTAACATATTTATAGCAGTATGATATAACTTATTTAATACTTAAGAGAAGTGGGGATCAAACAAAATCCGTTCATATGTTTTAAATTTCGCTTAAAATATTAGGTTGTAACGAAAGTTTTCCGCCCCTCCAAGTATTGCCTACACAAGCAGTTCGCGTTGGTGTCTTTGCAATATTTTGTAAAACGATTTTTGTTATTTGAAAGAAAAGACTTGTTTTAGAGCACTGTGTTGTGAAATCCGTAAAACAATATCGTTATGATTAAGTATAAGGTTTCTGAAAATGGAACTACCACGCTACCAGATTGATCCATCATTTACTCTCGGTTCTGTCGCAAAAGGTCAGCTACAGAATGACACTGAATCATGTGTACAGCTTAAGGTACTACTGTTCTATCATATGACACTGTGAAGATTTGGCACCGAAAGTTCAAAAACGAGGACTAAGATATTAAAGAAGCAGAGCGCTCTGACCGGACTACTGATGCTGATGAGGCCCGCCTACGAGAATGTGTGGAAGAAGATAAAATATTCATCCACGAGAGCTAGCAAAAAGAGTTAGACTTTAGTGTCATGTCTATTAGTGGCGCTAAGCATCGCATAAACTTGACGTATAAGGTCAATAGCTGGGTACTGCGTGAGCTGACTCAAGCAAATCTGGCGGAAAACTTTCGTTACAAACTGATCATATAAGCAGAGTTGAATCCTTATTTTTAGAGTTTGTGGTGTAATTAGTTTATTTAGCATTTGTGTTATTGGAAGAAAGTAATACAATCCATAGCTATATGTATCAATATAAATTGATTCATATTTCTAATTGATTCATATTGCTAATAATTTTTAATATAAATAATTTGTAATTATGTATATACACTCTTACATACAGTTTTTTTTATGTTTAGGGTTGCTCTTAACTTACTAACGAAAAATTAAGATTTAATATCTAACTTTAAAAATCAGTTTATAAAAAACTAAAAAAATCAGTTCATAAAATATTTAGAGATTCGCGTACAATCAGAATGCATATAATTTTTAAACAATGTGCTAGTGTCAAAGTACTCCAAAAGATGAAACATAATTAAAATATAACAATGGGTATAAATTGTACATCAAAAACAAGAAAGAATCAACCACCCCAATATGAGTAAAACCAATTAACTTAGGAATACTCAAGTTCGAAAAACAGTACAAAAAAGAAAGAATTAATTTCGTTCATAAAATGATGAATCTGAATTGAACAGACTTAAAGTGTTTTTTTTAGTATATAATAAGAAGTAACTTAAAAAAATAAATAAGTAAAATAAAATAAGAATAAAAAAAAGAAGACAAAAGGATTATTACCCAGCTTGATTAAAAAATAAACCATATACATTCAGCATTGATCTGATGAACTGATATAAATTGAACTATTTATAAAATGAAAATATTTTGATGTCCCTTTTAGAAGCTTTGAACTAAAATGTAAAAATTTCAAAGCAATAACTTTTGACTGTAAAAAATAAACTAGATTAATTCAGCACTGATTGTATTAACTGATCCACGTTTTGCAATCTATAAAATGAGCATATTTTTATATCCTAATGAGATGATTTCAAGAAAACATAAAAATTTCCAAAGCGATACAGCATGACTGACTGGTAAAAATAAATTGAGAATTAATTAAATAAACAAATATAAATTGAGCATTAATTAAATAAAGAAATATAAATTGAGCATGTTTTTATGCCCCAGTTTAAAGCTCCAAAATAAAGAACGTCAAAGGAATAAATTAACCTTTTCCAGAAAACTGAACACGCAAGTGTCTCAAAAGTACGATAAGTTACAAAGATTTACATTTATATACAATATATTTAGTGTAACATATTCTGATTTTAACCCTTTGACGGGCGGTGGTTGCGCCGTGAAACCGCCTCAAAGAGCTATCACTGCTAAATGTATGTACAAAAAATGTGTTTAAATGGTCCTAACGCAGAAAAAGTGCAGTTGTTGCCATCGATCAGTTTAACTACCAACAACATTGCGGTTTTCTGACACAGCTGGCTGCGCGCCCGCACAGCAGCTGTGTCAGAAAACTTCTTAAGCTCTGTGGTAGTTAAATGGGTCGATGGAAACGGCTGCACTTTTTCAGCCTTGGGACCATTGAACCACATTTTTTTGCGACTAGCAGTGAAAGCGCTAAAATAAGATGGGTACACGGCCTCTCCTGGCAAGTACAGTCACAATGGCAACGGCTGCACTTTTTCAGCGTTGGGCAGTCTATCCAGGTAGTCTTCTATATTTATGGGAAAACGCTTTCACCTCAAGGGGTTAAGGCTAAAGTTTTCGTCTAAGGATCATTAAAAATCAGTTAGGAACTTTCTTCCCCCCAAATAAGTCATAACTCGCTAACATTTAATAAAAAAAAATATAAAATAAAAACTTGAAAACTGATTTCAATAAAATACAGCATTTAAAAAAAAAAAAGTCTACCACGTCAGCAAAGTCTTTTATCCTCGGTCATTTCAATTTCTTTTGATGAAAAAGATCAGGTAAAGAACGATGAACGAAAGAGAACATAAAAGCCTAGAGTGAAATGGATCACGATAGTTTTGGGCTGTCGTAGTCCGGGCGTTGACCGGCAGATGGCGCCGTACTCAAAAGGACTGTCAGAGGCAGGGATTTTTCATCTTGGTTTTCATTTAGTGCACTTGGTCGAAGTCAGGCATCTCTGAGCGAGTTGGTTACTAGTGTTGTGATAAAGTGGGAAAAACGCGTGCTTCAAAAAGTGGAAGTGATACATTTTTTATTTTTTATTTTTTTTAGTCGGTGAAGGATTATTCTGGTTTTGATGTACTTTTTTATATATATAAAAAAGAGGGGGAAAAAGCTTTCTCCATGACAGCGGAAAGTGCTTTTGTAAAAGATTCGTAATTTATTGTGCATTGGCGAGACTTGTGTTTTGGTTTAACTTTGTTCCGGTTTTTTTTTATAAAGAGGTAAGTTGTTTCTTTTGTTTCCAGTGTTTTAAGTTGTTCGGATATTTGTTTGAAAAATTTCGTAAAGAAGTTCGTGAAGTTCTCAAATGCATATGTTTTTGAAAATAATTCCCTGTTGATGATTTCTGTTTGTGATTTTCACATTAGAAGAAAGTATAATCGTATTTTAGTAGTTTAAAAAAAATTATTATTATCAAATAAACTGCACGCACACTCATAGAAACATATATTCAAATGAATAATATAAAAAAAGAATTGAAAAAAAATATTCATTTCAGTTTACCAGTATATAAATAAATATATTTATATTGCATTTCCATATTTATTTTAAAAAGTTTTTGGTAAGCAAAATGAATTAGAACACATAATATGCGAAAATACAATTCATTTTATATTTCTAAATAAATGTTCAATAACATACACATTGAAATTTTTGGCTTATCACAGGAAATTATTTTTTATTATTCAAACTCATTGTTTTTTTCTCATCTTAAATTAAATTTAGCAGACAACGTATCAGGATATTTTGTTTAAATTGTGGATATAGATTTTTAACTTTTTTTTCTTGCGGCAGAATATTGTTTTCCTCATAATTCATTATCTTTAATTATTTATTTGCTTTCTATAATTCAATTTATCAAAGTTGTTAGATAAAATGGGTAACAGCATAAAAACATTTTATAATTTAAAATATTATGTAACAAATGAATTCGTTTATTTGACTAATGACTAAACAATTTTTACGTTATAAATATGTGTAATTTGTTTCATTTCAAGTTTGTTTATTACTAGTCTTATTTTTTTTTTTTAGTTTGTAGTTTTAAAGTTTATAGTATTGAAAAGATTTTAATTTTATTCAAATCCCATAAGCAATTTTACCGAAAAATACTGTGTGTTAACTACCGCGCTTTAAATATAACGCTTAAAAGAGAAGTGATTTTACAACTGGTAAAAGTTTTAAAAAGCTGTTATTACACTCTTAGAAAAAGCTTCAAATAATTTATGGTGTTTATATTGTAACGCTAATGCTTCTGTACTAAATTTTCTAACTTGTTTTTAGTTTAAGGTATTTTTTAATTTAACATTATTTTTATAGATCAATTTATCCAACCAATCCCCAGTTTGTGCTATACCTAAACTATTTTACTATTAAAGTTAAAATCTTTTTCCTTTGATACTGTTTTTTTGCTAAAAATATCCGCAAGCAATATTTCTTTTTATCTGCATAACATATTTTTAAATATTCAAAAAATGGTTTTCATTTTTTTCCTGAACTTTTTCTATTATTCAATATTATTATTTAATATTTTACGATGCAAAATGAGCGTTATATTTATACCAAAACTCCTAAACAAATTGTATATTGCTTAAAAATACATGTGCTATGTTTTGTAGAATTCATTTTGCGTATTTACACAGACCTAGTTGCAAAACTTGTTTCAAAACTTTTGAAGAGACCATACAGTTTTCTCAAATATCGTATTTAGCTTTTTAGAAACTTTGAATCCCACAAACATACTTTCTTAGCTACAAAACATTTTGTGGGATAGGGTAAGAATATGAAAACAGAGTTCTTTGAAAATAAATTTATTTTGTAGTTTTTCTAACAGTAATGCATATTTTTTTCGGGGTATGGTGTGGTGATTATACTAATACTATTCGTTGGTAGGATACAAGATAAAACTAGCTAAACGTTGAAAAAAATAATCTTACAATTTTAAGCGTAATGTCTTTTGAATATAAAACAGATTCCTTTTTTCGGTGCAGCTGCACTGGGGAAACGGCTAACGATGACTATAAAAATTTCCAATGCAGCTCTTTTAAATTAAATCTTCTCAGGCAGGAAGTATAGCAGCAAAACCCCAAAGTAATCCACATATCTCATATTTTACAGCGTGTATGTAGAGTATTCTAAACTAAGCTCTCTTTATAACTAAACGCCAGTAACTCAACATGGAATTTAAAAGCCAAGTTAAACAAATGATTTTCGAATGTTCAGTAAAACAACTCTTTTAACTATCATTATAACATTTTTTTCGGAAATTTAGTCGGAGTAGTTTTATTTGACAGTTTCGGAGTAGTTTTATTTGACAGTTTTATAAAAGTAAAAATTTGTTGATTGTTAAACGAACGAAATAGGAAATAAATTAGCAGATAAAGCCCGTTGTGGTGGGGTGACAGTGGACGCTAGGACTCCCCCCCCCCAAATAAATAAATAAATATATCAATTTCTACACACATTTAGTCTTTGTGCATTTTAAACAAATAATTTCATTTTCTATATTTAATATTACGGTTACAGATGCAACACTGCTGCTACCTAAGTCCTTAAATTAATTCTAAATTCAAGGCAACCTGCAATAGAAAACTTGGATATTTTCTAGAAGGTATTTCAAACGTACTGAAATCGCAAATATTTTGAACTAGTACGTTTTATTAACTGAAGTAAACAATTGCTAAAAATCAGAGAACGAGTGGATTTTGGGATGTTTAACAAAATAAAAATCTTGATAGTTAAACTTTCAAGAAATTTTTTTTTTCTTCAAGGGCACGAGTTTGGACACCCATCTTGCATGATACTAGAGACAATTTTCGTATACTCAATTGTGAAAGCAGAGTCTGAAAGGGTTAAGGCTTTAGCTCGAAGAAAAAGAACTCTGTTTTTAATCTTGGTACACAAATTGAAATAAAATAATAGCACCATGGTCTCCAAAAAATTCCAGATGGGTCTTCATAAGCTGCTTTACACACTGTAATAAGCGATAAAGTTGTGCCTTTTGTGAAATTTTCAGAAAAAAATTCTTAAACATGGATCTGAGCTGCAAGATTTTTCAAAGAGTGACACGTTGTGCGAAAATGTCCGATTTTGAAGAATTTTTTCTAAAAGTTTTGAAACTGATACAGGTTAATCGTTTATTTCAGCATGTTGTACAGCTTATAAAGAGACAGTTTCAAAATTTTGAAGAGCCTAACATAATTAGTTTACTTGTACTTATGTGCCAAAATCACCTGAATTTTTCGAAATGCACCGTTAATGTAGCAGGATTGTTTTCTGTGTTGTTCTGCATAAATTTGAAAAATTTCAAGCCGGCCATTTCAACGATGTAGAATTTATTACTTGTTTCGAGCGCAACTTTTCTTTTCTTTACTCTTTTTTTTTTGGGGGGGGGAGTAATAGCAATTTATTTATTTATTATTATTATTATTTATTTATTTTTTTTTTTTGAGTAAAAGTTTTATCTTGGAGTGGCACGAATCAAAATTGTTACAGAGTCAACAATTTAGTGATCAACGTTATTAGGATATTGGAGAATTTAAAGATAAAATGCAATAAAACAATACACGAACAACATACATAAACATAGTTACCAAACTAGAGCAGCTTTAATTCATTCAATTCTTCTATTGAATGTCAATGCAGATTTTCTTTCATTACTTCTTCAACGTTGATAGCACCTTCTCCCTTTTGAGACGGCTTTCAAGGCTGTTTACAAAGTGTGAGTCAGAGACTGTTGACGTAATTACGATGATATGAATCTCAGATATGAAACAGAAATAGAGTGATACATCTGTAAAATTAAACGAAAGCATTTTTTGCCGTTAAAAATAAAACGAACGAAACTAAAATTTTAGTCAAATGTCAACCTGAAAATTAATCTGGCAAAAGTTTTGATAATTGCTTACAGAAGAATGTGAATGACCATTTAAAACTAGTCAATAAAACGAGTTGTGGAGAAAATTTAACGGGCGATGGAAAAAAGCATTTGACAATAAATAAATAAATAAATAAATAATAGTAAATAAATAAATAAATAAAATAAAATAAAACTAAATAAATAAATCATACTCTAACTATATACACTCATTACAGTTGATATTTGCCCGCTTAAAATAATAAAGAAACAACTTGGATATTTGACATTAATCGACATTAATTTAATTTTTTTTTCACCATAATTTTCGTATCTTTTTGGGATAATTACGGTAAACTTTATATTGGAATGGTACAACTTATTAATAGATGTATCACATCTTGTATGAAAGAATTTGGAATAAATTAAAATTAATGTAATGATAGTTCTTCAACAGAAAAATTTCCACGTTTAACTACTCAACTTTTTTGGAGATTACAAGCAGTGTCGTTCTGGGCACGCTTTGCTTTTTTGCATTTCATTTAGTTGTAATTCCCTAACTTGTTGAAAACAGGTAAGAGTGTGAGGTCTTTTTTGCATTGAAAATTCAATAATAAAAATAGTAATATCAGCAACATTAAACATTTCAATATACACATATAAATAGACATTTCTCCTACAGAAAAAAAAAAGTTCGTAAAGTTTTCATCCATCAAACAATCTCTGTCTATTTTGATGCAGTTATGGCTAATTGGGAGCTAATACAATTCCACCTCTTGTAATAATTAGAAAACTTTTTTGCTTGTGTGTTTTATTATTTTTACTTGTTATAGCTGCAAATAAGAATGATTGAAGACAAAAAAGAACAAACCAATCCACATGATAAAATGCCTGTAAAGATCAAATTCATACTCAAAACGTACTGTATTTTTAAAGAAATTGATGTACAATGTAACTAACTTACCGTTAATACTTCACGTTCCTTTTCAGAGAATCTCATGTTTTATTCAAACGATGTTGGAGTAGTGAAAATATAATTATATTAAATAAAAAAATGTATTTAGTATATTCTTTACAAATTATTTTTTTGACGAGTTTCATTAAAAACAGTATGCTGTTTTATTAAAACCTCATACAATTACTTTAAATTATAATAAACCCTACTACTAGCGTCTGTTTTTTACAAGCAGGAAATTCACATTAAAGTGTTTTTCTAAAGGAAAACAACTTTTACAGACTACCGTAATAAAATTAAATTTAAGGAGTCATGAATAAGGAAATTAAATTTAAAAGGAGCTCTAGAGGTTAAAAATATCATTTTATTAAGTACAAAAACATATTGTACTTTCCGCAAAAAATATTTTTCATTGATTTTTGCTGGTTTTACAACAAACACGGCTTTACTTTAATAAAACGTTATGGAAATATTTTCAATGCCAATAAATTCTAAATATTAACCACAAGTATTATTTTTTTAAACAAATTGCTGACTTATCGGTTTCCAGCTTCCTTATAAGCACAAACAGCGTTTTCCAAAATTTTTCTTCGGGAAAGCATAGATAAGCAACTATAATAAAATGAAATTTAAGTGTGCAATAACCAAACCCTCAGAACAGCGAATTTGGGAAAGTGGCCAATTTATTAGATCAGAACAAATATCGACATATTTCCCTATATTATTTATAAGGAAAAGAGGAATTAAGTGAATGCTACAGGTCGAATCTCTAGAGGATTAAGATGTAATGTAAAAGGTTAGAATAAAAGAAGTAGTTTTCTATGATATCTGGTAATAAGTAAAAATTAAACTACAAATTTTTAACGTGATTGGTATTAAAATAAGAAAAGAAAATGATGGAAAGATCTTTCAAGTAGTGTCTCCTGTTGCAGCTATCCCAGGATATTTTAACGTGGGATTACTTAACGGCTAGTTAATTAGGATTACTTAGCGGCTAGTTAGTTATAAGGCAGCCGTTGAAAAATGATGATTAGAAAAAATGCTTTTAATTTAATACAAATGGAAAACTTATTAACACCGTATAATGTGTTTAAATTCCATATTATCGTAACAAATCGTCGGTATTTTAAATTCATAATCTAATATTACTCTTAAATAACGAAAATAATTAAAAGATTATGTCTAAAAATAAAAACGATCATGCGAAAAGCTGAATTTAAAAATTCGAATCCTCCATGGTTCAGTAGAAGAAAATAGTTTACTCTAAAATACCACAAAAGCAGCCCCACTGTCGTCGACTAAACTCCCCCCCACCCCCTGCTTTTCACAAGAATTTCAATTTGCTTTTAAAATAACGAATAAATACTCCTCTTCACTTCCGCATGTCTTGGATGGACTTCTGCTTTCATTTCGCATTAAAACAATTATCCTATCCTCTCTCACATTCGTTACGTAATCAGCTTCAGCTGCTGGGGAAAGGGAGAGACTGCAGACAGACCGGAGCCTCCGTACGGGTCGAATCGGTGCTAGACAATAGGAACAAGAAGTTTTTGTACGTTATTTTTTATTTTATACGATTTGCCTTTGTAAATATAAACAATGATTTGACTTATTTTAAATCGGACACTGTGATTACTTTTGAAAATGAAAATCAGAAGATTCCTAAACAGCGGTAAATATTTTATAACCATTTTTAACGAAGAAGGAGGGAATTTGAATTTTTTCTGTTTCACTGAATGTTGGTTAATCAAGAGTGTACTGTATTTATTCTATTTTTAATTTCCGAACATGTACCATGTAAGGAAAGTATTGTAATCATGAAAAAATTCGACTTCGAGATTTTGGTGTTTTTACACGTTTTGAGGGCTTCTGAATCCATTTATGCTATTTTTACGAGATGTATGTATGTATGTGTGTATGTGTGTGTGTGTGTGCGCGTGTGTGTGTGTGTTTGTGTGTATGTGAGTGAACACGATAGCTCCTGAACGGAGCATTCGATTGAGCTCAAATTGGATATATATGTCATAAACCACCGTCGCAAGACCTGTATTGATTTGGGTGTGTATAGGACTTATAGTTTTTCTACAGGGCTACGACAAAGATTTCTTTTACATTATGGCCTATGGGGGGAATTTCTTGAAAGTGCGCTAGCGTTTAAACGGTAGATTCGATTGAGCTCAAATTGGGTATACATGTTATAAACCACCGTTGCAAGACCGGTATTGATTTTGGTGTGTATAGGACTTATAGTTCTCCTAAAGGGCTACGACAAAACTTTCTTTTATGTTATGGCATAATGGCATATGGGGAGAAATTCTTGAAAGTGCGCAAGCGTTTAAACGGTGCATTCGATTGAGTTTCAATTTGGTATATATGTTTGAATTATTCATCGATTAAAATTTATTTATGTGCTTGGTCATGATCTTAATCGTAAGTGTTCGGAAAGTCGAGTGGAGTCACTCCAGATTTTTTAATATTGCAATTTAAATGTCTATTGTATATGTTCGTTTTAAAGTTATTTACATGGCACGTAGGGAAGCAGGAAAATGCCGGTCAATTTCTATACTTTAGCTTATTTTTACCGTTTATCCGTCCCCTACCCAAATACAGCTCGATTGCCCTTGAAGATTGAGGGGGCACTTTTACGGCATTTACTTTAATCTCATGAAAATTGTCAAATTGTGTAGTAATCTGGAGGAGTTATTTAGAATAGCATTAACTGTAGATTTACTTTGACAAGACGTAAATTTCTCAAACGAGTTTATAAATTTCACGCAATTTTTAATTTATGACGTGCCTTTTTTGATTGACGTAAAAGAAATCCTAGTTAGTTATTTGATTAGTTCAGCGAGTTAGTTTTCTAGAAGAGTAGTATTATAACTTGCGACAACTTTGAAGAAAATTTTTTTAAAAATAAAATCATAATCTCACATTATTCTCAGATGGTAATCACTTATTTTTGACAAGTTAACCGTTTAACCAAAATTAAAAGTACTGCACAAAAATTTATGTAAATGAATAGTTCTCCAGAAAGGTAATTTGCGTAAAGTGCAGCATTATCCTCTTCGTCCTAGAGGTCCAGAAATCAGGACCTTTTTGTTTCCACTGTTAAAACGATTCTTTAAGATTTTTTGTAGTTTTGAATGGACGTACATATGCGTCGATGCTTTAATTTTGAATAAATGACTTTGTCCCGCAGTGGACTGGGCGCTAAACTCCGTTCCCATAAGAACACGGCAAGTGAAGCAGCATCTGGCTTGGCCAGTGCTTGGGAGGGACTTCCCCCTCTCGGCCCGTCCGCTGTGGAACCGTGTACGCTAATGGGAACGGGTGCAGGTAAAATCCGTCGTGGCTCCAAAGTCCTCCAAGTTGTTAAACGATACCTCTGGGGGTGCCGATTTCAGGGGGTTGGTCCCTCCTCTGGAATGGGTTCAAGATTACGGGAACCCGAGCTAAGACGGACTTCCTCCCACTGGGGCTCATTGAAATGGAAGCCGCTCCTTCGGCCCATCGCCTGCCTATATAGGGGGATCTGTCACCGCAACGCGGTTGACAGAGGGCATTAGCAACAACAACAACACCAACAACAATAAATGACTTTAACTCTTGTGAATGTGTAAATCCTACACACTGATGCCTAGATTTTATTTTTGTTTGCAGTCACACACAAGAATATTTTAATGTTATTAAAATTCTCTAATTTGAGTTTACGAATATATTTTTTTTTCCGTTTTTTCGAAATTCATGAAAAGAACTTGTAGCACATCATTTACCTTTAAAAGTGTCTTGACAGTTTTTGTTTATATGCGATAACAACTTTTTACTACTGAAACAGGGTTTTATTTGAAAAATTATTAGAAAATACTTGTCGTTTTTAAGTGTAATAGTTTTTTTCTAATAAACAATTATGAGTTTGCTCTTTAATTTCAGATGTGAGATTTTTGTCGGGTCTGAAGAGGCTAAAATTATATTTTGAAATAAGTAAAAGCAAAAGTAAAAGCTCTCAGTTACACGGATTGTAATAACATACCGTATTTTAATAACATACCGTCCTCTAAAATCCGCCAAAGAAGGGCCATATCAATATTTATTTATTTTTTCCCCCATGGTTTTAATGGACAAATGGCCGTTATTCAGAGGATTTAGTAAAACTTATCTAAGGCGGCCACCATCGGTTTTTCTAGAAAAGTGGCCGTTTCAAAGGGTGGCCGCGGAATACGGGTGCTTACATAAAACTTTTAAAAATTGCGAAGTTGAACATCTTCATATATCTAATGCATTGAAAAGAAATATGTACTGTATGTGAATTATGAAATATTAAAAATTTCAATACATATTTCACTATCCTATGTACAAAAAAAAATCCACTTTCATCCACATTCAAAATGTTATCCACTGAATATTCTCTTATAATTTAAGCCAATCTTGGCCACCTGCAAAGAGCTATAAACGATTAGGGATCGGAGGAGAAAATTTTGTTTTCCTAGTGACAAATACGTGAAACAGTCTAGAGCACTTTTAAAAAAATCTGGAGTGACTCCACTCGACTTTCCAAACACTTACGATTAAGATCATTACCAAGCATTTAAATAAATTTTAATCGATGAATCATTCAAATATATATAGCAAACTGAAGCTCAATCGAATGCGCCGTTTCAACGCTAGCGCACCTTCAAGAATTTCTCCCCATATGTCATAATGTGAAAGTAATCTTTTTCGTAGCCCTGTAGAAAAACTATAAGTTCTGTACACATCAAAATCAATACCGGTCTTACGATGGTGGTTTATAATATGTATGCCCAATTTGAGCTCAATCGAATGTACAGTTTAAACTCTAGCGCACTTTCAAGAATTTCCTCCCATAGGCCATAATGTAAAAGAAATCTTTGTCGTAGCCCTGTAGAAAAACTATAAGTCCTATATACACCAAAATCAATACCGGTCTTGCGACGGTGGTTTATAACCTATATACCAAATTTAAGCTCAATCGAATGTCCCGTTTAGGAGCTATCGTGTTCACTCACATACACACAAACACACACACACACACACACACATGCACACATACATACATACATACATACATCTATAATACACACGTAAAAATAGCATAAATGAATTCAGAAGACCTCAAAATGTGTAAATACACCAAAATCTCGGATTCGAATTTTTTCATGATTACAATACTTTCCTTACATGGTACATGCTCGGAAAGTAAAAATGGCCGCTAAGAGAGGTTGGCCGTTATATTTTTGAGGCTTTGGGACTGTCCGTCGGCCGGGTTGAGGGGTGGCCGCCGAATAGGGGTAACATTTATGCTATTCCTAGGTCCTTTTCATTCATTCAGTACTTGAAATTTCAAACCGTTTTGAGAGGTGGCCGCACTAAAATAGGGGTAACATTTATGTTATTCCTAGGTCCATTTGTTTCAGTACTTGAAATTTCTGCCCCTTTTGAGAGGTGGCCGTGGAATAAGGGTGACCGTTTTGTGTGAAGTTTCACAGTAGTTTTCATGCGCTTTTCAGAATGCAGCTTTGCTTCTTTTTCCCTCTCCTCTTAACCGGATCTCTTCCTGTTGGTTCACAAGTGCGACGATGTTTCTGAGGAGGGGAAGAAAGTCTTCGTTCAGCCCTCTTGAGAGAGTTACATCTTCTCAGGCACGTGCCGAAATTGTTTTTCCCTCCGACACAGAAGAGGGAGAAAGAGATCCTTTGCATTAAAAATTATTAATAATAAATGATTTGCATCCGCTGTAAATTAAATGTTCGTTCGATTGACTTCGCGCTTCGAAAAGCATGTGAAAATAGTGGGGGTTCAGTTTTACTGCTTTTGAATTTTGTATACAGTTTAGGCGTTTGAATAAAATTTTTAGTGTTTTAAAAAGCTTTATCTACCGAATTAACCTTCTAATGCCCACTATAAGAAATTCCCAAGCAAAAAATTATTTTTTTTTTTTGAAATGGTGTTCTTTGAAGTCAAATAACGTAAATATAATAAAAAACTGTGAAAAAAGTTATTTTTTTATGTGTTTTTTCAATGGTAGTACCATGATTTTAAAACTCTTCTAAACATTGTAAATGAAACTTTTTGGGGAGTTATTTTGTATCAAGCGAAAAAGCATATATTGTCTTACGTATAAATGGCATTTATTAATTTTTCTCCATATTAACCCTTAAATGCATAGCGATGCATATATGCATCGTATTTTTCAGTGCCGGATTAGAGTAGAAGCCAAATTTCGTACATCAGTTTCATATTTAAAATATAGTTTTTTTAAATAATAAATGATTCATATGGATTCATTCATATGGAATGATTTATATGATTCATATAGTGAGTAATAAAAGTTTCACATAATTCTTTCGAACTGTTTGTCCTTGGAGAAATGAATTAGTTATTCATAAAACTGATATCAGAAATTTAACTTATACTCGTGGATATCGTGCGAACGAGAAAAAATTCATGCATTTAAGGGTTAAATAATAGTAAAATAGTAAAAGCAAGTTTCCTATCTTATCACTAGAAATTTGTTTTCTTTGTTGATTTTATCCATGTTGCTTCTAAAATATTTTTCATCTATTAATGCTGGCATCTGTGGACCCAAACTACTAATATAATTAATTAAAGGTAGAATTAATGGTTTTATGACTTCAAAATTAGATTTTTAAGCATTTTTCTCGTAAAAAAAAGCATTTAAAGGATGGTAGCATATATGCTACCATGGGCATTAGAGGGTTAAGAATTGCCGACGATATCACTTTGAATCGATTTGTTTTCTCTCGTTATAGTTAGGCTACGAAATGATAAATACTGATTCATGTAATAAAAATGAAAATTACGAAAAAATGAATAAGCATAAGCTATACGTTGGATGACTGGTTTTATAAACAGTGAACGAATCATTTTCAAAAGAGTATAGAACCAGACAATCTGAAGGAGTCCAGTAATACTTTGATGGACACACTTTTAGAAAATCGAATCCTTTAATCGTAAAAAAAGACGTCTGAAAATTCCCTGATGCTCTTTTTTGGGGGAGGAGGGGGCTCGACGTGATTCGAAAGCGAGAGGAAAGCTGCCTATTTAACCCATTTGTGCCTTGATATTTTTGCCACTTTCTTCAATTTTTACTGATAACAGAAATGATAGATAAATTTCTGATGTCAACTTCTTGAACAAGGAATGATTTATTTTAAAATCATTTTGCATAAAAATCGAAATATCAACATCCTAAATGGTCATGTTAAAATATTGTGCGGAGTTGAGGCTCAATACTCATGAATAAAGGCTAGGAAAAATAAATAATGTTTTCGACTAATAGCGAAAATGCCGTCCCAAAAAAGGGACGCTAGGCATAAATGGGTTAAAACAATCTACTCTGGCAGAACGTGCAGTCGTGATGTAAGCTGAATCAGTGAAGTATTATATAGTGATTTTTCAAAGAAATTGTTACAATGAATAGATTTTTTCTTTTTTTTACAATTTTAATTGAACGGTACTTCTAAGTACCGTCACTAGATAAAGGGTAGGTTGTATTATTTTCAAGAAAACAGTGCAAGGAAACAAGTACAACATTTCTCTGACATTTCCCCGAATGCTGACATTTCTCTCTGAACGTAGAAATTGGGTTAACAACCTTAGAAATGGGAGGAGTTTCTTGGTCGACCAAGCACGCACTTTTAGATGGCTCTATTGCTTAGTTTAAAAATCGACCAGCCATCCTCAGAAGGTTAAAATACTCACTCGCATCGTTCTAAAAACCTCACGGTGAAGATTTCCTCTCTGAATAGACTGTTCTGCCACTCTGTGTACAGAATCCTGCTGAAGAAGGCGGAAAATCTTACGGCCGAAACGCGCGTCCAGTCTAAGTACCTGTTGTGTGTGTTAATTTACAAAGTTTTAATTACAATAAAGCACTGTTTATACGTCTGTTAATTGACCGATCTGAAACGACGTATAAATGAAAAGATCTATATATGAAACATTAATAAGCATCTTTGATTATTACATATTTAACGCTGAAATGCAAATTTATCTAATATATAAAACTCTCGTATCACAGTGTTAGTTACCATACTCCTCCAAAACGGCACGACCAATTTTAATGAAATTTTATATGTATATTCGTCAGGTCTGAGAATAGGTTTTTAACTATTTCTCATACCTCTAAGCCATAAGGGCGGCCCACCGCAAAATTTTTAGCACCAGAGTACTATTAATTTCAGTCAGGTTTCTTGTGTAGACATTAGCTTCGGGTCACTTTTCAAATGTGTTTGCCAGATAACGTGGAGAGGGGGGCGGCGTTAATAAAATGTTGTGCTTCGTCATACTAACGCTCCCTTCCTTGAGGGTTTTCGGGATCGGCCAGTGTTGTATAGTTTATTTTGGAAAGAATGCTAATGAGCTATAACCATAACTGAAGATCAGTGAGTGGAATTTTATGTCTTAACAACTCAGAAGCTTAATTAGAATGCAACTTAATGTTTCGTGATCATTAGGGCGGTCCTTGAAAAATCTCTTGAAATGTGATTAGAGCAGACTCCTATTTTGTTCTATAACTTGACTTTAAAAAAAAATGAATTATATTATCAGATTTTTAAAATGATTTTTGAAAAGGGTCACACTAAGGTTTAAATATATAAAAGTTCAAGAATCATTTTTGCAAAATTTCTATGAAGTTCACGTCTCAAACTCATCGGTTAAACATACTACAAGTAACAACAACATGTTGTATGTTTAACCGATGTGAAATTTGATTAGTGCACACTCCTGTTTTGTTCTATGACTTGACTTTTAAAAAAATGCATTATATTATCAGCTTTTTAAAATGATTTTTCAAAAGGTTCACTCGACAAGTTTTAAATATATAAAAGTTCAAAAATCGTTTTTGCAAACTTTCTATGAAGTTAACGTCTCAAACTGGTTAAATATATTAACAATAACCAATGTTCCCTGCTGTTTTTGACTTTTTCTACGAAAGAGAATAACCTGCTAAAATGGGAAACCTGTTAAAATCAAAATGAGAGCGAAATTTTAATTAACGTTTCAGTAGAAGCAATCGAAATCCTTTGAATAAGAAAAGGCTTCTTTTAATAAATAAATAAATCTATACATTAATAAAGTAAGTAAACAAATAACTCGAAGAAGAAAATATAAGACTATTGATCGAAACAAATATAAAGTCCATTGAATGGAGATGAAGATGAAAATTTGCCGGAAAGCGTGAATTATTCTTTAAAGTAAAAAAAAAAAAAAAGTTTTAAGTTCATCTTTGTGATCATCCCCCCCCCCTTCTGTCACAGAACTTTTTGAGTCATTTAACATTCTGCTGTATTTTTTAACAGCTCATAATTAGCTTAATTAGAATGCAACTTAATGTTTCGTGATCATTAGGTCGGTCCTTGAAAAATCTCTTGAAATGTGATTACACCAACCAACAACACACCGGCAACTCATCAAAAATTAAAAAAAAATTCCTTCTACAGTAGAACAAAGGCAAAAAAACCTCTCTTATAAAATTCATCTGGATCAAACAAAGCTCGTTTTAATTATTAGCTTTCTTTTTTAGTTCTTGAATAACACACTCACAAAAACATTTTTAAAAAAGGCCTGCTTTGATTCTGGCCCCACAAATGTAAAAAAAAAAAAAAAAAAAAAAAAAAAAAAAAAAAAAAAAAAACTTCTTCCTGTACAGTTTCACATTTCATCATCGGTACTTTTATATTTTTTTTAGGTTTTAAAAATTACAGAAAATAACTTCTTTCGGCAAAACAAGCAGATGCTGATTAAAAGAAGACGCTCTCGTACAACTTTTTTCGAATAAAATCAGAAAAATAAACCAAGTCCAGATATTTCATCTTTGGACCGTCTGAGCTTGTCTCTGAATAAATATAAAATCAATGATCAATTTTTCTTTAGTTAAACCGTGTAATGGCAAGTTCTAAAATGTCTTTGTAACCGTCGAGAAGCTAGAAATCTTCGGGTTAGTTCCTTTTTAAATACCGTCGAACCTTGATTTAACGAATTGATTGGGACCCACAAATCCGTTCGTTAAGTCGAAGCAATTCGTTAAATCGAATATCAATTTTTGTAATGAGTATGGTATAAAAATATCAATCAAAATACCCTTAGATATAACTGAAAAATCACTCAAAATACTGGTGTTAAACGATAAAGTAATTAAAAAACTTTGTAAAAAACACACATAAGAAGTAATAGGTAAGAGGACACTTCTTCTTACCTATTACTTCTCTTACTTTTACCTATTCTTCTTACCTATTACTTCTACCTATTCTTATCACAATCCTCTTACCTATTACTTCTTATGTGTGTTTTTCACAAAGTTTTTTAATTACTTTACCCTTAGATATAGATATGAAAAAAAAGAATGATTATTGTTTACTGCGAGCTTAAAACTTATAAGTTATACGTTTGGCGATCAACTTTAAAATTATCTAAAATCTTTAATGTTACTTGCTCTTAAAATTTAATACTTAATACATACATAGTTACTGACACTTTGGAAAGAAATCCTTGATAGTGCTTTGTTTTGAATTCCCAAAGTTCTTTGTCGATATTTTCTAACTTGGTAAGAATAACAGCATCAATCTCGTGAGACAAAATAAATTTTTTAAAGCAATTCAAGCTGCAAACTGCTTCTTGGAATGTCACCTTTTTTAAATTCAATTTCCGTTTCTTCGTCATCTCTTTGCTGCTTTAAGAATCTTCATTCTCTTTCTGTTCAGTATCGAAGGTACTTAGCTGTACATCATAAGACACATATCCTGTAAAATTTCCATTACTAGAAAAATTTTCCCATCCAGGCATTGGATCGTCGTTATCCAGCGTGTAATTGTAAATGACTATTTCTGTATCGCTGCCTTCGTACCCTACTAGCAATTTTGCTCGGGCCATCATCGGCTGGCTGCGTGGCCGGTGGTAGCCCGAGCAAAATTGCTAGTAGGGTAGGCACTTGCTTCGTTTGGAGAAATGAAAAAAAAAATTATTGTATTACACACTTGGATTAGGGTGTGAAAGATACTTACGAAAAAAGTTTGCTTACGAAAAAAGTTTTAGTTTTATGTGCGAATTTTATTTCAGCGATTGTTGTTCGTTAAATCAAAGCTGAAAATTCGTTAAATCAGAGCATTTTAGCACCCTTTTTGTCGGGACGAATAATATATTCGTTAAATCGGAAAGTTCGTTAAATCAAAGTACGTTAAATCGAGGTTCGAGTGTCGTTGATATCTGATGCACTGTTGATTATTTAATCATGAAAGGAAAAATTAAATATAGCTACCTGAAAAGCAGATTTTGTTCAGCTTTGCACATTTGTGAATATTTCATAAAGCAGCACATCTCATTCAGCCAAATTGAAACCGCAAATGGCCGTTCGATATCTGAATCAAGCATGATGACGGAGATGTATAAAAAGCATTTATTTGTTTTCCTTTTGCTGAAGGAGGACACAGGCTCTTTACTGAAATTGCAAAAAATAAATAAATAAACAAATAAATAAAAAATAAAATCTATATAAATAAAATTAGACTTTTGTCTGTACATTTCTTGGAATTCAAAATTTTTGCGATTTCTATCCGTTTCAAGCACCCGGGAATCCGATGCGACCCTCAAAAAAAAGTTTGTCTGTCTGTCATTCTGTCGTTCTGTCGTTCTGTCATTCTGTCATTCTGTCCGTGACGCTTTTTTCGTTTAAGTGTCACGTAAAAACGAACGAAGCGAATGATATGAAATTGGATGTCACGATAGGTGGTCAATCAACTTAAAACATAGGCGTCGAATTTTTAAAAAATCTTGATTGGATTTTCAGATTTTGCGAAAATCCTTTCAAACTGCGTAAATTTGTGTTCAAGCATCACGTAAAAACGACTGAAGCGAATGATATGAAATTGAGTGTCATGATAGGTGGTCACGCAACTTAAAACATAGGCATCGAATTTTAAAAAAATCTTCATTGGATTTTGAGATTTTGCGAAAATCCTTTCAAACTGCGTAAATTTGTGTTCAAGCATCACGTAAAAACGACTGAAGCGAATGATATGAAATTGAGTGTCATGATAGGTGGTCACGCAACTTAAAACATAGGCGTCGAATTTTAAAAAAATCTTCATTGGATTTTGAGATTTTGCGAAAATCCTTTCAAACTGCGTAAATTTGTGTTCAAGCATCACGTAAAAACGACTGAAGCGAATGATATGAAAATGGGTGTCATGATAGGTGCTCACTCAACTTAAAGCATAGGCGTCCAATTAAAAAAAATCTTGATAGGATTTTGAGATTTTGCGAAAATCCTTTCAAACTGCGTAAATTTGTGTTCAAACATCACGTAAAAACGACTGAAGCGAATGATATGAATTGGGTGTCATGATAGGTGCTCACTCAACTTAAAACATAGGCGTCGAATTAAAAGAAAAAAAAAAAACTGATTAGATTTTGAGATTTTGCGAAAATCATTTCAAACTGCGTAAATTTGTGTTCGCACATCACGTAATAACTGCAAAGGTGAAAAAATGATATTTGGTGACATGATAGGTGGTCACTCACCTTAAACTATAAGCATCTAATTAAAAAAAAATCGATCAGATTTCTAGATTTTGCGAAAATCGTTTAAAACTGGGTGAATCTTTGTTCGCGCATTAAGTAATAACGACTAAAGCGAATGATATGAAATTTGGTCACATGATAGATGGTTGCTCAACGTAAACTATAGGTGTCCCATTTTTAAACATTTTTATTAGATTTTTGAGATTTTGTGAAAATTCTCTCAAAATACGTTTATATTTCTCCAAACATCACGTAATAACGACTCATACGAATGATACGAAATTTAGTGATATGATAGGTAGTTGCTAATCTTAATTTATAGGCGTTGAATTTTTAAAATATTTTGATTACATTTTGAGATTTTGCGAAAATCGTTTTAAAATGCTGAAATTTTGTTCCAGCATCATGAAATAAAGACTGCAGGGAATGAAACGAAATTGGGTGACATGTGATAGGTTGTCACTCAGCTTAAATTCTAGGCTTCCAATTTTTCAAAAATGTTGATTAGATTTTGAGATTTTGCGAAAATTATTTCAATATGCGTCAATATTCGTTCGCGCATCCCATAATTACGACTCAAGGGAATGAAATGATATTACTTAGTTACTCTCTAACATGTAATAGTTTAACAATCCATAAAAATTATAACTTCGCTTTCTTTACTTTGGCAACATACTACATCCCTTCTGTGTACTCCTACAATGCTGACGAAAGTTCTTGCTTTTTGGATATTTGCATTCACTAACCCGTCAAGGACGGGTACTTCAGCTAGTAAAATAAATAAAAATAAAAATTCAAAACATTTCAATTGATCAATAATTTCCGTAGAACCAAGTGTTTCAGGAATAGCCCTGGTTTTATTGCTTCTTCCGTTTCAAATTAAGCTTTGGTACTGGAAGTAATTTGTCCTTAAAAGAATAACTAATAGAGCATTAGCAGCCTTATACACCAACTAGGTGTCAGCTCGAGAATTCAAGGAGCTAGAGTTACAGGATTACCCGACGGAATAACGGTAAGTGGTATTCTCCAAAAAATTTACACCCGGGTCAGTTTTACCTATAAGCTGACACAGTTTTTTTTTGTGTAAGCTTGTCTGTGATGAGTCCGATTAATTAGAGTTTTTCTTTTGGCAACACTGAAGAGATCCAAGCTCCCAAACAATTGATTATACAGTCATTGGTTGTTGCGTTTTTCCTCCTGGGTAGCATTTTTGATCTTTTCGGATTAGTCTTTTTTGTGCAGGGGATTCCCAGATGTCTTTCATAATACATAATATTTATTAGCTATATTTTTTGCCTTGATTGGCTTAAAGATACTTTTTGTTCCATAAAAACACCTATCAAAATTAAATTTTAAACTCTTAACATCTTTTAATAGCATATATAAAGGGCATTCCATAAAAACTGAGAGTAAAATCATAAAAAATCAAGAAATATATTGACATCAAAAAATACATCATTCTTTTTCAAAATACCTTCCGTCAGATGATATGCAACGGTCCCACCGTTCAACCCACTTTTCAAAACAAGTAGAGAAGCCCTTTTCTGGAAGCTGCTCCAAAGAACCCTCCACTGCTGAAATAACTCCAGAATCTGTGTTCAATTTTCTGCCACGGAGATTCTCCTTCAACGTCGGACACAGCCAGAAACCGCATGGTGCGAGATCTGGACTGTAAAGGCGATGTGGCATGATTTTAATATTGCATGTACTAAGATATTGCTGAACAGAAGTAGCGACATGCGGGCGAGCATTATCGTGATGTAATGTCCAATTTCCTACCAGTTCATCTCCATTTCTGTAGGTCAAATAAAACAGTTCTTTAAAAAAGCCCGGAACTAGGAAAATAAAATCGTCTGCTTCGTTTAGAATTTTGTATAAACGTACAGTTAACAGTTTGAAAAATCGCCTGCACTTCTATTTTTTAGTTTCGCGGTGTTGCCACTACCTAAAAAAAAATAACTCTCAGTTTTTATGGAATGCCCTTTGTATTTTCAGAGATTATTATTCTGCTATTTGAAAAGTCAAAGTCAGAATGTTCGCTAAAGTTTTAAATCGTTATTGTTTGTTTACAAACACAATGAGCATGTATGAATATATGTTAAGGATCCAATTATATCTTTGTTAGTATTGGGTAATTCCACGTAAAATCCAATACAAAATTTGAAAAAGCTCCCCACGCCATTTTAGATTTTCCCTAAATTTTGGGTAAATGGTTTATAGAATAGGATAACTCCAAATCTCAATTTTGAAGGTTCTACGATAATAAATTACCGAGAAATTATTCATGCAAATGGTTTATAGAATAGGATAACTCCAAATCTCAATTTTGAAGGTTCTACGATAATAAATTACCGAGAAATTATTCATGCAAATTTTTAAGTTTTCATTATTCATCGATTAAAATTTATTTAAATGCTTGGTAATGATCTTAATCGTAAGTGTTTGGAAAGTCGAGTGGAGTCACTCCAGATTTTTATTTATTTATTTATTTATTTTAGTGATTCTTCTCTCAAAAAATTATTAGCATTTTCTATTTTTATAGGCCATGCCTTTTCATTGAGAAAGGCAGAAAGATCAGGCGACATTGTTATTAAGGTTTATCAATTCACTCAAATTTTGAAAATTTTCTCGAACTTTTTCAAATTTCTAACCTTGATGACAACCACTAAGATTCATTTAGAAAACTTTAATGGAAGTCCTTTTTAAAATATTAAAGCAAACTATGAGGGTGCCTATGAACATTTCAGAAGTTTCTTTGTAAAACTAACCTTATGAAGCTTCCATTTTATGTAAAACACAGTAACTTAAAAATGAATTATAAGTAGGATCGTTGTTATAGATGTAACGGTAAAAAAAAGCCTGGGATAGTCTGAAAAAATATCTGGGCTTTTCCGCAAATTGTTTTACTTTCCATGGCTCGAAACTTGCTTTTCAAGAAATAATAATTCAATTTTTTTTTCTACTTTTCGAAAGTACACTTTTAAAGTTGAAGGTTGAAAGAAACCTTTGCCTCCGCTGTGAATTTTCTTACATGGATAAATTTTGCAGCTGCTCATATTGAAATAAAAAATACACATTTTTTTATTATAATAAAACGATATGCATTCCAAAATAAAAACAAAAATTAAGAGTACATGCTTTTAAAAGTTTCATGTTCCAAGTCGAATATTAAACTTAAATTCTGCTGGGGGAATATTCCTATCTCGTCACGATATTATGAATGCAGATAGGGTTTTCGGAAACGTTTTTAAGTGCATAATGCATGCATTAATATCTGATGTTTCTGTAAGATATGCGATGAAGAATAAAAAAAGCATGTGCATAATGGGGAAAAAGAGCGCACAGGATTTGTAAGAAATACTCCACCGAGAAAAACTTCAAAACTGAATTCCTGTTATATTTTTTTTTCCTCTTGTTTACTACTCTGTTATATAACTGGCAACAGAGTACCGAACATTTATACTCTCTTTCAAAAGATTTTTGTGTATATATTTGTTTTCGAGACTTTGAAAATCTAGAAAATATGAGAAAGGTTCGTTTTGCGTCTTTCATTCCATCTATTTATACATAAAAACTATCTAATGGTAGTCCCATAACTATTGGTGCAAAATTCAAAAGGGAGGTAGGGCACAGGAATGAGAAACGCACAGCAATGTGGGGTCAGAAACGTCGTCTTCATGTAGCCGTTAATAATCACTCTGGAAGAAATGTTGAAATGATAATGAAGTTACTGACCACTGTTCAGCGAACACTAATGCATCTCTCAGTGCATTTCTCTAATGCAGTTTATTTCCGTTTTTTTTTTTTACAAAAGTCTTCCGTAAATTTTGCAGGTTCTCAGTTTGTTTTACAGAAATCTTCCGTATACGGAAAAAAATACAGAAGAATTCTGTAAAATATACGGAAATAAACTGGCTTCCTGGCTGACAGTTTTTTTCTGTCAGTTTAACAGTTTTTTTTTTTTTTTTTTTTTTTGCAGTGTGTTGATCAAACGGTTTGGAGCTTTGGGCGGTTTTCTTCAGATGTCACGTAAATATGGGTTTCCAAAAGTCCTCCGCCCGAAGTGCCTTTTAGACGGATGGCTATCCTAACTTTGCCTTGTTGTTGTTGTTGTTTATGTTATCTGACAACCTCATACGGTGCCAGATTCCACCCCCCCCCAGACAGAGATTCGATGGGCAGAGGGGGACACTCTCCAGTTATATTGGGCCCCAGTGGGAGGAAGTCCGATTTCAGTCCGGGCTCCCCTAATTTTGAACCAATTCCAAAAGAGGGGGCCAACCCCCTGAAGTCGGCACCCCCAGAGGTAGAGTTTAACAACCTGGAGGACATTGGAGCTACGACTGATTTTTGCGTGCACCAGCTCCCATTAGCTTAATGCGGTTCCACAGACTTTGCCTTAACGAAACGCCAAAAGACAAATCTACGTACGCGCGTACGTGCGTACGGACGGCCTGAGACTTTGCCAAAGTAAATTCAGGGATGATCAAAAACGATTTTTCCTTCAAAATCTTGAATACCCCCAATTTTCTTTTCGCGCACCATTAACCCTTTAACGCGCAGTGTTCCCGCTCTGGGAACACCCAACTCTGACGTTTTGACTCTTGCGAGTCACGAAGAATACATTTTATTTCTATAAAAATAGTTGCGGGTGACATAGCTCCACGAGAATCCTTTACTTTTTAGCACGCCATTTCCCGTCAAAAAATGGTCACGTTTCTTTTTAACAGCACTGACATCTGCTGAAAAATGGAAGAATGCGAGAACAGCTGGATAGATTGCCCAATGCTGAAAAAGGGCAGCCGTTGACATCGCTCGACTTAACTACCAGCAAGATGACGGACGATCGAAACGCTCATCCCGTGCCACAGAGCTAGAGACCCTTTTTTGACGACAGCTGGCTATGCGGCACAGCCAGCTGCGTCAAAAAAGGGTCTCTAGATCTGTGGCACGCGATGAACGTTTCGATCGTCCGCCCTCTTGCTGGTCGTTAAGTCGAGCGATGTCAACGGCTGCCCTTTTTTCAGCATTGGGAAAGGGTTGCGCCTCAAAGGGTTAATTCTTTTACTTCGTACGAGGAAGTAAGAAAATGGTACTCTATTCGATTGCAAAGTATCCAAATATTTAAAGACTAAAGAAATATCAGGTTTATTGTAAGTAAGAGAAAAATAAACCACAAGAGAGAAAGGGGAAATGTTGGAAACATTGACCACGTGTGAAGCTAATCATACGCAGATACATAAAAGCAGAGGCAGTGTGTGTGCACGCCCGCTCAATCTCTGTCAGTAGCAGAGATCCGAAAGATAAATATTAGCTTTAGGGCAACTTGAAAATATGTCAAACGGCGTATTTTTCTTCTGTTTATTTATCCCATATTAAATTACTGAAAAATCCATTATTTTTACGAAATGGATTAGTCTAGATATGTCAGTCAAGACGTACTGAAAGAGTTTGTGAAGAGTACTGAATTCGATACGTAATTGCTGGAAATGTGCAATGGTTGCTATGGAATTTATATGTGGTATTGCTGTATATCAAATGAAATTTATGCACATAGCAGGGATCCGAGCAGATACTATTAGTTCTTTAACAAAAACGCACTGAAGAAGTCTAAGACATTAGGGTCTATGGGTAGTCATTATTTAAAGCGTGTTTAAAAGAAGTCAATGTGTTTCATATATGGTAACTAGGGGCCAAGGCCCCCAGACTCGCTACGCTCGCTTTTCGTATGAGGCATTCGGCCCCTAATTAGGCTTATTCGTAAAAAAGACATAATTTCAACAGACAAAACCCGAAGATTAGATCAGATAGAATGTTACTGTGCTACGCATTGCTTGGTTCTTGCATGTTCATCGGTACATGAAAATTTAAACTTCAAACTACAGTAGACCCCCTCCCCCTCATAACACGGAAGATATTTCGTTATGGGAATCCGTGTTGTACGGGTCCTGAGCTATACTACACCTGGAGTGCGGACTCCGCTTATAATCGCTGGAAAAATTATTTGCACTCCTCAGAAACACAATGATTTTCAATGTTGCCATTCAAAAGTTATATTAATTAGGAGCTAAAGCATAATAAAATCAGAATATCTGTTTCAGCTGTATTTTTAATAATGTAAAACCTATTGTACACCCTTCGAATTTGCTACCCATTGCGATTTTTCATTATTGGGCGACTTGCGTACATGTAAAGTTAATAAAAGCTACGGAACAGATAGGATAGCTTGCCACCGATGACGACTTTTCATTATTGGGCGATTGACACATGCTCACAACCTATAATTACTGTTCATGTAAGGTCACCGGAAAACCGTTATCCATATTTTCATTTACATAATCGTTTGCAGATTGGCGTACTTAGCACCACGAATTATATCATCTCGTAGCGCTAGCAAATATCCAAAGTGTACTGTAACTGCTATAATGGCATAGTTAACTCCGCCAAATATTTCTACTGGTAGCCAATAATCCAGCTGGACGAGAACCGGCTTTAAAATAATCTGCATTTTAATTATTTTTCATTTTCAAGATATTAGTATTCTGTTTTGGAAAAACGAATAATCGCTCATTCTAAACTCCTGTTGTCTAAGCGAACTTACTATTTGAAAATTGTCAATTTTGTGTAACGCATTTTGAGTTACTTATTTCATATAGTTTTTATTTTGGCGTAAAATGGGAATAATTCTAACTCATGTTTGTAAATTTCACGCGAATCTAGATACTTGGAAACGCTTTGTTGCAAAGGAATGAATGATTTTATGCCAAATCTGGCAACCATTCGGTTTATTTTTTCAGTTTTTTATTAACATCTTCTAAAATAACTCGATTTTCGAAATTTAAATCAGCTTAGCAGGTTCCTCGGAATTTTTCGAATCTGTGGGCACCTTAGTCGAAACTCAAATCCCCACGGTTTAGGAGGAGATACGCTGGCAAGCTTTTGACAGCGGCGGCGACAGCGGCCTTTACTTTTTTTTAGAATAGAGAGAAACTAGTACCTAACATTTTTAAAATTTCCAATGGCCGGTCAGCTGCTGACTTTGGACTTGACTTTTACTTTTAATCCATTTACCTTTACAAATTTATTCAGCATTTACAACGCTTTATTTCTGCATTTTCTCTTTATATATGCAACATAGCGATGTAGCGCAAGTTTAGCCTCTCTCTCACTTCCTACCACAAGTTACATGGTAAACATTTCCTTTAGGCGATGCGCTTTCTAATATAGTATTTCTACTCTCTGTTCGTTGAAAGTTTGCAGTGGAAGGAGCATGTCACCTCAAGCTTTATGAGAAATAAAAACTGTTGTTCCAGCAGCTGTTTTCATTAAAATGAAGTTAATAAAGTAAAACCGGTGGAAAACTTAACGCAAATGCTTTTTATTCGCACAGAATCACTGCCACCTAGATACAGAAAGCCTGTGCGCTGAAGCTTGGACGTCATCATTAGGCCCTCGAGTAATGACGTCACCACACTTTCATTCTCATAAAGTAAAACTATTTCAGATTTCTGGTGAATGCTACAAATATTAAAAAGTATCTTAGGTGAAAGATAAAAATTAAAATACGTTCGTGACACAAAACAATTCATTGTGATTTACTCCCTTATTACATTATATAATTATTTACAGATAAAAACTGCTCTTTTTTGTAAAATTAATTTTTCTATGTCAATTCATTAAAATGTTGTTATGAGAGAGTACATTCACCAGAAATTTCAAATAGTTTTACGTTATGAAATTTAATCTGTGATGACGTCACCTTTAGAAGGCCCCAGTTGGTGACGTAGCAGCGGTTAGGCTTTCTATGTCTAGGAGGCAGTGACAGAATTCACTAATTTCATTGCGCATGATTTGGATAAGCATCTGTATAATGACTTAAGAGAACGCATTCCCATAAACCGTAGACATAATTAGTTGTGTTGTACCTACAGTTTCCTTTCTTTAGGAATGGCTAATTCACTCTCTTTGCTTCAGAGTTTGCACAGGCAACGCCTCTTAGATATTGAAGGCCTCACAACCCAATCTTTGACGTCGTAATTTGGCCTACGTTTAAGAGTTTGATTTTCACAAAATAAAACTATTGAAAATTTCTGGTGAATTTACTCATGAATCTCATGCAGTGGCGTAGCCAGAAATTTTTCATGGGAGGGGCTACGACTACTGCAACTCACATATATGTATAAGTGTGTGTGATAAGAGAGTGAAGAATATACATTTTGCATGGCGAAAAATTCCTCATGGGTGGGGAGGGGGTTGTGACTCCCTATCCTCCCCCTTGGCTATGCCACTGATCTCATGAATAACAATATTTTAATAATTTGAGATAAAAAATGCAATTTTACGACAGATGGCAAATTTTAACCATGACTAATTAGATAATAGAATAAGGATATAGTACATTATAATAAATAATTTTGTTTGAGAAAGGTGTTTGATTTAATGTTTAATTTAAGATATTTTCTAATATTTGTAGCATTCTCCAGAAATTTTCAATAGTTTTATTTTGTGAAAATCAAACTCTTAAATGTAGGCCTAACGATGATGTCAAAGCTTGGTGAAGGAGGAGTTGTGATGCTTTCTGTATCCAGAAGGTGCTGGCACAGGCTGTTATGAATGGACGTGCGACTAAGTGACGTTCTTCTGCTTCAATCATAACAAAATATACAGGGTGTCCCATAATTAGTGGTGCAAAATTTAAGGGAAGGTCACAGGAAACACGTGACTAAAATTGACAGCTTAAAATTTCTATTTAATTTCATAAATGACATTTTTTGAGACAGTCGCCTTGTTCGTGAAACTTAGTTAAGAAATTAGACGAATACTTCTACACTTTTTCCAAAGTGATTATAAACAGGTAAATGAAGGCAACAGACAACGTTTCTGACCCTACATTGCTCTGTGGATGTGACATCTTATTATGTGTCCCATCTCCCCTTAAATTCTGTACCAACAGTTATGGGACATCCTGAATAGACATAGTTAATATTTATAACACTAACTGAAACTCCAATATCTACCTTGCAGTTTTTAACTCTTTAACGCGCAGTGTTCCCGCTCTGGGAACACTTAACTCTGACGTTTTGACTGTTGCCAGTTACGATAAATAGATTTGATTTCTATAAAAATAGTTGCGGGTGACATAGCTCCACGGGAATCCTTTATTTTCTGACACGTCATTTCCCGTAAAAAATGGTTACGACTACTTTTAACAGCACTGGCATCTGCTGAAAAATGGAAGAATGCGAGAACAGCTGGATAGATTGCCCAATGTTGTAAAAAGGGCAGCCGTTGCCATCGCTCGACTTAACTACCAGCAAGATGGCGGACGATCGAAACGTTCATCGCGTGCCACAGATCTAGAGACCCCTTTTTGACGCAGCTGGCTGTGCGGCACAGCCAGCTGTCGTCAAAAAAGGGTCTCTAGATCTGTGGCACGGGATGAACGTTTCGATCGTCCGTCATCTTGCTGGTAGTTAAGTCGAGCGATGGCAACTGCTGCCCTTTTTACAGCATTGGGAAAGGGTTGTGCCTCAAATGGTTAAACAACTACAGTCAGATGATGTTTCTTCAAATTGTAATTTAGAAAACTCTTGAATCTGTAAAAAAAAAGTTGCAAAATTCAGAAATTTGAAAAGTTACTTTATCTATGGAAATGCGAAAAATACACACATCATTCTGCAACTTAAATTTAAACGAAAAAGTGTCAAACGTAATACATCCTATATCAATACGGCTTTTGCAATATTTATTCAAATTTTGTGCAACTGATGTAAATTGTCTTAGTAGATAGAGTATACAAACTTACAACTAGATTTCGCCTTAGAATGTCGCAATATTTTACTAACGCTTCACTGTTCATGGTTTAACTGAATATGTTTTCAATAATACAACACACACATATGACAAGTCTTTTCGATATTAAGAGTATGCATTATTCATAGTATTTTGGTTTGTTTTGACTGAAATATTTTTTGAAAAAGCTCACATTCAAGAAGGATCATGGATTATTTATATATACAACTTACGTTTCAAAAAGATGGAATTAAAAATCCACTTTGCGACAAGGTTTGCCTTTGAGATTATTCTGTCGGAATGAGGAAAATACATTTCGTACTAGTGCTATAAGTTGTTCAAACATACTTTATCTATTTATTATGCAAACAGTCGACGGCATTTTGATTTTATTCCAGGCATTTTCAGAGATTTTTTCTGACCTTAAACAATGTAAATTTCAGAATGATAGAGGAAATTTGATAAACGTGATTGTTTCACGATAAAGGTATTATTGCACACTTATGAGTAATTTATACGTTAGTAGTAAATGAAATATAAAAATAAATTTATACATTATTTAATGTATTTATTATTGACTATGTCCTTTTATCTCTCACCCCCTTTATTGAATTTTTCGAAAAATGTGTCCCAGAAAAGCGACATAATTTTAAATATATTTAAATACTATTAGTTCACAACAGTTTTAATCTATTGTTACACTATTTCGTAAGCTCTAGAATATGCAGCACATGTATTTTTTACATATATTTAAATACTATTAGTTCAAAACAGCTTTAATCTATTGTTGCAATATTTCGTAAACTGTAGAATATGCATCATACAAGCATTTTTCTATAAATATGTTACAATCCTAAAAATTTCAGCATAGGGTTACTAGGCGAAATACATGAAAGACGGGAGATAAAACGACATAATCAATTAACATCGTTTTAATATGGCAATCATGAAACTAAAAAATTAGGGGGGTTTAGAGGGTCTCCCCCTGACGAGGCTCTAACAGCCGAGTTATGTATTTTTTTAATCAACTTATATAATACGCTAACGTCTGCGGGACAAAAATCGACGCTATTTCTATCCTGGGAACGGCAACAACTAGATGTAAACATTAGCGTAATAACAATAACGCAGGCTGAGAAATCCAAATTAACAGTTAAGTGAAGTCAAGTGAAGCAATCATATTCGTTATTGGTTACGTATGTCACTCAGTAGTTCGATTACAAAATAACAATGTATAAGCGAAAAAGCAAAATCTTTCGGATCTTTTTATTACATCGCGTATATCGCACATTAAAAAATATGGCTTTGCAGTGGGCTGAAGCATATTTTAGCCTGTTTCTTTAATCTTTCTCTAACCAAGGATACGTATTAAATAATACACCCGTACTAACTTTGGCCCATAAACCCCGCAGTTGCTGCAATTAAGAAGCATTTCTGCAGGAATTTGTAAATGTGGGTAAGGACCCCTTAGAAACCCCCCCCCCCATGGAATGCACCCCTCCCATAGGCCTAGATTCGTCGTGTAGATGATTGACCTTAATCCCACAACACAACACTGTTGGAATTTGTACAACCATAAGCGTAAAGTTTTCAAAATTATTGGGGGGGCCGCGCCTCACAACCACAAATATTCACGTCAGTGGCGTAGCCAAGGGTGGTTAGGGGGGTCATAAGCCCCCATGAGGAAATTTTTGCCATACAAAATGTATGTTATTCACTCCCTTATCATACACCCGTATACATATACGTGAGTTGCAGAAGTTACCCCCCCCCCCCCCAATGAAAAATTTCTGGCCCATGTTATAAGTTAAAAATAGAAGCAAAGTAAAAAATCCAAAGGAGGAAAAATATATATTTATATATTTTCGATGAGATAGTGCATTTTAGACACATCTGAACTTTTCTTCATTTCTTACTTTACATTGCATAATCTGATTTTAATGAACCAGAGCCTGGCGAGGGAGCTTATAGTAACATTGTGTGTTATGTGGCGTCACAATGAATACTAAGTCATGATTGAAATCAAAAGAAGAAAATTTTTAAAAGTAAAGGTTTTTTTTAAACGTTTGTAAATAGCGTGAAATACTTTTTTTTGTGTGTTAGCATAAATCAGTTTTGTGTATTTAGTGGTAAATTATTGGGTGGGCTCAGCCCCTATTCACAATTTATTGGGAGGGGCTCGAGCCCCACCGGCCCATATAACTCTACGCCTATGTGTACAACACGTTATCACCCAATATAGGATTTTTATAATAATTTTATGAATAGAAATGTCACCCATTATATTTTTTCATACATCTCGCAATGTTAGTACTTGGCTTTGCCCCCATGGCCACCATCAGCCTTTATCGTGACACCCAAAATGTGTAGCAACCTTAAACCTGAATAAATTGAATGACAAATACTGTTAAAAATACAAAGAAACATGATTTTCGTTGAATTGTGCCCGATAATTTGGCCAACAGTGCACTGAGTATAAAGAACAGTAATGTATGGGGGGGCGAAGCTGACCACCTTTGTAGCTAGTATATAATAAATATTTTTAATATTGTAGCTCAAGTAATGAGTGTTAAATAAGGATAGACGCAAAACGCTTTAAAATTCATTTTTTTCCGATTTTCGAAATGATAATATCATGAAAACGTGCCCAAATCGGTATGGGGCCTCACCAAAGTTGTCCCTTTCCGATTAAAAAAAAAAAAATAAAAAAATCTGGAGTGACTCCACTCGACTTTCCGAACACTTACGATTAAGATCATTACCAAGCATTTAAATAAATTTTAATCGATGAATAATTCAGCAAAAATTCTTAGTTTTTTTTTTCAATTTAAGCTCAATCGAATGTACCGTTTAAACACTAGCGCACTTTCAAGAATTTCCCTCCATAGGCCATAATGTAAAAGAAATGTTTGTCGTAGCCCTGTAGAAAAACTATAAGTCCTATACACACCAAAATCAATACTGGTCTTGCGACGATGGTTTATAACATATATAATCTATTTGAGCTCAATCGAATGATCCGTTTAGGAGCTATCGTGTTCACTCACATACACACAAACACACATACACAAACACACACACACACACACATACATGCAAACATCTCGTAAAAATAGCATAAATGAATTCAGAAGACCTCAAAACGTGTCCATACACCCAAATCTCGAAGTCGAATTTTTTCACGATTACAATACTTTCCTTACATGGTACATGTTCGGAAAGTAAAAGTACTTGAAATCCGTCCCCGTGGTAAAAAAAAAAATTATTGATGTAAATATATACGGAAGAATGTATTCGTTGAACACAGTACCTCTTCATTTTTGAATAGATGAAAAAATATGGATTGAAGCGTTTTTCAGTCTGTAGATTCGCAACAGTAATTTATTTCCATGGCATAGTGAGCTAGTTCACTTTCCTTGGCACATGTCCTTCCCTTATAAATGAATCATCTGTTGATGCTAATTATACTTAATTCCTTCACTGCGAATATTATGCGATTTCAGTAAATGAACATGTAATGTCAGTGTCTGAGACTTGGCTGAAGGAATTTTTAAGGGATTCCAACGTGTATTCACGCTACATCTGAAGAAAACTGATCAAAACTCCAGACCGAAGAACACAGCCGCGCGATAGGTCCGAATCCAGGACCTTCACATTTGAGCTATCTACCCTGTTCGGTGTCTCATCCACTCGGCCACAGTTTCGCCTCATGTGAGTGTCCGCTCATTTAGTGGGCTTTTATACCACCTTTTATGTGATTGTGTGTGATTATGGACCGCTACACTAGGGTGATCTGCTAAGGGGGGGGCGGTGCCTTGGTAGGAGGATTCTCTAAGGGGTTCTAACTAGAGATGAGTTCGGGCTCATTTTTTGAAGCCCGAGCCCGAAGACTTTTAATCCGAGCCCGCGCAATATTATTTAAGTCGGAGCCCGAGCCCGAAATTTTCGCTAAAGATAAATATAATTCAATAAAATTCAAAGAAGTAATTCTTTGATAGAATACTATAACATTTTGCCGTTTGTGCAAATTAAAGACAAATATAGTTGTAAATTTTTAATGCACTTTCTAACTCTTTATATCTATGTTTATGAAAAAATGTCGGATCTCATGACTCACTAAGCAATATAAGCCGCCGTTCTGAAATACCCAAAGAGCTCCACGCGCCTTCTAGGCACCCGTGCCGCTATTTTTTTTTATAAGTACTTTTATTTTCCATATGAATCACTTTTTAAAAATCTGTTTCAAGGAGTGTGTTCAATAAAATAGAAATTTTTCACGAGCCCGAGCCCGCCAGAGTCCGAACGCAATTGTGAATTACAGAGCCCGGGCTCGGGCTCGGGCTGAGCCCGTCTCATCTCTATAGTTCTAACGCGTACTCACGTTATATTTGGAGAAAACCTACTAAAACGCCAGACCGTTAGATCGACAGCCGCGCGATGGGACCCGAATCCGGGACCTTCACACTTCGGCCATCTACCATTTTCAGTGGCAGTAAGGCTATACCACCTTTTAAACAACCCACAAAACCCAAATCGAAAATAACTTATAGGCTCCTCCAATTATTTACTTTGTGAAAGTAAAACTGTGGTGACGTCATTACTTGAAGGCGTAATGGTGACGTCAAAGTTTCAGTTGTTAGGCTTTCTATGGGTAGGAAGTGTTGCAACAGCCCCCTTCCTAAACAAGGCATCTCTGGGGGTAAAATAAGGGCAAAATTTAATCCAAAATAAAACTGATTAAAAATTGTTGTGGGAAATCCCCCCAAAAAAACGAGAGAGTTGGCAGCACTGCTCTTGTGGTATTGCTCGAATTTTTTAACATAAAAAGAAGAGACTAACTGTGCTTCAGAGTTACCAGCATTTACAATAAGAGGTACAACGTTATGTGGAAGACTGCTATTGCTTCTCAGTTGAGAAACAACGGATAAAATTTCATGTCGAAGAATTTCCTTTCAATCAACATCTTGCTCATGTTGTTGTGAGTACGTGCACTCTACCTCCATTGGCTGAATCTCATCCTACACGTTATCATCCTCGGCATTTTCAACTACTTCCGTCAACAAACTAGGAACAAAAGTTACTTTTTCCGATTGCTGATAAGTGATATTTTTCAGTATGTTTCGTCAGATTAAACACATTTGCATAGCTGATAAAGCTCTTCCGATTTTATCGGAAGATTTTTCACTAGTAATTTTTACTGAACAATTCAACCTTAGAATAAGTCCAAATTTTTAATGTAAAATAAAACTGCTTAAAAATTGCGGGGAAAAATCTTCCGATAAAATCGGAAGAGTTGACAGCTATGCATTTGTACATGCACTTTTGCACCCATCCTGACGACGTTTAATCGGGAATGTTAAGCCACATGTAAACTGATGATCGCGAAAATGATTTTTAATAGAAATCAAATTAAATAATTTGATCTTCTTGTGACAAATGCTGCAAAAAACGCTCTAGCCTTTTACCGCAATAATAATAATAATAATAATAATAATAATAATAATAATAATGATAAATCAAAGATGTACCTTTAATGTGATAGCTAAAATACAAAACCCGATAACAACGTTTTGAATTGCCTCGTTGCTCGGTAAGGAAGTAAAGAAATTCGGCGCTCCACATCTTGCAGCTCCGCAGCATAGCTGCCAAAAGATATTGTGTGAATTTAATTTTTAACGAATGGCCCCAAGAAGTACTTAACTAAATTAAATTTATGTATAATTAAGAAACTTATTTTCAATTTAAGCTATATCCATCCATTCGTAATTATTTTTAAAAAAGCAGAAATTGAGTGTATCTCTGACGTCAAGACTTGAGTCATGACGTCAGTGTTCGTCAAACTATTATGCAATGATCGTGCAAATAGTATGTGTGCTCACGGATTGCACGTTGATTGTGCAGTTAGAAGGTGCACAATTTTTTTACAGTGTATGCAAACGAATTTATGTACTTATGTATTTTTTTTTTGCTGTTTTATTAAAATTGCGTAAACACAATAAGCGTGCGTACGACCTTCTCTTGGGGGATGGTCACTTTTTTTTTTTAATTTTGAATCTTAAAATCAGGTTTAAACTGTTCTCTCTCATTGCTGCCTAGACGCAACAGATAAACTTTTTTTTCTGTTTCTAGAATTGTGATTGGCGAAATGCTGGTCACTTGGAAGCATTCAGAGACCATTCTGTTTAGAAACATTGAGTTGTCAAAAAAGAATCTTTACCGTTGCGTTTTCCAACGATGGGAGTGAACAAGATAAACCTCGGTTCAATGTAAGGCAGTCAAAGATTGCAACGTCCCTGTCCTATAAAACGTATTCGACAACCTGGACGTGTGGATAGAAAATAGCATGTTTGGGATTTTTTAAACTCGGTGGGTTTATCATACATGAAATTGGTAGAAAAAAAGTATATTGGAACGTTTCAGTGGAATGCGATTATGCTTAAGGCCACTTCGAGACTGTCAGGATTAGCATATATTGGAACACTTCCCTGTCCTATAAAACGTATTCGACAACCTTAACGTGTGGACTGAAGATAACATTTGTGGCTGTTTTTGAACTCGGTGGGTTCATCATAAATGAAATTGGTAGAAAAGAAGTATACTGGAACGTTTCAGTGGAATGTGATTATGCTTAAGGCCATTTCGAGACTGTCAGGATTAGCATATATTGGAACACTTCCCTGTCCTATAAAACGTATTTGACAACCTTAACGTGTGGACTGAAGATAACATTTGTGGCTTTTTTTTAACTCTGTGGGTTCATCATAAATGAAATTGGTAGAAAAGAAGTATACTGGAACGTTTCAGTGGAATGTGATTATGCTTAAGGCCATTTCGTGACTGTCAGGATTAGCATATATTGGAACGCTTCCCTGTCCTATAAAACGTATTCGACAATTGGAACGTGTGGACTGAAAATAACATTTGTGTCATTTTTTCAACTCGGTTGGCTTATCATAAATGAAATTGGTAGAAAAGAAGTATACTGGAACGTTTCAGTGGAATGCGATTATGCTTAAGGTCATTTTGAGACTGTCAGGATTAGCATATATTGGAACGCTTCCCTGTCCTATAAAACGTATTCGACAACTGGAACGTGTGGACTGAAAATAACATTTGTGTCATTTTTTCAACTCGGTTGGTTTATCATACATGAAATTGGTAGAAAAGCAGTATACTAGAAAGCTTCAATTGAATGTGATTGTACTTAGGGTCATTTCGAAAATGCCAGGATTAGCATATATTGGAACGCTTCCCTGTCCTGTAAAACGTATTTGACAACCTGAACTTGTGGACTGAAAATAACATTTGTGGCATTTTTTCAACTCTGTCGGTTTATCATACATGAAACTGGTAGAAAAGAAGCATACTGGAACGCTCATTGGAGTGTGATTATACTTACGGTTATTTCGATACTGTCAGGATTAGCGTATATCGGAACGTTTACTCTTGATGGGATTGTATTTCAAGCTTTCTGAAGAAGGTCAAAATTACATAAGTTAAGGAAAATTGATATAAAAATGCCTCACTACCGCTGAAGTGAGGCATTTTTATATCTCTTCAGTTTAAAAATACACCGTGTGCGGTAGCATACCTCCGTCAACCGGTTGAGACAGCTGATATTGTACGGGCAAAGATCCAGTAAAATCTTCATGAACTCATATTAAAAGTAGACCATTTAAAATAAAGAACTATCTGACGTAAACATATTGACGGTTTTCGCCTGGTGGGGAAATATTGTGCAAAACAAAACTCCTTTAGAATTACCTTAGTGATAAGCAACGAAAATTATTCGTAAGATTACTTGAAAACGATAATTTCTGCAGAATGAAGAACACATCGGAGAATGTCCGTTTTGAGACGATACCTTTATTTATTTTTCGCTCAGAACACACACTTACTAACATCGGCACAAACGATCACGTTATGATAGATATTTATATACTATGTTTTCATTCGTGCTTGAGGTATCTTGTTGGGACAAACCGAAGCATAACAGTGGCGTTGCTAATAACAAGAACGAAAGTAATGATTTAACTGACACCTTCATCATTAATTGAACCCAATATTTAATTAAATTAGCCAGCTTCCCCAACTAATGAGAGCTGAAGTTAAATCGCAACGTATTATTACTCTGAGAAGCGATAAAAGCAACTTTGCAGGGATTTTATATTACAAACATAATTTTTTAAAGTACTAATTATGGTTGGAATGGTAATTATTATACAGAATCTTTATATTAACTTTAAAAAACTTAAACATAAAAATAGGCTCCAAAGAAAAGTAATAATAAGAAGGTGAAGGCTTAGGAGATTTCAAAATGATGAACCATAAGTTATGGTTTATCATACATGAATTCTTCGCAAACACTGCACTGTACAAGGAAGTACATATGAATGAATTTCAAACGCTTGCCCCCCCCCCACCCCAGAAACACCGAAATTAAATGTTAAGTGCTTCCGTGCAATAGGATCCCACCTGTAATATTGTATGTCGAAGCTCTGAGACGTGTAAATATTTTTGCCCTCGAAAGTGGAAGTGCTCGGGAAGTAAATACATATTGCGAATCGATTTGAATTCGAGATTTCTCTTGCTCTCTCTCTATTTACTTTGGAGGTTATTCGACTTCTCTTGCGTAAGCTGCAGAGGAAACCGTGGAAACGATAGTACCTGGAGGGACTGAACAGTCAGGTGGAACGTAGCAGGAATAAAGGAGATCGAAAATATGTGGACATGTAACGTGGTACTCCATAGAGATGAAACCGGGAGAGGGTACTGTTATCAACTTTCGGCTGCCTTACACGCTTAAACCCAAAGAGCGAAAAAAAAAAAAAAAAAAACGATACATTGTGGAGCAATCCGTTTCCCCGTTTCCATGGAAACCTACCTGTATTTCCGCGAAAGTGCTCTTTAAGTAGTCTTTTTTCAGAGAATTCCTCTCCTCGCTTCCTCTTTTTTCTGAGAACTCTTTTCCTCGCTTATTGTTATATTTCGCTCCGCTCTTGTGATCAAAAAAAGGCTCCTAGAGGAGAAGTGCACTTTTGAAAACTGGGCCAAAAATCGCTCCGACTGATCGAATTTCGCTCGTTTGGTTTAAGCATGTAGATTAACTATTCGAACCACAAGCATTTTCACTTCACTATAGAAGACCAACTGACAGACTGCCTAACGCTGAAGAGGTTCAGCGGCCGCCATGGATCCATTTAACTAGCAACAAGATGGCGGTCGATCGAATCGTTCGTCTGGCACCTTAGTGCTAAAGATGTTATCTGACACAGCTGGCTGTGCGGTCGCGCTATTCGATCGGCCACCATGTTGTTGGTAGTTAAATGGATCGATGGCAACAGATGGTATTTTTTCAGATTTGGGCCTTTAAACCATATCTTTTTTCGACCAACAGTGAAAGGGCATGAATAAGGTGGTTTCAAGGCACAACCACTCCAAGTCAGAGGGTTATGAATACCTGGGCTGAGCTATAAATGTAGGGAGATGTAAATTGATGAAAGATAAATCCGAATTCGAATGCACAGCATTTCCTGTGTTTGTACAATATTTTCTTAAATTATGATGATCTTATATATAAAGATATTTTACCTCCCCGACATTCTCTGAAAATTCTGATATGCCCATTTAAAGAGATTTTTTTTTTTGTGATTAAAACAACAGTATTAAAGAAATAGCGAGTAATTGTTCTTTTGTGCATGTAGTCGTAGTTTGTTGTTTTGAATAATGTACGGCATATTATATTTATAAATATTTATGTACATTTTCTTTACTGTACTAATAATATTGCAAGTCTAAATGTCTATGTATTATAAAGATAAAATGTAATTAGAAAAGGCGATTAGTTGAAAATAAACCATAAGTAACGCACTTTGTTACTGCAATTAAATTGTGTCTTTAATATCAAATTGATATTTTCTATTGATATCGTAATGAACAACTATTTCAAATTATCAGAACCGTTATTTTGAAACATTAAATTTCTCAAACATTTTCCAAAACTTATCAGTAAAATAATTCTGTTTATTATGCATATCCTTATAAAGCATTGTTTTAATTCTTTTGAGGATCCATATTTTAAATTGTCGATCTGTAACTGCCCGGATAGACAAATAACATTATTTTTATATTCTCAGTATGAAAAGCTTTAGAAATATTTCTTTCCAGGTAAATAACATGTATTTTTATTCCCAAGAACAAAATTGCTGTCAAACAAAAAATTCGTAAAGTTAATTTACAGTTTTCAGTTCAAAGATAACCCCGTAACATAGAAGAATTCTAAAGTGCAACAAGGCGTACGTAGCCAGGTCGTAAATGGTAAAAGGAATACAATTTTTCTTTATAAAAAAAGAAAAAGAAATAGGTCGCAGTTGGCAGTTCAAAGATAACCCCATAAATTAGAAAAATTCTAAAGCTCCAGATAAATAAAAAAAAGCAATAGAAAAATTCTAGTTGCTCCAGAAATCATTGTAGAAATTTAGCAAAAATTTATATTTAGGGTAATTTTATGGTTCCTCTCCTTTAATAAAGTCAAAATAGGGTGTTGCTATTTAGAAAAACGAACTTGATTCAGAATTAAATACGAAGACGGACCCTTAGATGAATGGTTTATATATTTTTTCTGTAAGACAAAACGACGGGTGATTAAAGAACAAGTGGGCATCCCCCCCCCCTCCCCACTGCCCTCGCAGCTTGACCAAAGAAATCATTTGCTAACTTTTTCTGATATTTCCTGTTGATTCTTCTCCCTGAAATACTTCGTGTTCTGACACAACGTTCAATATGCGTCCGGGCAAAGGTATAATCAATTTTAACTTCTTATTCACGACAGACTTGAAACACGGTAATCAGGACAAAGCATCAGTTGATCAAATACCGCTCCTCCCGTAATCTAAAAAGCTTGACTTAAAAGCTACTCGACTGCAGGTGCAGGTTCGAGATCACGTGAAAAGAAGATACCACGCTACCACTCAGCACCTAAAGATAAAATGGCATTTTCATTATACAAAATTAAAATTTTAAATATCTGGTGGTTAAATAAAAATATCTAAAATTTACTTTTGTTGATATAGTGCAAAACCTAAAGCTTATCAGAAATAACCTCTCTCTTAAAAGACATTTATTTCAAGAAAACAATATTTATAAATACTTACTAACATCGGTAGAAACGATGACGTTATGATAGATATTAATATACTTTGTTTTCATTCGTGTTTGTGGTGTTTTGTTGGGACAAACCAAAGCATAACAGTGGCGTTAATAATAATATGAACGAAAGTAATGATTTAACTAACACCTTAATCATTAATTGAATACAATACTCTATTTAATTATATTCGCCAGCTGCGCCAACTAATGAGAGCCGAAGTTAAATCTGAACGTATTATTACTGTGAGAATCGATAAAAGCAATTTTGCATTATATAATTATTTAAAGGACTAATTTAATAATAATTATTTAAAGGACTATATTCGGCTCTCGTTAGTTGGAAAGGGCATTATTATATGGAATCTTTATATTAGCTTCTTCCCGTTATTTTACGATTTTAAGACAGCCCCCCCCCCCCAAAATAAAAAAAATTAATAATAAGAAGGTGAAGGCTCAGGAGATTTCAGAATGATGCAAATTATGAACCGTCACTTACCACGCACTTTCGAAGCTAGATATAAAAGAAAAGTGAAGACAACTTTTATTTAGTTCTTCGCATAAGTACACATTTTACGTGAAGTTTCTAAGTGCACTAGACATTTTTACTTTTAAGAATGTCTGAGCAATAATTCATTCACGAATACACATACGAAGAAATTTGCGTTATTCACAGTTCAATAAAAGTGACTGAATTACTCACATCAATTTATGAAATAAAAAGATCCCCCACCAAAATAAATACATAAACAGATATAGAAATATTTGTTGTTTACTTTGAAACGAGAAGTACAAGAGCTTCTCAATTTTTAAACGTGAATTGTGCCGAAATAATTGTGTCGTTAATGGCAAAAGCATAGAACTTAGGAACTTATATATGAAGATATTTTATACCTCACCGACATTTTCTGAAAATTTTGATATGCCCCTTTAAAGAGATCTTTTTTTGCGATTTTAAACAACAGTATTAAAGAAATAGTGAGTAATTGTTCTTTTGTGCATGTACTCGTAGTTTGCTGTTTTGAAGAACGTACGCCGTATTATATTCATAAATATTTATGTATATCTTCTGTACTATAAATAATAATATTGCAAGTCTAAATGTGTATGTATTATAATTCGGTCAGACAAAATGTAAATAGAAAAGCTGATTAGTTGAAAATAAACCATACGTAACGTACTTTGCGACTGCAATTAAATTGTCTCTATAATATCAAATTGATATTTTCTATTGATATCGTAATGAACAACTGTTTCAAATTATCAGAACCGTTATTTTGAAACATAAAATTTCTCAAACATTTTCCAAAACTTATCAGTAAAATGAATTCTGTTTATTATGCATTTCCTTATAAAGCATTGTTTTAATTCTTTTGAGAATCCCTATTTTAAATTGTCGATCTGTAACTGCCCGGATAGACAAATAATATTATTTTTATATTCTCAGTATGAAAAGCTTTAGAAATATTTATTTCCAGGTAAATAACATGTATTTTTATTCCCAAGAACTAAATTGCTGTCAAACAAAAAATTCGGAACGTTAATTTACTGTTTTCAGTTCAAAGATAACCCCGTAAAATAGAAGAATTCTAAAGCGCAACAAGGCGTACGTAGCCAGGTAGTAAATGGTAAAAGAAATACAATTTTTCTTTAAAAAATAAAAGAAAAAGAAATAGCTCGCGGTTGGCAGTTCGAAGATAACCGCATAAATTAGAAAAATTCTAAATCTCCAGATAAATAAAAAAAGCAATAGAAAAATTCTAGTAGCTCCAGAAATCATTGTAGAAATTTAGCAAAAATTTATATTTAGGGTAATTTTATGGTTCCTCTCCTTTAATAAAGTCAAAATAGGGTGTTGCTATTTAAAAAAACGAACTTGATTCAGAATTAAATACGAAGACGGACCCTTAAATGAATGGTTTATATAACTTTTTTGTAAGACAAAACCCACGATAATCAGGACAAAGCGTCAGTTGATCAAATACCGCTCCCCAAAGCCTTATTATCGCATGGGCAAGTCGGGACTTTACCCAGGGCCCCCCAATTTCAAATGTTCTGAAATATTCTTTTTCTTCTATCAAAATTTTATGAAAAATAAAACAAATTTCATATGTAGGGGACCAAAATTCAACGATTCCCGGGGCCCCAGCCGCTCCTCCCGTAATCCAAAAAACTTGACTTAATACCTTTTTTTTTTTTTAAATGGACGGCCTCTGCCTTGAAGGCTCGGAGTACGGTGGTTTACCAACCATACAAGACGGTCGGCTGACTTAAAATCTACTCGACTGCAGGCGCAGATTCGAGATCTCATGAGCATAACAACAAGGATTTTAATGACACCTAGCGATAAAATGGTATTTTTATTATACAAAATTATAATTTTAAATATCTGGTGGTTAAATAAAGATATCTAAATTTTACTTTTGTTAATATAGTCCAAAGCCTAAAGCTTCTAAGAAAGAATCGGTATTTTAAACTACATTTTAATGACCAAGTCATTTTATCTCTCACCCCGCTTTATCGAAAACTGTCCGAAAAATGCGATATAAGAGTTTGACTTAAAATCTACTCGACTGCAGGCGCAGGTTCGAGATTACTTGAGTGCCGAAATGAACATGCTAAAAGACATCTAATGATAGAATTGTACTTTTATTATACGAAATTAAAATTTTAAATATCTGGTGGTTAAATAAAAATATCTAAAATGTACTTTTGTTAATATTGTGCAAAGCCTACAGCTTATCAGAAAGAATCTCTATCTTAAAAGACATTTATTTCTAGAAAACAATATTTGTTTCTTTTACTACGCTGCTTCATATATTTATTTTCGTTTATGCTGAATGTTAAAAAATGTAGAATTTTAAAATAACGAATTCAAATTTTTTTTCGGCTTTTATTTACTTACATCATATCATACTAATATTATAAATGTCAATGCTTGTATGTATGTTTGTTACTCTTTCACGCTGAAACGGTTTGAAGGATTTGGATGAAATAAAGACAGTTAAAGTCCTGGATTTAAAAACAGGCTACATTTTATTGCGCGAAAAAAACACTGTTATTATAAGATACAAAAAATCTGATGTGTCCAACACATGACTTCCTTGCACGTCTATTAGATCAAAAATATTTTCGACGCACTTCCTCTAAACTTATTTGTTTGAAAGAGATAAAATATCAATAATAGTAAGGTTTAGCGATTTCTAGCCAAATATTTCGATATCGCCAAGCAGGGGCATAGCCAGGGGGGGGGGATATCGGGATATATCCCCCCCCCGAAATTTTTGGATTAGTGATGAAACTCCGTCTATTTATACACATATACGTTCATATCCCCCCCCCCCGAAATTTTTTTCAGGCGCATATCCCCCCCCCCGAAATATTTTCCTGGCTACGCGCCTGTCGCCAAGCTGAGTTCAATTTGAAAGATTTCCTTCTGACACTTTATTTGGCGATATTTCACCAAAAGCCGACAAACTTGAGATAGTCTGCGAAATTTTGGGGATAGCCAAAGTAGTCATTGATCACAGACTTTCAATGCATTGAATGCATCCATACACCTCAATGTATTTAAAGTCATTTGGCTCACCCTGTAAATAAATTCTCAGTCGATTGCTGTCAAAAAAGATATTGAAAACAGTTGGATATTACAATAGTTCTAAATACAAAAGTTCAAAATTCTACGGTTTAGAGTTATACAAAATACGAAATAATTTTGGGCCAAATTTGGCGATTTTTCGGCGAAACACGTCAATGTCGACGACATTTGGCGAGATTTTAAGCATGAACCAAACAATGACAGATTATCGCCCAATTTGGCGATATTTCGCCAAAACTCGCCAAGAACGATGACAAATGGCGATACTTTGGGCATGGACCAAATGAATGACTATCGCCAAATTTGGCGATATTTCGCCAAAACTCGCCAAGGTCGAGGACAGACGGCGAGATTTTGGGCATGTACCAAACAATGACTGTCTACAGTTGTATTATATTGAAGATGTCCATAGACATTAAAGTACTGAAATTCTTTTCGGTGGTCCTGTAAATAAACTCTCCAGTAGATTGGAACCAAAAATCAAGATGCACAACTAGATGTTACAACAATCTTATATATGAAATTTCATAATAGTTTTTGAGATTTGAGAGTTAAATATGCACACACGTACACAAAAAGTCGCCAAGCTTGGCGACTTTTGGCATAGTTCTTGAGGGAGGCACGTGACCGTGGTCGGACCATTACCTAACTTATGTGGAAGGACGGTATTGTGCTTGAAATGGATGAATGCCCCTAACATTGCCATTGACCGTAATGTATTGGAAATCTTTTGAGTGTTCCTGTAGCAGAACTATAAATGATAAAGACACTTTTTTTAATGGAGAAATTCATTTTCTAACTCTTTACAGCATATATCACTTCTGAGTCTTATATATCTTTCTGAAATAGCCCAATACCTCTAAAAAACGCTCTGATGAATTTCGGAAAATAGAGCGTAATGTATTTCGAATCTTTTGGGAGGTCCTGTAGATAAGCCATCCAGTCGAATGGAACCGAAAGGGGAGGTGCACAACTAGATCATAGAACAATCCTATATATCAAGTTTCAACATTCTACGACCAATGGTTTTTGAGATATGCGAGTTTAATCAATTTCGAATTTTTTGGGAGGTCCTGTAGATAAACTATCCAGTGGAATTGAACCAAAAGGGGAGGTGCACAACAAGATCATAGAACAATCCTAAATATCAAATCTCAACATTCTACGACCCATAGTTTTTGAGATATGCGAGTTACATACATACGTACGTACAGACGGCATGGAAAAACTGACCACAATAAACTCGCCGCTGGTCAAAATGAGTTGCAGACACGTTAATATGATCGTGCATGCTAGCCTACGATGAGATGCATCGAAAAAAAATTTAAAATTAAATTTAGAGGTAGTCAAAATCGGTTTTTTTGTCGAAATTTGGCCCCCAAAATTTTTCGGGATTACATTACTTCCTTAAACTACGTACAAGGAAGTAAAAAACACTATCTTTTATTAAAAAAAAAAAAAAAAAAAAAAGAATACAAGATTTTTTATTTTACAAAGCATTCGACAGATGGCACATACTTATAGAATACGCAGTTTTTAATTTAAAAAAATCTTTTTACTGTCTGCTACGCTTAGATAAAGAATACACCTGAATAAGTTTTTCCTTCTGACTGGGATTTATAAGCGGATCCAGGCCAAGCACACAAATAAAAAAAACATGTTACACAAACAAACAAAAATTAAGATTTTGAAATTTTCATTCAGTTCGAATGATGCTTTTTTCTCCGCGTCTTTTTTCCTTCTATTTCTAATGTATTACATCCAGAAAAAGAATGTTCATATCTACGCGACATTTTTATGACTTGTTTTGTTTTGTTTGTATAACATTTTCGTATTTTCGTATTCGTATGATGCATTTTCCTGCGCGTCTTTTTTCCTTCTTTTCCATAGCTGCTAACTACTACGGAATACAATTAACCACTTTTCCTAAACACGATTTTTCGGCTTAAAATATAGCATAATTTTGTACTAAGCGCGCGATCTGGTTACTTCTTTGAAAAAATACTAAAAATATATACTGTTTACAAAAAGTGGTTAATTATATTCCGCAGTAGTTTGCTGCTATGTATCTCTAATGTATTACGTCCATGAAAAGAATGTTAGAAAAATCAATTTTAAAAGTTGTTTAATCACACTCATGAATAATGATACACTTTCCAACTTAATGAAATAAGGAAAGAAAATAAGGAAGACGCATGGATTATGATACCCTTTTAATATGTAGCACTTTAGTGCGTGTTTAAAATCTGAAAGGGTTTCAGATTTTCTTACTTTTTTTTTTTTCTTTCGGTTTTTTTATAAAGTCCAAAATATCTAGAATCTCTTCAGAATTAATATAGGACGAAAATAATTTGTACCTTTTTGTAGGTTTTTACCACTAAACCATTTTATTTTCGTAAGCACGGGCGGCCCGACACGGTAAGGAAGGTAATCATCGCATCGGGGCGACGGCTTCGAAGGGGTGGTCATGTCGAACTCAAAAACTAAGTAGAGCATAAAAGGAGGGCGTCTTTTTTACGTTAGCAGGGGGCGCCACTTACCCTAGGGCCGCCCCTGTTTGTAACCATCTTAATTTTAGATCCCGTTCAGAATCTGAGATATTTCAGTGCCAAGGAAGTCGGTGAGAAACTCACGATTTATTAAGATGGCGAAACAACTGGTCGCAGGAGGCATACACTGGGACGAGTGTATGGAGAGGCTGGACATTTCAGTAAAACCAATTTCTACATAACAAGGCGTACGTAGCCAGGTCGTAATAGGTAAAAGGAATACAATTTTTCTTTAAAAAAAAGAAATAGGTCGCGGTTGGTTTTAAAACTCATGTTTCACCAGCAAAGGGCACAATGAAACTGATTCTCCGAGGGATTTAATTGAAGAGTCTCAACCCTCTACGGAATATAATTAACAACTTTTTCAAAACATCAGATTTTTTAAACAATTTTTTTTACAAAATTATTTACAAATCCCCTGTTAGACTACCTTTCGTATGTTGAAATTTCGCTATATTCTAATTCAAATTTTACTGTTTATGAAAAGTGGTTAACTGTGTTCCGTAGCGGCTGGAGATTTACTTGACTTTAATTGTCAATATCGTTTGAATATGTAGGTTTAGGCAAGAACTGAAACCGGATTATAAACGCTGAAACTCTCTACAATAAAACACATTTTAATGACCATGTCATTTAATCTCTAACCCCCATTTATTGAAAATTGTTCGAAAAATTTGTCCCAAAAAAGCGACACAAAAGTTACACTTAAAATCTACTCGACTGCAGGCGCAGGTTCGAGATCACATGAGCACATGCATGCAAGAACAATATTCGTCTAATGATAAAATGGTATTTTTATTATACAAAATTAATATTTTAAATATCTGGTGGTTAAATAAAAATATATAAAATTCTTTTGTTGATATTGTGCAAAGCCTAAAGCTTATCAGAAAGAATCTCCATCTTAAAAGACATTTATTTCTAGAGTACAATAGTTGTTTGTTTTACCACGCGGCTTCATATTTTATATTGATTTATGCTGAATGTTAAAAAAAATGTAGAATTTTAAAATAACGAATTCAATTTTTTTTAAGCTGGTATTTACTTAAATCATATCATACTAATATTAAAAATGTCAATGTTTGTATGTATGTTTGTTACTCTTTCACACTGAAACGGTTTGACGGATTTGTATGAAACAGCATGGAATAAAGAAAGTTAAAGTTCTGGATAAAAAAACTGGCTACTTTTTATCGTGCGAAAAATACACTGTTCCTATAATATAAAAAAAAAAAAAACTATCTTTTATTAAAAAAAATACAAGAGTTTTTATTGTACAAAGCCGTCGACAGAGGGCACATACTTATACGCAGTTCTTAACTTAAAAAAAATCCTTTTATCGTCTGCTAAGCTCGGATAAAGAATACACCTGAGTAAAGTTTTCCTTCTGACGTGGATTTATAAGCGGATTTCGGGACAAGCACACATATAAAATAAATAGGTTATACAGATAAACAAAAAAATAAGTTTTTGAAATTTTCATTCAGTTCGAATTGTGCATTTTCTGCGTATCTTTTTCCTCATTTTATTTCTATCGTGCTACATTCAGAAAAAGGATGTTGGAAATATCAATTTTAATTTTATTTAATCACACTCATGAATAATGATACTCTTTCCAACTTAATGGAATAAGGAAAGAAAATAGGAAGAAGCATCGATTATCTAAGCTTTTAATATGTAGCACTTTACTTCGTATTTAAAATCTGAAAGTGTTTCAGATTTTCTTACTTTTTTTTTTTCCTTTCGGTTTTTTGATAACGACCAATATATCAGAAGCTCTTCAGAATTAATACAGGACGAAAATTAATTTGCACCTTTTTGTAGGTTTTTACCACGAAACCATCTTATTTTTGTAAGCAGGGGCGGCCCGAAGCTCACATAGGACATACTCGTAGGTGTTTGAAATTGAATACCAACCGACTTGCCCCATCGCTTCAATAGAATGCAAGCGGCTTTTATAAAATAAGGTTTACCTTTAAACGCATTGTTTAAATATAATAATTTTCAATTCTCTTACTTCTCATCTTGTTAAAAATCTTTTCTTTCTTTCTTAATTTTTTTCCCGAAAAGAAGAAATCTCATCAACACAACATTCAATAACAACATTCATATAAACACGACATTCTAATGATTTGTTTGTTCAACATGTATTTCGGATTTGTGTGCTTAACCCGAACCCCCTTATAAATCCACGTCAGAAGGACAACACAAAGGGGGGAGGTGCCCTCCGTGGAATCTTACTAAGGGTCCTTACCCGTTTTTACGTTAAGTTTCGGAGATAACTACGGAAAACTCCGAACGGTTAGATCGGTGGACGCGACCTGGTTTTGAACCGGGCGCCTTCATCTACCATTTTGGGTGACTTATTGTAATAATTACAATGTTATCAGCACAAGTATCAACGTTGTGATGATACCTTTGTTTACAGCATCAACGATATGCACAAGTTTAGATGTGTGTATAGTTGATACAGTAAAAAAAGAAAGCTTCTTTCAATCTAGGCGTTCTATTTTCATTACGAAGGTGGAGTTTCAAAATTAAATGGGTTCCGAATGAAAATAAATGAAGAAATAAACGTGAAACGAAAGGTTAAATCTGTTTATAATCGAATATGTGTGTGTATCAGTGTAAGGAATACCTGTATTTCCGTGGATTATTAACCCCCGGGACTTAATTTGTTATTAATGAATATCATTATGAACGTGATTTTCAAATTTTTTGTCTTCTATTAAGGTCTTGGCGACTAATCAATTTTTTTACGTTTACTGCAGTTTTTTTGTTTTCAAGATTATTGCGTTATTTTATTGAAAAATAAATAACCATTCTGTTTGAAATTTTTTTAATTAATAAAACTGTAACCGTTGACGAGTTTTTACAAAACATCCAGTATTTGTATAAAATCCGTTAAGCTTGTAATTTTCTATTTACTAGTTTTCATGAACAAGTAAATACTGTTCCTAAAAACAAGTAAATACTGTTCCTAAAAAGCGCTAGCGCACTTTCAAGAATTTCCTCCCATAGGCCGTAATGTAAAAGAAATCTTTGTCGTAGCCCTCTAGAAAAACTATAAGTCCTATTCACACCAAAATCAATACCGGTCTTGCGACGGTGGTTTATAACATATATACCCAATTTGAGCTTAATCGAATGTTCCGTTCAGGAGCTATCGTGTTCACTCACATACACACAAACACACACACACACACACACACACACACACACACACACACACACACACACACACACACACACACACACACACACACACACACACACACACCACACACACACACACACACACACACACACACACACACACACACACACATACACACATACATACATACATCTCGTAAAAATAGCATAAATGAATTCAGAAGACCCCAAAACGTGTGAATACACCAAAATCTCGAATTCGAATTTTTTCATGATTATAATACTTTCCTTACATGGTACATGTTCGGAAAGTAAAAAGAAAGTGGGCTGATACTTTCACTGTAAGATGCGTTTTAACCCTTTGAGGCGCAACCCTTTCCCAATGTTCAAAAAAGGGCAGCCGTTGCCATCTCTCGACTTAACTACCAGCAAGAGGGCGGACGATCGAAACGTTCATCGCGGCCACAGATCTAGAGACGCTTTTTTGACGACAGCTGCCTGTGCGGCACAGCCGGATGCCTCTTTTTTGACGGGAAATGACGTGCTAAAAAGTAAAGGATTCTCGTGGAGCTATGTCACTCGCAACTATTTTTATAGAAATCAAATCATTCTTCGTGACTGGCAACAGTCAAAACGTCAGAGTTTGGTGTTTCCAGAGCGGGAACACTGCTGTGCTGGCAGATCCAGCTGTCGTCAAAAAAGGGTCTCTAGATCTGTGGCACGCGATGAACGTTTCGATCGTCCGTCATCTTGCTGGTAGTTAACTCGAGCGATGGCAACGACTGCAATTTTTTCAGCATTGGGAAAGGATTGCGCCTCAAAGGGTTAAAGGATAAAAATCTTCCCCCCCCCCCCGCATTAAAACTTAGAGCCAAAATTTTTCGCAAACACTGCACTGTACAAGGAACTACATATGAATGAATTTGAAACGCCGCCTCCCCCCCCCCGCCCACAAACGCCGAAATTAAATGCACAGTGCTTCCGTGCAACAGTCACCTGTTCCACCTGTCATAATGTCGAAGCTCCGAGACGTGTTAATATTTTTGCGCTCGAAAGTGGAAGTGCTCGGGAAGTAAATACATATTGCGAATCGATTTGAATTCGAGATTTCTCTTTCCCTCTCTATTTACTTTGGAGGATATTCGACTTCGCTTGCGCAAGCTGCAGAGGAAAACCGTGGAAGCGGTAGTACCTGGAGGGACTGAACAGTCACGTGGAACGCGTAACAAAAACATAGAATTCTTCTGATTTCGTATTTCTGCCGTTCGGAAAAGCAGAAAAGATGTAAATCGCAAATATATGAGCATGTAACGTGGTACCCCATAGAAATGAAACCGGGAGAGAGTGCTGTTATCAACTTTATGATGCCTTACACGCTTAAACCCAAAGAGCGAAAAAAAACGATACATTGCGGAGTGATCCGTTTCCATGGAAACCTAGCGGTATTTCCGCGAAAGTGCTTTTTAAGTATTTTTTTCCTGAGAATTCCTCTCCTCGCTTCCTCTTTTTTCTGAGAACTCTTCTCCTCGCTTATTGTTATATTTCGCACCGCTCTTGTGATGAAAAAAACGCTCCTAAAGGAGAAGCGCACTTTTGTGAACTGGGCCAAAAATCGCTCCGACTGATCGAAATTTCGCTTGTTTGGTTTAAGCGTCTAGATTAACTATTTGAAGCATAAGCATTTTCACGTCAAGATAGAAGACCAAATGGACAGACTGCCTAACGCTGAAAAGTTTCAGAAACGGCCATCCATCCATTTAACTACCAACAAGATGGCGGTCGATCGAATCGTTCATCTGGCACCTTATAGCTAAAGATGTTTTCTTATATAGCTGGCTGTGCGGCAGCGGTAGTGGATCGACTTCCATAGTAGTCTTGGTAGTTAAATGGAACGATAGCAACAGATGACATTTTTTCAGATTTGGGCCCTTAAACCATAGCTTTTTTCGACCTGCAGTGAAAGTGCTGGAATAAGGTGGTTTCACGGCACAACCACCGCCCGTGAAAGGGTTATGAATACCTGGGCTTAGCTATAAATGTAGTGAGATGTAAATTGATGAAGGATAAATCCCAATTCTGATGCACTGCATTTCCTCTGTTAGTGCAGTATTTTCTTAAATTATGTTCATCTTAAATATGAAGATATTTTACCTCCCCGACATTCTCTGAAAATTTCGATATGCCCCTTTAAAGAGATTTTTTTGCGATTTTAAACAATAGTATTCAAGAAATAGTGAGTAATTGTTCGTTTGTACATGTACTCCTAGTTTGTTTTGAATAACGTACGGAATATTATATTTATAAATATTTATGTATATTTTCTTTACTATACTAATAATATTGCAAGTCTAAATGTCTATGTATTATAAAGATAAAATTTAAATAGAAAAGGTGATTAGTTGAAAATAAACCATAAGTAACGCATTGTGTTACTGCAATGAAATTGTGTCTGTAATATCAAATTTATATTTTCTATAGATATCGTAATTAACAACTATTGCAAAATATCAAAATCGTTAGTTTTTAAACATTAAATTTCTCAAAAATTTTCCAAAACTTATCAATAAAATGAACTTTCTTATTATACAATTCCTTATAATGCATTGTTTTAATTTTTTTGAGAATCCATATTTTAAATTGCCGATCTGGAACTGCACGGAGAGACAAATAACATTATTTTTACATTCTCTGTATAAAAAGCTTTAGAAATATTTCTTTCCATGTAAATAACATGCATTTTTATTCCCAAGAACGAAATTGCTGTTAAACAAAAAAACATCGGAATGTTAATTTACTGTTTTCAGTTCAAAACCCCGTAAAATAGAAGAATCCTAAAGCTTCAGATAAATAAAAAAAACAATAGAAAAATTCTAATAGCTCCAGAAATCATTATAGAAATTTCGTTAAAATTTATATTTAGGGTACTTTTATGGTTTCTTTCTTTTAATAAAGTCAAAATAGGGCGTTGCCATTGAAAAAAACGAACTTGATTTAGAATTAAATACGAAGACGGACCCTGTTGGAAATTTATAGAATAACATATCGAGGTTTATATTATTTGTAAACGAATGGTTTATATACCTTTTCTGTAAGACAAAACGACAGGCGATAAAAGAACAAGCAGTTGACCAAAGAAATCATCAGCTAACTTTTTCTGATACTTCCTGTTAATACTTCTCCCTGAAACACTTCGTGTTTTGACATAACATTCAATATGCGTCAGGACCAAGGTAAAATAAATTTTAACTTCTTATTCACGACAGACTTGAGACACGATAATCAGGATAAAGCGTTCGTTGATCAAATACCGCTCCCCAGAGCCTTATTATCGCATGGGCAAGTCGGGACTTTGCCCAGGACCCCAGACTCGGGAGGGCCCCCAATTTGAAATGTTCTGAAATAATCTTTTTTATATCAAAAATTTATGAAAAATAAAACAAATTTCTTATATAGGGTCCCCAAATTCAACGATGCCCGGGGCCCTGCCGCTCCTCCCGTAATATAAAAAGCTTGACATAAAATCTTTTTTTTTTTTTTTTTTAATGGCCGGCCTCTGCCTTGAAGTCTCTGGCCACAACAGGCCGGAATTGTATGTCTCTTTACTACGGGGGCACCTAGTATGTGGACCAACGTCGCCCCATGTGAAGGAACGGACATGACAACCACACCTAGTCGGGTATCGGACCCCGGCCGCCGGGGGTTGAACCCGAAATCGGAGTACCGTGCTTTACCACTGCCTCCTAGACATAGAAAGCCTAACCGCTGCTACGTCACAAGGCCTCTACGTCACCAACTAGCCTTCTAAAGGTGACGTCACCACAGATTAAATTTATAAAGTAAAACTATTCGAAATTTCTGGTGAATTTACTCTCTCATAACAACATTTTAATGAATTGATATAGAAAAATTAATATTACAAAAAAGAGCAGTTTTTATCAGTAAATAATTATATCCACAAAAATGGACCTATCAGCCTGAAATTTTGCACAGATATGTAAAATAATATAGAATAAATGATAGTCCACTTTTAAACTTTGAAAGTCCACCCGTTCCCGGAATTTAAGAGATTTTTTATGTCCTCCACGCAAAA
>JAWZYV010013931.1:0-111914 GCA_038373885.1 Cheiracanthium punctorium
ATGTGCAGAGAAAGTTTAAGCTTTTATACTATGACGAAGGTCTGGCGGTCGCTGGCTCTTAGACTATTAGATCTTGTGTTTAAATTGAAGCCCTATGCATGGCGGGCGTTAGTTCAATCAGTCAGATAGTCGATGCAGGGGCTCTACCACCATAGTATCGGAAAGCTTTCGCTAGCGAATATATCGAGCCTTCTCTTCTCATGACGTCACAATCCGAGAAATATCCGATATGCCCTACTACGATCCTATCGTGATTGTTTCACTGTCGTATTGACTATCGGAAATAACGCTGTTTTTCCCGACACGTTTGATGAAGGCGAAAACTTACATTCCGGTATCGGGGAGTACGAGATGGATGGGTTTTTATTGTGTGGATCGTGGGTAGTGTCAACTACTTCCACAATAGGACCCCCTCTCCCTAGCACGGTGGGTCTGTCAAAAACGGGTTTCCACTCGTGATGGATGTCTCCGGATTCTTCGAAAATTCTGAAGACAATGCCTTCGTTTAAGAAAGAGGGGGGAAAGTCTAGTGTTTTGATTGGTTGATCGCTCTGAGTGTCGGATAGACCTCTAGCAAGCACAAATGTACTCGCTTGTTTTATTCGACACTCATCGTGGTAGCACCAAAGGAGAGTCGCGGCTATTTATCCGAAGTATCTGACTATCCGAGAGCGAGAAATATCCGTCACTGATATTCTACGACACCATGGTGGTAGAGTCCCTGATGTCAGTAGAGGATGGCGAGAGAGGCCATTGGCCTTTTCCTGTTCATTGGGAGCGTCGGATCGTAATCCAGTAACTCAGCCACAGTTTCGTTCGGTAATTTTCTGTTCCTTGAATAGAACCGTTGTGATAGTTTGTGCACACGGTTCACAACCTTCAAACACTGTGTTTTTGAAGGTTGCGATCTTGAGGTCACGTGGAATAGTCTGGTTAGACAGAAAATGGCGTCCGTGTCTGATGGATCTTAATATGGTGCTTTGACGTCGTTCAAGATTGCTGAGGTTGGATTTAACCTAGTTTGCCCAGAACCGGGCAGCGTTGGGCCAGCGGGCACTAGCAGTGGGTCTAATGATGGATTTGTATAATAGCACTTTATTATATCTGAATACTTTGCTATTGAAGATGAGAGGATGAAGGCGGCCGTCATTTTGTTTCTGGCATCGGTGATATGCACTTTCCAAGTTAGATTCTTATCTAACGTAACCCCAAGGTATTTGGCTTTACTAGTCCAGTCGATGGGATTATCTTCGATCATTATTCTAGAAGGTGGTAGCCTGTTTATGGGTCTTGCGGTCACTAAACTGATCGCTAGCGCCATCTATAGGGAAATTCCGGTTTCATACTTCTACACCTGGTATTTTTGCCCATCTTTTTGAAGGCAACGAATTGAAACTTTCGTTATTCTTTCTCTTTTTTTTCCCAAACAAAATTTTTAAAATTTTGTTCATATTCTTGGAAAGATACAGATGTGTACCATGTAGCATTCATTTGTAGGAAATTAAAAAACCAAAGTTAGGTGAAAAATGTTTCTTTTTTTAATTTTGAACTTGGGCAAAATGAGGGAATCCTGCGAAATTGAGGGAATCCTGCATTGCACAAAATGTCTCAAGAAACAATTTTTTATGCATAACTTTACTAAAGGTTGGAAATTTAAACCTAAAATATGCGCTATGTGACTATGTTTTTTCTTCAATTAAAATTTAATCACAATGAAGGGGACTATCTTTAATAAATTGCATTTAGAGTTTACCAAATAAAATTTAACTTTACAATATAACAATTCATAAAGTATCCTGCTTTTATCGTCCTACTCTTGCAAAGAAGTACGATTATTTTTTCTTAAAATGATTAAATTATTCAATTCACTTTACTTTTTGAACGCTTATATTACAAAATAATATTGAATAATTATTTTTCACTCGGAGTCAGCGGCACTGCCCCGTTGTTAGTTACGGTTTTACAGCACTCAAACCAACACATCTTTAAAAGGCATAGCATACAATATATCCTAACGTCATAGTAATGAACCTAAATTGTATTAAACAATGTTTGAAAATACATGTTTAATAAATTTTCAGGTTCATTTAGGAAAATTTTTTGTACGTAACACAAAAATCTAAATTTTATAATAAATTATATTTTTAAAAGACTAATTGCAAAATGCGTTAAACACATATGTAATGACAAATAAACAAAGACAAATATAACATTTTAATGCGCATTTAAAACAACCGAAGAATTTATTATACAGTATGCTTACTAAAGTCCCTTGTCACCCTCTTAATTTTGGAACGGCTGCTGCCATTTTTATAAACGTGGTGCATAGGTACAGTAAATCGGATATGCGCTACCGAATGAGACCGCTCACAGTGCCACCTGGTGGAAAACTGCGGAGTTAGCTTTCGTATCTCGAAAACGGTAAAAGATAGGGGGGAAAAGTGAATTACAAAGTTGTAGAGCGTTATCGATTTAGTACGAAAAGACACCTCATTGACATGGATGTGGAAAACATTACGGTTTAAAAGTGCATTTGTATTTTTGTGTTTCCCTATTCTGCGAAGGTGAAAAAACGATCAAAGAAAGAAGAAAACAATTATTTATAACAATATACCTTTATTTAAGATGTTCAAATTTCGCACCGTCAGCAGCAATTTCACATTGCACGCATTGGAGCATAGAGGTTGACACGTTGGCATAAGCGTCCGTAATGCGTCGTTTAAGGTCCTTTAATCTGTGTGGAGGGGTCGCATATACCTGCTGTTTTAGGTATCCCCACAGAAAAAAAGTCCAGTGGAGTCAGATCAGGCGAACGTGGAGGATATTCCTCGAAACCGCCATACCCAATTATTTGTCCCCGAATTCCGTGACGAGGTACTGCTTCACTGGAGATGTCTTGTGAGCTTGCGATCCGTCATGTTGAAACCATGTACAGTCCTGCATCGTGTTTAGCCCGAAAGATAATATTTTCTCCTTCTGTTCACATTTCTCCAGACAGCACAGAAGCTTAAATCAAGCTTGACATTTCTTTGAATTTAACGTATTAATACAAGCTTGACAGTTCAATTCATTTTAAGCTTGCACCAAGCTTGGAGAATTTGAACTGTCAAGCTTGAATACGACTTGATGACTGCTTGATTTGGAAAGCCACATCCACATAACAAATAATTTATCGTCAGTCATAAATGTACTTGACCATAGAATTAAAAAAAAAAAGGTTCTATATTTCCAAATATTTCAATTCTTCATAATAAAATACAATTATACTACGAAATTGATTTCAAAATTAGTCATTTGTCTCGATTTTGGCCAGTATTGCCCAACATGAGTGTCGCGATGTTAAAGTTTTAAAACGTGTGCTGCTTTTAAGTTTATACTATGTTTATTTCCCTATTAGTAGAGTCTCTAAATCACACATAACATTATTTTAATTTTGATTCATCCCATGGAAAAAAAGAAACAGATCAACATATCGGCCACTGATCGATCTCGCCAGGAAACGACGTGATAACGATAACAGTCACTTCAAACTTTAGTCATTCGAGCGCAAGTCAGGTTGGCCGAAAGGTTAGGACGCTGTCTTAGCAACCCTTAGATAGCGAGTTCGATCCCAGCCGCGGACGGTTGATAGAAACAGATTAAAATAATTTGAAATTTCAGCGCAGTGGAAAATACGTGGAAAAATAAAATATGTGGGGCGAGTTCGCCGACGGGCGCCCCGTGTATTTAGGAAATTTTTTTTAGGAAAATGTTTTAAGCTTGAAATTAAGCTTGCTATGTCAAGCTTGATTCAAACTTGCTATGTCAAGCTTAATGCAAGCTGGGCAAGTGTAAACTAGAACACTTGATTTAAGCTTGCATTAAGCTTACATGCTTGAAATTTTCAAGCTTAATTCAAGTTTATTGACTTGATAAATCAAGCTTGCTGCAAGTTTGATGTCCTGTCTGGGTCGTGACGTCACAGTTTAGGAAATGCACGTTTTAACCGTTCTGTTTTTCACATCCACGTCTATGAGGTATGTTTTCGTACTAAATCGATAACGGTCTACAACTTTGCAATTCGCCTTTTCTCACTATCTCGTACCGTTTTCGAGATACTATAGCTAACTCCGCAGTTTTCAACCAGGTGGCGCTGTGAGCGGTCTCATTAGGTAGCGCATATCCACTTTACTATACACCTATAAACCTAGACACCCCGTTTATAAAAATAGCAGCAGCCGTTCCGAAATTAAGAGGGTGACAAGGAACTTTAGTGGGCATATACCGTATATTCAACTAGCTGAAGTAGGTGTTCTTCGCACGAATGGAAATTATTTAACCAGTAAATACAAATGGCCGAATCGATTTAAGCACGCTCCTGCTATACTAACATATTTGGGACATATTCCGAAAAGTATGTAATCACAAAACTGTTTTGATAATGTAAGAGTTAACGATTTCTAAACCAGATGTTCATTAGTAGACAATTTTACTCACCTCTTTTCCTCCCCATACAGGTGAGCGATGGCACGATTGTATTCATAAACTTCTGTACTCCTTCCACAAGTGTGTTTAGTTATTAAAAAGACCTTTAGAATTTGTGTTCAAGAGCATTTATTTAAGTGAATAAATGCGCAAATGTGTCGCGTTTATTCACTTAAATAAATGCTGTGATACAATTTTCACTTTCAAAAATAACAAATTCGCATATTTATTCTCATATAATAGAAACAAAATTTCGAGTAGAATTCACCTAATGGCAAAATCTTTATTTATTCCCTTAAAATTAGCAACGTCATAAGAAGTGATATAAAACGTAATCTAACAAATCTAAACAAACTCAATATATGAGCTTTGTAAAATTACTTTTATAAACATAAAATTAAAAACTTAGTATGAACACACCAATTTTAATCCATGTGTTAACGGTTTCCCCCTCCATTTAAAACCGATAAAGAATTGTTGAAATGAGATTTTATACTCATGACATCCAAATGACGTCACGTTATTTTAATTTTCTAAACTTTCGGATACCACGGAAGCTTATTATTTCGCTCGAGGCGAGATTTTCATCGCAAATCCTCATAACCGGATTGAGTTTTTAATGCTGTTTTGAACTCGTGACATCAAAAATGACATAGATTTGACTTACGATAGCTAACTATCGTATGTAGTTGGTTCGTCACATTATTTACCATCTTACAAATTGGGATATCAGGAAAGCTTTATTGGTGAAAATTATGAAAAATTGCTTAAAAATTGGAGAACGGGTGGATTCTGAGAGCTTTAAAGGTGAGTAAAAGTTGGCCTTGCGTTTTTTACATATCTGAGTAAAATTTCAAGTCGATTGGTCAAACAGTGAGGATTTGCATGCGATACAGACAAACAAACAGACACAGAAACACATTTTTGTTTTTATTTATAACGATGTTTCACTAGAATACTTTGACCCTAGTATTGTGGAACCATTCCCGTGTAACGTCGTCGTATGTGGCTGACGAGAAAGACAGGCTCCGCTGCTGACATTTTGTCACGCCCTTTTGCCCTCGAACAGTCATGTGACCTAGCGGTCGTGGCCATCTTACTGTGGTTATCTGGGTATAAGATGAACACGCACACTAGGTCACATGACCTCACAGTAACCTCACATGAGGGGTTTTGGCCTCACATGAGGGCAAAAGTATGTGACCAAAACATTAGCACCGCAGCCTGTATTTCTTGTCTGCTACGGGCGTCGTATATGTGACGTCTTATTTTGGATATAAAATTTTCTTTTTTCTCACGCAAGGGGTCTATGAAATCAACGTGCTGACCGTTGCATTTCCAAAATATTTTACGACGTTTTCCACACTAAATTTGTCATGTGAAGCAAATAATTACGTGCTTTTTCATCGTAACTATGTGATATTCCTTTCGAAAACGGAAGTTTACGAACGTAAATATAACGGCAATCTTGGATGCCATGTTTCACGATTACACCGTTTACATATTTCGATTACCCATGCAAATCTCACACGTATTCCGAAATTCTTCCACCATGCATTTCACTTGCTACGTGCTTCCGTACTTTAATGTCTCTTCCAACTCAACTGTTGACACGTCACCTGTTTGAAAAAAAATATATTCTGCGGAATATTCCGAATGGTAATGCATATTTAGCGAGGCTTGATGGGCAACGGAGGGGAATTGGCACGTCAGTTGCACATAAAGTCATGCCTTCTCTTCCGATTTTATGCGCCAGTGTTGAAAGGTGAATAACGAGTTTGACAATTGCAAAAGGGGATTTTTTTTTTCGCTTGAGGACGCTTCGTATTTGAAGGGAAATTTACGCAGCATAAATTTTGTGTCGAAAGTTACTTTACATTAATTAAATGAATGACAGTCTAATGATAAAAAGAGCTGGAAGCACTATTTCAAAATTTTATTAATCTTCTTTTTTTTTTTTTTTTAAATCTTTTTGCTGGTTTTAAACCTTTGAGGCGCAACCCTTTCCCAATGCTGAAAAAAGGCAGCCGTTGTCATCGCTCGACTTAACTACCAGTAAGATGGCGGACGATCGAAACGTTCATCGCGTGTCACAGATCTAGAGACCCTTTTTCTGACGCAGCTGGCTGTGTCTGGCACAGCCAGCTGCGTCAGAAAAAGCAAGAATTCAAACATATATACCAAATTGAAGCTCAATCGAATGCGCCGTTTAAACGCTAGCGCACTTTCAAGAATTCCCCCCATAGGCCATAATGTAAAAGAAATCTCTGTCGTAGCCCTGTAGAAAAACTGCCTATACACATAAAAATTAATACCGGTCTTACGGTGGTGGTTTGTAATATATACACCCAATTTGAGCTCAATCGAATGTACCGTTTAAACGCTAGCACATTTCCAAGAATTCCTCCCATAGGCCATAATGCAAAAGAAATCTTTGTCGTAGCCCTGTACAAAAACTATAAGTCCTATATACATCCAAATCAATACCGGTCTTGCGACGGTGGTTTGTAACATATTTCCCAATTTGAGCTCAATCGAATGCCCCGTTTAGGAGCTATCGTGTTCACTCACTCACACACACACACACACACACACACACACACATACATACATCTCGTAAAAATAGCATAAATGAATTCAGAAGACCCGAAAAAGTGTCAATACACCAAAATCTCGAAGTCGAATTATTTCATGATTACAATACTTTCCTTACATGGTACATGTTCGGAAAGTAATAAAGAAATACTTAAATATTTTCCCTACCGTTAAAAATAGATCGTTGGGTGTTGATAGGTAACAGAGTGTAAGAACAGCATCTTGAAAGCGTCTGTCCGAATATAGTTATACCTTTACCACAACTTTCAGAACGAAACCGTGCAGGCTATTTCCTTGAATTTATTTGTATACCATTCTTCCTTTTACAACAAGCAGAGCCATGAACGTTGGCATAAAACAAATATGCATATATACGCCAGAGCAAATATATATGTCTTATCTTACATCCTGAAAGATTCACGCCTTCTTAAATATAAATCACGCTCTCTTAGGTGGAATTTTCGAAACATATCGATCCTGCTGCGCCAGCAAGGCAGAGAGATTCTCTCGATCTGGGAGCTAGGTGAGCTAGCTGGTTGCAAACAGACCGTGGTCCCACCATGGCGGGGTGGATAAAAGGCTGAATTCTATAGACAGCTGAAATATGAAGGTCCAACGTTCGGCCCTGCTGTTAACCCTTTAACTCGCAGTGTTCCCGCTCTGGGAACACCAAACTCTGACGTTTTGACTGCTGCCAGTCACGAAGAATAGATTGGATTTCTATAAAAACAGTTGCGGGTGACATAGCTCCACGAGCATCCCTTACTTTTTAGCACGTCATTTCCCGTCAAAAAATGGTCGCGTTTCTTTTTAACAGCACTGACATCTGCTGAAAAATGGAAGAATGCGAGAACAGCTGGATAGATTGCCCAACGCTGAGAAAAGGGCAGCCGTTGCCATCGCTCGACTTAACTGCCAGCAAGATGGCGGACGATCGAAACGTTCATCGCGTGCCACACATCTAGAGATCCTTTTTGGACGACAGCAGCGCGCACAGCCAGCTGTCGTCAAAAAAGGGTCTCTAGATCTGTGGCACGTGATGAACGTTTCAATCGTACGCCTTCTTCCTGATAGTTAAGTCGAGCGATGGCAACGGCTGCCCTTTTTTCAGCATTGGGAAAGGGTTGCGCCTGAAAGGTTCAATCTAACCATCTGGAGTTTGGGACGGTTTTCTCCAGATGTAAAGTGAATAGCGAGTTTGAACCTCCTAAAAAGTATTCAACTCAAGACAAATCGCTCCCCCCTTGTAGACAGGCAATAAAATACTGTTCAATCCTTCATTATTTTCTGCTAGAAGCAAACAAATTATACGCGTACTAATGTAAAAAATTTTGTGGATATAAAAATATCAGTCGACTTAGCCCTTCGGAGTTTTCCTTGGTTTTCTCCGAAACCTGTAGTAAATACGAGCTAGGATCCCTTAGAATGTCCCCCACGGAGAGCATTCCCCCTATAAGCCTAGGAGGCTAGTGCAGTCAATTGGCCTTAATCCACAAACAAAATTATGTACACCCTCCAAAAATGTATTTAAGTAAAAGTCAAACTTTCTACGTTGGTTTCGTAAAGTAAAAATTATTTGTCCCAAAATATGAATTAGGTTATGTGTAATTATACGTTTTTATATTTCTGTAGAGTTGGGCGTTTTTCAAAAAGTCATTAATTATTCACAAAGCTGAAATAGGCGATGTCGCTATAACTCGAATGCTTTCTTGGGAGGGTGCAACTGTCTTTAAAAGTTTGGCAACCTAACGTAATCCCGATATAAATCTCAACTTGAGCAAACGTGTGTCATTTTATTTCTCGAGAAAGAATTATGTTTTCTTCAGTATAAATCGCACTTCTTGAAGAATTTACGCAAAAAATCGATCCCGCTCGGTTCAAACATGGAGACGTTCTTCGATCCGAAAAGTATATAAGCGTGCTCTAAGGAGATTTTGTGTGAAAAAAGTCCTTGGAATACGGAATGGGCTTACTGCATTGTACGTTTCTCTCTATTCTAAAAAGTAAAGGCCGCTGGCGCTGTCAAAGCTTATGGACCTATCTCCTCCTAAACCGTAGGGATTTGAGTTTCGACTAAGGTGCCCACAGATTCGAAAAATTCCGAGGAACCTGCAAAGCTGATTTAAATTTCGAAATTCGAATTATTTTAGAAAATATTAAAAAAAAACTGAAAAAATAAACCGAATGGTTACCAGATTTGGCATAAAATCATTCATTCCTTTGCAGCAAAGCGTTTCCAAGTATCTAGAATCGCGTGAAATTTACAAACATGAGTTAGAATTACGCCCATTTTACGCCAAAATAAAATGTTCGTCCGTGCTCTAATTTCCGTATATATGCATCGATTTCTACGAAATTTATATATTTTACTCTTATCTACTGTACCATGTACCCTATTGAAAATGGTATTTGTAGCATTTATAGTTTTTCTACAGGAGCACTCAAAATATTCCCAATATGTTGCGTTCTATGGGAAGTTATTCTTGAAAGCTTATCATCCTACTATATAGTTACGCTGATCCTTGACTCAAGATAAAACTCATTTCCACCATTACTGCAAAAAGATTACGAAATTAAGCACTGAAAAGCCTAATAATATCTACACCATTTGTACGATCCGCTTGAAATTTTCCATAAATATGTATAGAAATATAGAAAATAGTATGCGCTATTTTAAAAATCTGAAAATCCACCCGTTCCCTCAGTTTAAGCGATTTTTCGCTCTTTTCAGATCCATTTTATTTCTGAGAGTACAAAAGTTAATCATTTGTGTGACAAAAGTAGCTATTGCACGTGAGTATGACATCATATTGATGTCACAATTATCCGGATTTTTCCTGATTTATGAGTTTAATTTTTTTTCATAAATAAAATTATTTCTTCGGGATTGCGAAGGTATATTATAGTAGTGGACACTCTCCATAGCTGCTTGCTTAGGTCTTTGGTACCCAAACTAAGTTTCAATAATGTAAACATTGGAAATTTTGGCAGCGAATTGGAAAATTGGCAGCGATCCTAACGGTAAAGGAATAAAACATTTCCCGCCCTGACTCTTAACCAGTTTTATGTTTTTAATATTGCAACCTAGCATGTGAACGAGATTATAAACACCAGCACTCAATTTTAATATTTTGCTTCACATTTACTAACATGGCTGCCTTAGCAACAAATGTATAAAAAAGGGGGGGGGGCAGGTTCTATCTTGAGATTATTAAAATACATGGAGTTCATATTTGTCAACGAAAAGTTTTCGTCTGCTACAGTGTATATTTACATTAGAAAATAACTTTGAATTGATTACTGAGTTTTTCGTGTAAAATGAATTTTAATTTTTAATATGAGTTTAACGGTAACTTGAAACTGTGTTAAAATTTATCGATGCATGAAATAAACGTATATACTGTTTGAGTGTGATCGCCATTATAAATTAACACTTTTTAACGCTTTCTAACAAGGTTGAAAAGTGTTTATGATTTCAGTTTGTCTGTCTGTCCGTCCGTCCGTGCTCTAGCTGTCGTAAATATACATCGATTTCTATGACATTTATGTATGTTATTGTTATTTCTCTCTATTCTAAAAAAAAAATAAAGGCCGCTGGCGCTGTCAAAGCTTGTTGGCCTATCTCCTCCTAAACCGTGGGGATTTGAGTTTCGACTAAGGTGCCCACAGATTCGAAAAATTCCGAGGAACCTGCTAAGCTGAATTAAATTTCGAAAATCGAATTATTTTAGAAGATATTAATAAAAAACTGAAAAAATAAACATAATGGTTGCCAGATTTGGCATAAAATCCTTCATTCCTTTGCAACAAAGCGTTTCCAAGTATGTAGTATCACGTGAAATTGTCGAACATGAAGTAGAAATACACCCATTTTACGCCAAAATTAAAACTATATGAAATAAGTAACTCAAAATGTGTTACACAAAGTTGACAATTTTCAAATAGTAAGTTCGCTTAGACAACAGGAGTTTAGAATTAGCGATTATTCGTTTTTCCAAAACAGAATAACTAATATCTTGAAAATGAAAAATAATTAAAATGCAGATTATTTTAAAGCCGGTTCGGTCCAGCTGGATTATTTGCTAGCAGTAGAAATATTTGGTAGCGTTAACTATGCCATTACAGCAGCTATAGTACACTTTGGATATTTGCCAGCGCGACGAGATGGTATAATTCGTGGTGCTAAGTACGCCAAATCTGCAAACGATTATGTAAATGAAAATATGGATAACGGTTTTCCCGTAACCTTAAATAAACAGTAATTATAGGTTGTAAGCATGTGTCACTCGCCAAATAATGAAAAGTCGCCATGGGTGGCAAGCTATCCTATCTGTTCCGTAGCTTTTATTAACTTTACATGTACGCAAGTCGCCAAATAATGAAAAATCGCCATGGGTGACAAATTCGAAAGATGTCCAATAGGTTTTACATTATTAAAAATACAGCTGAAACAGATGTTCTGATTTTATTACGCTTTAGCTCCTATAACTTTTTAATATAACTTTTGAATGGCAACATTAAATATCATTGTGTTTCTGAGGAGTACAAATAATTTTTCCAGCGATTATAAGCGGAGTCCGCACTCCAGGTGGAGTATAGCTCAGGACGCATACAACACGGATTCCCATAGCAAAATATCTTCCATGTTATGAGGGGGAGGGTGGTCTACTGTAGTGTGAAGTTTAAATTTTTATGTACCAATCAACATGCAAGAAACAAGCAGTGTGTAGCTCAGTAACATTCTATCTGATCCAATCTTCGGGTTTTGTCTGTTGAAATTATGTCTTCTTTTACGAATAAGCCTTATTAGGGGCCGAATGCCTCATACGAAAAGCGAGTGTAGCGAGTCTGGGGGCCTTGGCCCCTAGTTGAATAAACAGAACTTTGATAGATAATTCATACCTAAATCGCTTCTGTGAACTCATATTTTATCGTTAGAAAAGTGTTCTGTATTTCTGTTTTGTCCTGTAAATATAATATAAAAAGAGGATGCATGTTGAAGATGGGCACAATTTTATACCTTATAATGCAGGAGTTATACTCCCGTGTTCAAAACTGAAAATATAAAGTCGACTATTATCTGCAAGAAGACAGTATTCACCTATTTTTCCCCCAAACGGAAATAGGAAATTTGGTTATTACTCGTTTGGCTATTACTATTACTTTCGCTATTAACCCTTTATAAGGCGAGTTTATGGGCAGAGAGTAGAACGTACTTGGGATTTTTTGGACCTTTTTTTTCGGATTAATTCATATATTTTCCCTCTACTGTTATATCCCACTTGAAAATTGGAGAAACAAGTATTAAACAAACATAGAAATTTTGCAGGAGAATACATTAATTATTCACAAAATCAAAGTTGGAAAACTACCTGCTACCTACGGAACTACCTACAAAGCTACCTACGGAATTAAATGCAAAAATATATAATAAAAAGCGATTTATTCTTATTCTCAATTTTCGAGTAATTATTCGAGCTTTCTTTAAAATTACGATTTAAAGGAAAGTTCCTAAGCCAAATATAGTTTAGAATCTTCATGTATGGAAAAAAATATACACCCTTCAAAAAAAGTATTCGAGCAAGAGAGAAAATTCCTATTTTAGATTTGCGAATAATAATTGAGTTTTTGAAAAACGCACAACCTGACAGAAATATGGAAATTCATATTTATACATAGCCTAATTCATATTCTATGATAAATAATTTTTAATACACGAAACCAAAGTAGGAAATCTCTCTCTTGCTCGAATACTTTTTTTGGAGGGTGTACATCCAATATAACTGAACAAAAATCAGAAAATTCACTAATGATAATTGAATTCTGTATTGAATAGACCGTAGGTGGTAAGTATTCTTCCCACGGCCTTATAAAGGGTTAACAGTTTTTATTGAGTAGGTGGACCAAGACATAGACATCGAATACGGTAGACAGCGTATCCTATGGCCAATACATATGTAGCGCAGTAACAAGGATGCACCACGTGACTATTAGACTGAGACAGTTATTGCTCTTTTGGCGCTGTTATGGGGGCAAATAATCCTTAAGAGCTGTGGTTTTTAATCACGGGCATCTAATACTGTAGACAGCGCATCCTACAGCGCAGATATGCAGCACAGTTATATACGGAGATCGTACACCCTATATATTAAAACCGTATCACAATCCTTGCGTCGTCCATATTTTTCTTAACTTAGTAAACAATCTTAAAAATTCTCTTAACTTAGTAAAAAATATTTTTAAAAAATCCGAAATAGTTTCTTATTTTAAAAGCACCCTAAAGTGTTATATTTTGAAAATGTAACATAACACTTGAAAGTGTATAATTTTTTTTTTCAATCCTATTTCTCTTCCTTGTTCCATTACGTTGTAAAGTGCATCGTAATTCACGAGTAGGCCGTATTTGTCTTTCTTGTTCCATAAAGAAGCTCTTTGGATTGGAATCTACATTAAAATTGCTTACTACTACTGTTTTACAGCCTTCGCCTGGCATGTTCTAACTATACATTAGCTTTATAAATAGTGTTCGGAATGTTCAGCACAATCCATAAGCGTGCCGTGTTTGTCTTTCTTGTTCCGAAAAACTCTTTCAAAACTGAAATCTATATTAAAATTACCTATTAAAATATTTAACAATCTTCATCTTGCATATTCTATAACTATACTTCTTCTTTGTAATATACTATAGCTTTTGCCAGTTTCTCGCCAAATATTGAAGATATCGCCGTGCTAGATTCAGTTTTGGAGATTTTTTTTTTAGCTCCAACCTTGGCGATAAATCATCGAAAATTGCAAAGAAAACGTGTCGATGCAAATCGGTGCTCAAAATATCTCGACAGATGCGAAATAGAGCTCTAGTGCTAATAAATAAATTGTTTATTCATCTGCTTACCCCAGCTAATTTTTGTTTAGTAAATAATTCATATATCTTGGCATCTGTATCCACATTTCATATTAGAGAAACTATCTTGAGCGTTATGTAATTTTTTCGTAAGCATTTAACTTACCTTTAAGCGCATATCGTGAAAACCACATCAATCATCTGTATGACTTAATTATCACTTCATGCGCCTAATTTTGTCATGCAAAGGATTAACCTTACGGCCTATAGTAAATTCTAAAATGTTTGAAAAAATTTCTGGATTTAAAAAAAAAATTGGAATATTTTTATTTTATGGAGGGAGGAGGGCGAGTCGTCGTAAATAGCTCCCCTGGGCTCTACAATCCTCTTGGCGGCCTTGCTTATATCAATGTTTCATGCAGAGGAAATCATTTTACTTGTGAAAAAAGAAGTTAAACTGGTTAATCTAGGAAAACTATTTTAAACGAACTGGCATCGCAGTTTTCCCTTCAAAACCTGGTAACCGGGACTTCAGTATGACGTAATTATCACTTGATACTCCTAATTTTGTCTCGCAAATAATTAACTTTTTTTTTGTCCTCGGAAATAAAATATAGCGGAAAAAAGCGAAAAATCGCTTGAAAATAAGGAACAGGCGGGTTTTCAGATTTCAGAAGTTGAACAGATTGTTTTCTATAATTTTATATATGATCATGAAAATTTTCAAGCGGATCACACAAACGGTGCTGATTTTATTGCGATTTTTGTGCTTAACTTTTTAACACTTTAACGCGCAGTGTTCCCGCTCTGGGAACACTAAACTCTGACTTTTTGACTGTTGCCAGTCACGAAGAATAGATTTGATTTCTATAAAAATAGTTGCGGGTGACATAGCTCCACGAGAATACTTTACTGTTTAGCACGTCATTTTCCGTAAAAAAAATTGTCCCGATTATTTTTAACAGCACTGACATCTACCGAAAAATGGAAGACTGCGAGAACAGCTGGATAGATTGCCCAATGCTGGAAAAAGGGCAGCCGTTGCCATCCCTCGGACTAACTTCCAGCAAGATGGCGGAATATCGACACGTTCATCGCGTGCCACAGATCTAGAGACCCTTTTTTGACGCGCACAGTCAGCTGTCGTCAAAAAAGGGTCTCTAGATTTGTGGCGCGCGATGAACGTTTCGATCGTCCGCCATCTTGCTGGTAGTTAAGTCGAGCGATGGCAACGGCTGCCCTTTTTTTCAGCACCGGGAAAGGGTTGCGCCTCAAAGGGCCAATCTTTCTTGGAACAGTGGTGGTAAAAGTTTCATCATGGAGTGGTCAGCAGGAATTGTTACAGAATCAGTGAGTCAGTGAATGAGGGATCAGCGTTAATTATATAGCACGATTTCGCATTTGCAATCTTCAGTAAATGAAAGGTTTACTGGTTAGCTGTGAATTCCTTTAGAACTTCTTATCTTTCATTTTTTCTCTCACAAAAATTCACTTCCTTTCTACAAATACCATACTCTCGAACCAGCGGGGGATGAAAAAATCGAAAAGTCTTTATTCTCGGTGTCAGCGGAGAATCGATTTTTCGAAAATTCGTCAAAGGACGCCCCGCGTTCGTATTTAAGAGGGCGTAAATCTCTTCCCAAGAAATGAAAACGGAGAATATTCTCTCTGACGGCTCTATTCATACAGTTTCTGATTTTTACTTTCCGAACATGTACCGTGTGTAGAAAGTATTGTAATTATGAAAATTATGACTTCAATATTTTGATGTATCTACATGTTTTTATTTATTTATTTATTTATTTTTTTTTTTAAAGAATTCTGAATACATCGATGCTATTCTTACGGTGATATATGTATGAATGCATGTGTGTGTGTGTGTGAACACGATAGCTCCTAAACAGTGATATCGATAGAGCTCAATTTTGGTTTATATATTTAGACCACTCTCGCTTTACCTGTATTAATTTTAGTGTGCATAGAACTTGTAGTTTTTTTACACAGCGCCACAAAAAAAATTCTTATACAGTATGATCTATGGACGGAAATTTTTGAATGGGCACTAGCGTCTACACGGTCCATTCGATTGAGCGCAAATTAGATATATACATTATAGGTGTCTGTCACATTACCTATATAGATTTTGGTATCCATAAAGGGAATAGTTTGTTCACAGGTTTGCAAGAAATAATTCTTATACCTTAAGGCCTATGGACGGAAAGTATTTAACATGCTGTAATGAATAAATTATGTATTCTATTGAACTCAGATAAGGAGAGCATATTATAGGTCACTGTCTTTGCATACTTTATAAACTTAGGCGTGTCTAGGACGTACAGATTTTTACAGAGCTACAAAAAGTATTCTTATACATTGCAGTCCAGATTACAAGATTTATGCTTAAAATCCTCCAGACAGTCGTATAATTGATTGGTAAAAGTAAATTTTTTGGTTACTAAACCAGGGGCCAAGGACCCTAGACTCGCTACGCTCGCTTTTCGTATGAAGCATTTGGCTTATTCGTAAAAAAAGACATAATTTCAACAAACAAAACCCAAAGGTTGATCAGATAGAATGTTACCGAGCTACACGTTGCTTGGTTCTTGCATGTTGCTTGGAACATAAAAATTTAAACCTCGCACTATTTGTAATTATGTGAAACCCATGGAACACCTTGCGTATTAGCCAATTACGGCGAATTTTCATAATTTGGTGAGTCTCGTAAATGTATAGTTAATAATTAGCTCTAAGAAAACAGTAATTCATATGTTTTCTTTGATAAAAACTACGGAACAGCTAGGATAGCTTGCCACCAATGGCGACTTACACATGCTCACAACCTATAATTACTGCTCATGCAAGGTTCCTGGAAAACCGTTATCCATATTTTCATATACATAATCCTTTGCAGATTAGCGTATTTAGCACTACGAATTACATCATCTCGCCGCGCTGGCAAATTTCCAAAGTGTGCTATAACTGCTATAATGGCATAGTTAACGCCACCAAATATTTCTACTGGCAGCAAATACTCCAGCTGGACAGCAAATACTCCAGCAAATGCTCCAACCGGCTTTAAAATAATTTGCATTTTAATTATTTTTCATTTTCAATATACTTTTAAAATCAGTTGGAATGAGTTATTCTGTTTTGGAAAAACTAATAATCGCTAATTCTAAACTCCTGTTGTTCCATCGAACTTACTATTTGAAAATTGTCAACTTTGTGTAACACACTTTGGGTTATTTATCTCATATACTTTTTAATTTGGTGTAAAATGGGTGTCATTCTACTTCATGTTTGTCAATTGGACGCGATTCTACATCCTTAGAATTGCTTTGTTGCAAAGGAATGAATGATTTTATGCTGGCGAAAGTTGCCAAACCTGGCGACCATTATGTTTAATTTTTTCAGTTTTTTATTAATATCTTCTAAAATAATTCGATTTTTGAAATTTAAGTCAGCAGCTTATCAGCTCTTAGTCGAAACTCAAATCCCCATGGTTTAGGAGGAGATAGCCGAACAAGCTCTTGAAAGCGGCCGCCGCCTTACTTTTCTTTTAGAATAGAGAGATACTGAATTAATGATATAACTATACGAATTTGTGTGTGTGTGGGGGGGGGGGTGTAAGTATTCAAACACCATATTGCAATTTTCATTTTCATATTTTGCTGAATTATTCTCCGATTGAAATTCATCTAAACCATTCGCATTGACCAAGTGCTCGGACAGTCAGATGGAGTCTCTCCAAATATTTTATCGAACGTCTGAAATCTTTCTTCCAACAGACAGAAAGCAAAAACAGTCTTCTCTAGATTTGTGGCACAGCTTTGCGGTGTAGTAGTGTTTTGATGAAGTCTTAAAATAGGCCATTAAGAAAGGGCGTACGGGGCGTTTTACCCACGCTTATTTAAAGATCAGTGTTTCGAGTTTGTGCATAGGTTATTTTGGCGTTAAAAATAGAATATTGATTTCTTCAATGTGGATGAGAAAGCGAGAAACAGAAAATATAAGAGTAATTCTTTTATTTTCGAATTACAGTAAAATCAATTATTTTCGCGAGCACAACGTAATCGTGAAAATTAAAGCCTCGCAAAATATTTTTTTTTTCACTTCAAATGATAATAAAAAGTCAGAAATTTTTCACTTATTAAAATTTAATGATTTACTGCACAGTTACAAACTATTTCGAGGGAAGTTTCTTTCTTACAACTATTTCTTGAATATAAAACAATAATACAACCATGGGCGCCCATAAGGGGGGGGAAGGTAGGGCACTTGCCCCCCCTAGAGTTTTAGGTTAATGCCTCATGATGTATACAAAAGGCAAAACCAGAACTAAATTTGTTAAAAGTTTGAAATTTTGCCCCCCTCTAGAAAATGTTTTTGAGTTTGCCCCCCCCTCTAGAAAAATTCCTATGGGCGCCCATGAATACAACTAATAGAATGCAGCTCATTCACTTACAATATTTACACCAGCTGCTTCTTTGAAGCCATTCAAAATGGGGTAGTGGAGGGGACGAATTTTTCAGAACAAAAGGAAGTTTCTTAAAATGCCTTATGCAATAGGGGTTCTATATTAAGGTAGTTTCGGTATTTTTCAACTTTCGGTTCTACAAAGGGCATTCCATAAAAACTGAGAGTTATTTTTTTATACGTAGTGGCAACACCGCGAAACTAAAAAATAGAAGTGCAGGCGATTTTTTCAAACTGTTAACTGTACGTTTATACGAAATTCTAAACGAAGCAGGCGATTTTATTTTCCTAGTTCCGTGCTTGTTTAAAGAACTGTTTTATTTGCCCTACAGAAATGGAGATGAACTGGTAGGGAATTGGACATTACATCACGATAATGCTCGCCCGCATGTCGCTACTTCTGTTCAGCAATATCTTAGTAAATGCAATATTAAAATCATGCCACATTCCCCTTAACGTCCAGATCTCGCACCATGCGATTTCTGGCTGTTTCCGACGTTGAAGGAGAAGAAGCTCCGTGGCAGAAAATTGAACACAGATTCTGAAGTTATTTCAGCAGTGGAAGGTTCTTTGAAGCAGCTTCCAGAAAAGGGCTTCTCTGCTTGTTTTGAAAAGAGGGTTGAACGATGGGACCGTTGCATATCATCTGACGGAAGGTATTTTGAAAAAGAATGATGTATTTTTTTGCTGTAAAGATATTTCTACTTTTTTTATGATTTTACTCACAGTTTTTATGGAATGCCCTTTGTATTCATATAAAATTCGCGAAACTTTCAGTTCGCGAAATCACCGATATCTTCATTTCCACGAAAACTAAGGGTCGCGAAAATAAGTGATTTCACAGTATATAATAAACTGAACACTAGAAATAGTTGTTTAATATTGTGAATCTACAGCTTCAAATCGAAGACTTGATTAAGACAAAAGACTGGTGATGTTAACACCCCAGTTAAAAAAATCTGACTTGGACATCATATGACTCCCTAATACGTCTGTTAAATCAAGAATATTTTCTCAATTCTCTTCATCTAAATTTTTTTCATTTGAAAGAGATACAATACTGCAATAATATTAAGGTTTGGTGATTTGCAACCAAACATTTTAGGCATCGAAAAAATGGGTTCAGTTTGAAAGTATATTTTTGGCACTTAATTTGGCGATATTTCGCCAAAAGTCACCAAGCCTTCGATAGTTTGCGAGATTTTGGGAATAGAAGATGCAGTTATTGACCACAGACTTTTAATCAGTTGAAGTTATCCAGAGACGTTACTGCATTGAAAGCCTTTTGGATGACCCTGTAAATAAATTACTCAGTCGATTGCATTAAACAGGAGAGATGCATAATTGTTTGTTAGAATAGTTCTAAATCTAAAACCTCAGCGCTTTATGGTTAAAAGTTTTAGTTAGGCCAAATACATAATTATTTTTGGCGTTAAATCAGGCGATATTTCGGAAAACTCGCCCAGGTCGATGACAGTTTTCGAGATTTTGGGCTTGGTTCAAACGATGACTGACTATCAGGAACATAGCCATGGGGGGGGGATAAGGGGGTCATTTGGTACATCAACTCATGAGTGTATGGGATACATTTTACTGACTGGGAATGTTTTTGTACGGGGGTCATATACAAAGTTAAAAAGTGTAACTTTTTGTAAATGAACGAGAGAAATTTTTTCTTAACCTAGTCTTATTTCCGACCTTAGTTTGAACATTTTTTTTTTCAATTTACGCTGCCCACTTATCTCTAATAGATAAAGAATTAAAGCCCGTTACCACCTTCTTGAGGCACCCTGCATAATTTGTTTATGATCTAACTACGATTGCCTGCCTCTCTCAAAAGTAGCGCCAAAAAGTCGCCAACACTGGATATTTTTTTCAAATCTTCTAAGTGGGTGGTGGTCGAAATGAGTTTGAAAACCTGCATTCTGCATGAGTGCTTTTAATCTATGTGTTCTCCGTCATGGTGATTTATCTATCTTTTTTATAATGGTGATTTGTTTATTGTTTTCCTAGGTCATCATGACGACGCCTCCGCCACCAAGTTTTCAAGACACCATGCATGCCGCGGCCACCATCAACCAGGCTGCCCACGCGGCGGGCTACATGCAGCAAGGCTACGACCCGCAGCAGCAGGCGTACGCGCAGCAGCAGGCGTACTCCCCGCAACAGCAGGGCAGCGGGAAGCCGAACATCAACATACGGTTCGACCCCAGCTACGTTAAGACATTCCCCGGGGGGCTCAAAGTGGCAGAATGCGTAAGTATACACAGACTTCCCCACCCCCCGCCAAATGGCGGACTTTTGCTTGCAGGGATTGGACAATTTTAAGCAGGATACTCGAACCGGAACTGAACCGAAAACCGGAAAAAACCGTTATTTTGGTCGGAACAAAAACCGGAACTGAACCGAAAACAGCTCTTTTGGTAGGAACGAAACAGAGGCGGCCCGAGGGGCGTGCGGGGCCCCAGGCGAAGCGCAAGAGCGGGGCCTCTTCTCTATCATGCCTTATGAGATAACAATAAAATGGCCCAGGAGTGGGGCCTCTATAAGCGCGGGGCCTTAGGCGATCGCCTACATTCGCACCCCCCTTGGGCCGGCCCTGAACGAAAACCGGAACTGAACCGAAAACCGTTATTTTGCTCGGAACGAAAACGGGAACTGAACCGAAAACAGTTATTTTGGTAGGAACGAAAACCGGAACTGAACCGAAAACCAGAAAAAAACGTTATTTTGGTCGGAACGAAACTGGAACTGAACCGAAAACAGTTATTTTGGTAGGAACGAAAAAAATATCGGTTTATTTCGGTTCGGTATATCTTCAGTCACTTTGTTACTGTAACCAACTTATCAATATTTTCTAATTTAACGTCAACCATAAATTATCATCATTACATGTGCAGTCTGTTTTCATTTCTCAGAGCCTTCCTCCCATTTACGCATGTGTCAGGTCTGATTCGATTTCATAGGGGGAGCAAACGGTTCGAGAGGGGCAAACGGAAGTTTAGCAACGTTCTTTTATGTTTAACACTTTGTTTACACTTGAACTAGCAATAAGTAGAATAGTTTCTGAAATTTCGAACGGAAATAAAACAAAATGGAAAACACCATACGAAGACAGCGAGCCAAAATAGAGTTTAAAAAAATACCCATCTCAACCTATCACCCCTTTTCCATGTAGAATCGTCTTGTTTGCAGTCGCTATGCTTTAGCAAAACGGACAGTACATTGCTTCTCGATTTTCTGCTTCGATGTTCAGTATTGCTTTTCTGTTTCAGTTTCGCATGAAAGTACTTGTAGAAGGCATATTTAATGCAGTTAATGATAGAATTATATTTGTAGTGCAAATAAGAATATACATGAAATTAAATTATTCATTCGGAACCAGTGGCGCACCCAGGATTTTAGTTTAGGGGGGGCTGGGGCTACAAATACTGCTGAACTCGGTTATAGTGACCTAAATTAAAGTTATAACTCTCTTATAACATCAAAATATTCTGTGCCAGTCGACTTGCCCGTAGAACACATCCCACGAGCAATGTAACTCATTTTAGAATCAAATATTTATATGATCTTTTCAGTGATGTTGTAACCAAGTTTAACCGTGTTTCATGCTCTAACTGTCCATTTACGGTTCGAAGCCCTAATTTTAAGTGTAGGAAGTGTTGGCTATTTTATTACTGGAGTAGCTAGTACAAAATGAGTTAAAGTACAAAATTTGAAACTTATAACTTAAAAATTGTCAGAGATATGAAGATAAATATATGCTGACTTAAACCACTTTTCAATGGCTCCCGAAGGTAAAAAAAATCACGTCAGATGATTACGTTTCAGGGGTCGTGCAGAGAAATTACGAAAGAAAATAATTTCTTGCAATCTAGCTTTGAACGTTTGCATTCAAATTTATGTGTAGCCCCTGAGCATCCTTGTTTAGATGTATCCGAGACGTTTCATGATGAAAGGCTGAAATTTTCTACACCACCACATTAGCTTATGGAGCATTTACTAATTGGGATTGTTTTTTGTACGGGGAACGTATACAAACTTGAAAATGTAATTAAAAAAAATAACTGAAGGATTTTTTTCTTTTTCAGTCTTTTTTCCTACCCCGCTTCGAATATTTCTTCAATACATTGTTCACTTATCTCAGAGCTAAAGGAGAGTGGTCTAGCTGGTAGGTTAACGATAAAATCCAAAAATAGTCGTTTTGGGGCTTTTATCATTAACATGATAGATTTATTTCTTATGCCTAAAATACACACTTTGCCCTACAAGGGGTCCTAAAGCGAGTAAGCCGCTCGGATAAAGCGAGTAAGTACAATTATACTTTACAAATCTGAGCACATATTAATTTCCTTAAGGATTACTGTTGAAACTTTAATTGAACTTATAATTATCATTAAAAATAACCTTCATAGAACGATTTTTGACTTCTTTTATGAGCCTTATTAAAGGTCTGCCGAAACCAAAGTTGTTTGAGATTCTTTCAAAGCATTTTTCATTGCTACTTCACACCAGGCTGCTTGATTTGTCTTCCTTTTATATTTATTAACCATCTATAACAAAATACAGAAAAATTAGAATTAAAGTGTATCAGGGCAAAGCGGGTATCTACTAGAGATGAGACGGGCTCAGCCTGAGGACGAAAGCCCGAACCGGGCTCGGGCTCTGTAATTCACAATTGCGTTCGGGCTCGGGAAAAATTTCTATTTTATTGAATATACTCCTTGAAACAGATTTTTAAAAAGGGATTCATATGGAAAATAAAAGTACTTATAAAAAAAATAGCGGCACGGGAACCTAGAAGGGGCATTAAGCTCTTTGGGTATTTCAGAACGGCGGCTTATATTGCTTAGTTAGTCATGAGATCGGACATTATTTCATAAAAATAGATATAAAGAATTAGAAAGTGCATTAAAAATTTGCAACTATATTTGTCTGTAATTTGCGAACGGCAAAATTTATTGTATTCTATCAAAGAATAACTTCTTTGAATTTTATTTATCTTTAGCTGAAATTTCGGGCTCGGGCTCCGACTTAAATAATATTGCTCGGGCTCGGGCGGGCTCGGGCTTCAAAAAATGAGCCCGAACTCATCTCTAGTATCTACCCGGCAGATACCCGCTTTGCGCGAAAGCACATTTTTACTTGAAGAATAATAACCTCAAATAAAAAAATAAAAAAACCCAGAATCATCATGGTATTTTATAGGTAGATAGCATCAAAATAATGTAGTAATATTGGCAATAAAAATAATAAGCTGGTTTTCGACTAGTCAGGAATTACATACCTTCAGTATTTTTAAGGAGTTGCCCAATTATTTTATTTTGTGTCTCGTTACGCCATGTTGCTACGCCGGTGGACCGTTGGGACTGTATGAAACTCGGGAGGGTTCGGGTGCTCGCGGCACATGTCGATATTCGCGCATGCGCACTATGCGGCAGCATACGAATGCCTACCCGTTTTGGGCCATTCTCCCCTAAAGCGTATCACCACGTTTTTGGGACACCCTGTATATAATGATTGTAGATACAATAACTGCCCGACCACGTCCACGTATAGGAAGGTGAATGTAATCTTAATATGTAACCAAACTGGTCACGTGGAGAGCAACTACTTCACCCTTAATCCTGAAAGTCCATGTCCGAGGCCCTACTAAATATTTAATATAGTTTATAATTTTTTGATAACAGACAACTTCCAGCAACGTTGAAAAAAATGTTTTTTTCTTCATACTGGACCGTTTTAACCCTTTAACGCGCAGTGTTCCCGCTCTGGGAACACCCAACTCTGACGTTTTGACTGTTGCCAGTCACGAAGAATAGATTTGATTTCTATAAAAATAGTTGCGGGTGACATAGCTCCACGAGAATCCTTTACTTTTTAGCACGTCCTTTCCCGTACAAAAAATTGTCACGATTCTTTTTAACAGCACTGACATCTGCTGAAAAATGGAAGAATGCGAATGGGAAAGGGTTGCGCCTCAAAGGGTTAAGGAGGAACCCAATAATATGTTTAAAAAATATTATTAGCGGAATATGAAAACAAATTCGCTAACTGCATTTAACAAAACTCCATTTCTTTTTACTTTTTTTAGGCGCTTCTACATAAAGCTAATCGATGAACAGGCTTTCGTGCCTCTGTTCTCTAATTAACCGAGTCGGAAAGCTCTGCTTGTACGCTTCTGTTTTCCTAACCACCAAATTCAGACTATAAATAACCAGTGCAGCATAATTAAACAACGTTCTCGTGCTACTAAACATCTTCTGGAAACGACTAAAGAATTTTCTTTTTATAAATCGCGAAGTATACGCCCGAAACATTAGAGGAAAGCACGTATAGCTGTTTACAAGCATATTCCACTATTCTTCTTGGAGTAAGATTGCCAGATTTTGCCTCGGAATCAGGGGCGTAGCCAAGGGGGGGGGTTAGGGGGTCATAACACCCCCCCATAAGGAATTTTTTGCCATACAAAATGTATATTCTTCACTACATTATCACACACACGTATACATATATATGAGTTGCAGTAGTCATAACCCCCCCCCCCATGAAAAATTTCTGGCTACGCCCCTGCTCGGAATAATAATAATACAACAAAAGAACGTGTGTACAGAGTACACGTTTCAGAAGTGAAACTTCTTTGGCGAGATTGATAAAAATCTGTTCGATTGTCAAATAAGTAGTCAGAGATAAAAATTAAAGACTAAAATTTGAAAGATAACATTAAAGATAACATTTGAAGATAACATTTGAAAACAGATCATGTGAGATGTTGTGGGTAGTCAAAGGATTGAGTCATAGTGTTAAAAAGATCTTTAAAAAATTAACATAAATTGAAAGTTACATTTTTTAAATTTTTTAGTTTCATATTTACACTCTTTGATGATAATCTTACATTGGCACCGTTGTCACTAAAGCTTTATGCTAACTAAAATAAGAAACGTACGTTCTTGACTCAATATTTTCCAAATTCCGTGTAAAAACAGCATCTATTGAGGTTCCAGACTTATTGTTAGCTGTCTATATTTTACGATCATTATTTATTAGCAGACTAAAGTTTGCACGTAAAAAATCCTTTAATGGTATTGAATCATCTGATGCAAAATTTACATTAAAATCGCCGCCTAAAATAAGGGGTATTTTATCATCTTCTGAACCAAGAAGAGCAGCACCTCCGTGGCTGTAGATGAGTAACTGGTGATGTAAAAATTGAATAATGCCATCGAGTTTTTGATTGACAGATATATAAACAGCGTCAAAAATTGAACTCGTAAATGAATAATATATACTGACGCACTAAGTCATATATCACACATAAATGATTGTATGTTGCTATTAAATTGCTGTGATGGGATTGTATTGCATGATCATCTGAAATATTCTTGGAGAGCAGCAGCATGCAGAATTATTAATTCTTATAATAAATACCTCACTCTCAACGCGCCTACAGAAGTTCATTTCGGACCTCCACCCACACACTCTCCGGAGAAAAGAATTATTCCCTCACTGGTTCTTCATTTTGATGTCACGTGAAGCTAGTCGAAAAATCCCTTCTGTCTTCGGAAGTTTCAAATTATTTTCGTACGGGTTTTACTAATTAATTTTTTAGCTGATCAAAAAATTATCCTAGACGCTTGATTTTTTTTTAAACGAAAGCTGAGCAGTTTGTCCGTAACAGTATATATTTTTTTTAGTCGAAATATTCCATAGCTTTTTAGATGCGAGCTGAGATAGGCTCCTCGTTCTGAAATTCACCCGAATTTGCCGGAGAAAAGGATTGTCGATTTTTATTTATCAAAAATCGGGAAATGCAGCTAATTCAAAAATGAAGGTCTCTTTAGAAAGAAAACTCTTTCCTCTTTCCGATCGTGTAATTATTTTTACTTTCAGACGATCGGAAGCCTTCTTTTTCGGAGGGCAAAGACAGAAAACAGTCGTAAAATCGAAAATAACGTAATCGAAAATAACGTAAAATACAAAATAATTAAAAAATTAAAAAACTACGCACGAGGTGGAAACTCCGGAATGCTTGGGAATCCCCCTGCAGAGTTTGGTGCAATTCGGTCATATAGTTAGTCCTCTACGCGAACGACAAACACACAGACATATCCAAAATCGTCCCACCTCATCATGACGCTATTGCCCGTGACGCGACCTTGAAATTTCACTCTCAACGCGCCTAAAGAAGTTTCACTTCAAAAGAAAAAGAAAATCAAAGGCACTTTTATATTTTGAATACGCACTAAAGTGCTATACAGTGCGCCAGCTAGAGTTCGTTGTCACTCCAATAATTCCTGAAAGGCCAGAGCTATAGTCATAAAAGTGGTGTCTAGGTAAAATAAAAAAGCTATGCGCTACGCAAAAGAACCTCTTACAGCGCCATCCTGGCGGCTAAATTTGAAAGCGTTCTTATCTCAAAATTCGGTACGAGATACGGGGAAAAGGGTGAGTTATGTCCATATCACACCTTCTCCTACGTTCAATCTGCAATTTAATCAAGTATTTCGTTCAACTTGTTCGACTATTTCACTCGACTGGTTTGACTGGAGAAGGGAATGAGCGAATCTGCAATGTCACTGCAGCCTCTCCATTTGCTTGCCTGTGATTGGTCTATCGGAGAAGTTGAACAAGTTGAATGAAATGCTCAATTTTTTCCGGACTCGCTGGGAAAAGTTGCGGATTTTGAAAATCAAGGCAAGTATCGCACAACTCTTTTCACCCAACTGTTGTGGAAAACAGTTGAACGAAAGTGTTGCTTGAATTGAAGATCGGAAGGTGTGATATGGGCTTTACAAAGTCGTTCTGCACCAACGATTTATTAAAAAAAAGACAAATTGAGCACATTAATGACAAAATTGCAAGGAGTAATTATTGATGCTTTAGCCAGCGTGTCATCAGCCATATTTTGGAACTTGTGGGGGGAATAGAGACCAGCGTCCCTACACTGAAAAAAATGAGCACAGCACAACGTGTGGTAAAACGTAACGCCAGCGCGTTGTGATGTCGGCGTTACGTTTATCCACACGTTGTGCTGTAGACTGTGCCAATTTGTTATACAATGTTCCTCGTCATTGGCTAATCAACGTCATTTTGTGAGTGGATTTACAACACGCAATTGCTGTATTATTTTACAGCACAACGTGTGGTTAAACGTAACGCCAACACGCTGTGATGTAGACTGTGCCAGCTGCCATACAATCATTGCTATAAGTTTTTCGTGATTGGCTTGTCAATGTCATTACGTCATTTCTGAGTGTATTTACAACACACAGTGCTGTATTATTTTACAGCAATATGTGTGATAAAATTACAGGTATTTCTTACTGTGTATGTGTATTGTTTCTGACGGAGTACAGTTTTAGCATGAAGGATAAATGCGTTTAATGGTAAGTAAGTGAAGTTTTGTAAAATTTGACATAACAGATGTATGTTTTATTCCTTCCATTCGTAGCATTATTGTGCGAATTAATGGGCATCATGTGCAACTGTTTTTTTCTTACTAAATCGACGACTTTGTAACTGAATTTTTTGTACAGTTTTGGAGATGAGAAAGCTAATTCCAAATTAAACCACCAGGTATCGCTGTTAGCGGTTTCTTTGCGTAGCGCATGGCAACTTTACAGTACTTCTATAGATCCTACTTTTATAAATATACCTCTTGTCGTTCAGAATTTATTGAGGTGACAACGGACTCTAGCGGGCACACCGTATATTAAAAGCGTAACAGAATCTTTGCGTTGGCCCTATAGTCTTCGTTGTTCCGTAAAACACTCCTTTGGAACTGGAATCCATATTAAAATCGCCAACTAAAATTCTTTTATAATTTTCGACAGGCATATTCTAACTATACTTCGCCTTTATATATTCTGTTTGGAAAATGCATCATAATCCATGAGTGTGACGTATTTTTTGTTCCATAAAACACTTCGTCAGAATTGGAATCCAAATTAAAATCACTATCCATGATTTTACTAAGCGGCGTACAATGATTGTATGGCGTACTGTACAGTGTAAATTATACATAAACTTCAGCGAGTTGTTTTAGCCTCGATTAAAGAAATACAATAAAATTCTGTTAGTTTTGAAATAACTTCAAAATTTAATCTGCTGATTTCAAAGGTTTTTACTTAAACCAAAATGTCTTGAACCTTCTATTGTCACAAAAACTTTCACAATTTCAAGGAACCCCCCCCCTTTCCAGTATGGCATCATTAGTGGATAGCCCCTAAGCTATTCTGATGCATATGAATAACGTTAAGAGTAAAGCAGTTACACAGTTTTGAAAATTCTACTCCAGTTGAATGAACCTCAGTTATGAAAATCAGAAAAATGTCTGCTTCCTCCGTAGAAAGGTAACTAGTAACTAATAAAGGGGAAATAGAAAAATAACGATTTTTTAATTTAATTTTATTGTTTATTTAGTTATCTATTTTGCAATATTTTCAAAAAACTACTTACAAAGTATGCCCACTAAATTTCCATTCCACCCTCTTAACATCGGGACAACTGATGCTAGTGATGTCTATGTGTAGTAAAGTAGTCATGCGCTACTGAATAAAACCGTTAATAGCGCCAGCTGGTGGAAAACTGCGCAGATAGCATTCTCTTCTCGGAAGCTGAAACGAGATATGAGGGGAAAGTGATTTACAAAGTTGTAAAGTATCACCGATTTATTAAAAAAATACATCTTTGGCACATTGATGTTAAAAATTGAAGGCGTAAAAACTTATTATTGGTGCTTTCGCCAGCGTGTCACCAATGATATTGCGCAACTTGGAGCGGAAATAGCTGACCAGCGTCCAGATGTGTACTGTTGCTGACGAAACACGCTTTTTAGCGTGAAGGATAGAAGTCAGGTAAGGGCAGTTTTGGAAAATTCGACCCAAAAAATGTGCGTTTTATGCTTTCCATCCATGGCATTATTGTGCAAATTAATGGGCATAATGTGCAAATTGTGGTATCTTACTAAATCGATGATGCTAAAAGAAGTTGCACTTGACTTTTCTCCTGTATCTCGCACCGATTTTGGAAGAACGCTATGCGTAAATTAAGCCGCCAGGTGGAGCTGTAAGCGGTTTCTTTGGGTAGCGCATGACAACTTTACTGTTCCCAGACATCACTTTTATAAATACAGCAGCAGCAGTTTCCCAGGTTAAAAGGGTGGAAAGGGACTTTAATAGGCATATGTAATACATATATAAGATTTGCAAAATAGAGTTTATGGAATACTGTATAAAATCATTTATGGAATACTGTAAGAAATTTTCTTTCATTTGCAAAATAGAGTTTATGGAATACTGTATAGAAATTTTCTTTCATTTTTAATAAACTGAATACATACATCACTAACTATTAAGATTTAAAATAATTCTTTTTAAATTACTAGTTAACTTTCCCTTTCACAACGAAACTTTAATAGATTAACTTAATTGCACTCTATATTTATGAGGCAAAAATATAAATTGTTAGAGTTGGTGCATATGAAATATGCTTGCTGTCAAACAATTTTTGGATCTATGCGATTTTCCTTGCCACTTTCGAAAACGCATTCAAGTTCATTGAAGGTTATTAATTCCTTACAATGTAAAAAATGTATACTGACTAACACTGACTCGTAATTCAACTTCAAGTGTCATGAGAAGACAAGTTTTACTTATTTATTTTTTTTAAACCAAAAGATAGCCTTTATTAATTTAATGGCCTCTTTTTTTTAACTGGAAATAAAATATAATTCATGTAACGTGGGGAAATCCGTAGATGTTTAAGGAAAACTTAAAATATTAAATTGCCTATTTTATTAGACGTTTCCACGCCCATATTTTCTGTTGTACAACGCCATCTGTCGGTTTTTTTTAAACAATTTTGTGGGGGGTAGTTAAGGGGGCGTAATCCGTTACTCCATGTCTTCATTAGAATGTTCAAACGGATTTTGAAGCGTTCGCACTGAGTAATTAAATGTATAGAGAGCTAAGAGTATAGGTGTTTTAATTCTGACCACCTGGTACTTTGTTATTAAAAAATTTACGTAAGTTTTTAAAGGTTTAGGTCTATAAAAAATTTGTGGATTTAACATTGATTGTATGGGAGAGAAAAAGAAAAAGAATTTAAAAAAATTAAATTTATATGTCCCAACAGTCACTTGGTTAAATTTTGAGTTCTCACTCCTTATACGGATCTTTTATACAGTAAAACCTCTCTAATGTGACCATGTTCGCGAAGACAAAGCTGGCCATCTTACAAAGGCTGCAAAGAGTAGAGGCTGTAAAGTGAAAGTGTACAAAAATGGTAGCTACAGACAGGTGGTCTGTTTACCAAATGGGTCCCTTCAACATGATACTCTGCAGTTTTGACGCTTGTGACAATCAAAACCAAATTCCTAACATGTAATGCTTGGAAATTCTGCGTGCCACTGAAAATTGCTTTTTTGAGTGTGGCACAAATGACATGCGTTACCGATCCTTGCCTTAACCCTTTCCCAATGCTGAAAAAAGGGCAGACGTTGCCATCGTTCGACTTAACTACCAGCAAGATGGCGGACGATCGAAACGTTCACCGCGTGCCACAGATCTAGAGACCCTTTTTTGACGACAGCTGGCTGTGCCATGACAGGTACAGCCAGCTTTCCTAATTCTGCTGTGCCCGCACAGCACAATTAGGAAAGATGTTACGAGAAAAATCGAGAAATATGGCGTCACGTCTTGCTTGGAATTCTATAAATACGGAGTCTCTCTCGCTGTGAGCGAGTTAGTTGAAAACAGACTGTGAATATAGAGAGCAGAGTTATACGATTGACATAGGATTATTGGTGTGATAGTTAATGATTTGCTGTTATTAAATTCTGTGTTTTTTGTGAGATACTAGTGCTTCGATTCCTCAAATAAAGCGTTATATTTGCCTTTCGAGCTCTTTGGACTATTTCAACGTATACCTACTTTGTGATTTTTCGTAACAATATATTTCCTAGTCGTTACAAAGCGAGCGTATCTTGTGATTTGCAAGTAAATGTTCCGTTGCTTACAAAGTTGTCAGGGAAATTTTTGGGTGTTTCACCGGAAAGTCAAGAAATGAATTTCATTTCATATTCTATGGTTTTTTTTTTTTTTTTTAAATTCTCTCTAGCCAACCGCTGTACGGCACCCGCGGAGGGGGGCTATTGAGGCTAAAGTCCATCCTCAGCTGAAGAATTGCATCTGAAAAGCTTTAAAAATTGAAAATATTGTCATGAATCAATTAAAATATATTTATTTTTTAAAATTGTCTTCAAATTATTTCTAAAATATTTTTTTACAAAAAAAGGCGTTGGTTTTTAAATAAATAGTTACAGTTGGTGTATGAAGTACAGTTAAACGCTATTACAACGGCATTGAAAAAAATCAGTATTTATGACTCCATAACGAGTTACGGTGATAGTGCAATTGTGTTCTATGGGCAAGTAGTACAAAATATTTTGATGTTATAAGAGAGTTATTACTATAATCGAGGTCATATTAACCCTTTGAGGCGCAACCCTTTCCCAATGCTGAAAAAAGGGCAGTCTTTGCCATCGCTCGACTTAACTACCAGCAAGATGGCGGACGATCGAAACGTTCGTCGCGTGCCACAGATCTAGAGACCCTTTTTTGACGACAGCTGGCTGTGCCTGCCCTTTTTTCAGCATTGGGCAATCTGTCCAGCTGTTCTCGCATTCTTCCATTTTTCAGCATAGATGTCAGTGCTGTTAAAAATAATCGTGACAATTTTTTTATACGGGAAAGGACGTGCTAAAAGGTAAAGGATTCTCGTGGAGCTATGTCGACCGCAACTATTTGTATAGAAATCCAATCTGTTCTTCGTGACTGGCAACAGTCAAAACGTCAGAGTTGGGTGTTCCCAGAGCGGGAACACTGCGCGTTAAAGGGCTAAAACCGTTCCAATCTTCTCAGACGTAAAATTTCTCGCTGCAATTACGAAATAAAGGAACGTAAGAACATCCAAAACTCCTGATTGTATTTATCAACTAGGCGGGACGTCAAAACTTTCTGCCCACTTGATTCATTTCGGGGGTAATATGTTCCTCCTCCAGACGCGTTGGTGATGAATGACTGAGATTAAGTCGTTAACTGAATTTTCCTGGCTCTGCAAAAATGAGGAAAAATTTTTCGCAGACTCTCTCATTTCAACTTTTGGAAATGTGTCGGCGGCGCCGATATGTTCGGGAGACAGAGTACATGTATGTATTTTCCCGGTTTCTGCCTTATCGTGGGATTTTGCAAGTTGATGCCGTTATTGGTGGGTTGTCAGGGATATGATTTCTGATGGGATTTTTTTTTTTTTTTTTTTTTTTTTTTGAAAGTTGAGAGGACCAATTTCGTTACGCTCATTTTGCAAATTGGGTAATTGTAGTTTTGTATTCGTGAAATGGTTGGCAAAAGCAATCGAGTTTTTTATGTAATCAGAGTCGCATTAACCCTTTAAGGCGCAACCCTTTCCCAATGCTGAAAAAAGGGCAGCCGTTGCCATCGCTCGACTTAACCACCAGCAAGATGGCGGAAGATCGAAACGTTCACCGCGTGCCACAGATAGAGAGACACTTTTTTTAAGGCAGCTGGCTGTGCCCGCGCACAGCCAGTGGCGGATCCAGAATTTTTTTTTGGGGGGGGGCTAAATTTTGAAAAAAGCTTATTTCATCCAAACAAAATGTACAATAAAGCAAAATTTTAGTCTAAAGTAATGTAAAACTTTTTGGGAGGGGTTAAGTTATATAAAAAGATCATTTTACTTACTTAAAGTGTATAATAAAGCAGAATGTTACCCTTTAGCAATCTCTTTTGGGGGGGGCTGAAGCCCCCTAGCCCCTCCCCTGGACCCGCTACTGCGCACAGCCAGCTGTCGTCAAAAAGGGGTCTCTAGATCTGTGGCACACGATGAACGTTTCGATCTTCCGCCATCTTGCTGGTAGTGAAGTCGAGCGATGATAACGGCTGCCCTTTTTTTCAGCATTGGGCAATCTGTCTAGCTGTTCTTGCATTCTTCCATTTTTCAGCAGATGTCAGTGCTGTTAAAAATAATCGTGACAATTTTTTTTACGGGAAAGGAGGTGTTAAAAAGTAAAGGATTCTCGTAGAGCTGTGTCGCCCGCAACTATATTTATAGAAATCAAATCTATTCTTCGTGACTGGCAACAATCAAAACGTCTGAGATGGGTGTTCCCAGAGTGGGATCACTGCGCGTTAAAGGGTTAAAACCCTATGAGAGCCCTTAGGCTATGAAACTATGAAGCCCTTAGCTATGAAACTTATGAAGCCCTACAATACACATTTCTTTAAAAACTAAGCTGATTGATAAGTGTAATACCCTAAATGGACTTTTGTCTAAAAGGTTTCTTAAGTTCAAGCCCTTGTGTTTCTGTAGACGATTGTTTTATCTAATTATCATACTAATATTATAAATGTCAATGTCTGTATGCATGGTTGTTACTCTTTCACGCTGAAACGGTTTGACGGATTTGGATGAAATATGTAATAAAGGCAGTTAATGTCCTGGATTAAAAAACAGGCTACTTTTTATCACGCGAAAAAAACACTGTTCCTATAATATACAAAAAAACTATCTTTTATAAAAAAAAAAAAGGATTGCAATTGAGTTTTTATTTTAGAAAACCGTCGACAGATGGCACATACTTATAAAATACGTAGTTTGTAGTTTTAAAAAATCCTTTTATCGTCTGCTACGCTTGGATAAAGAATACACCTGAATAATTTTTCCTTCTGACGTGGATTTATAAGAGGGCTTCGGGCCAAGCTCACAAATAAAAAAAAACATGTTACACAAGCAAACAAAAAAATTAAGTTTTTGAAACTTTCATTCAGTTCGAATTATGCATTTTTCTGCGTGTCTTTTTTTCTTCTATTTCTAATGTATTACACCCAGAAAAGGGATATTAGAAATATCAATTTTAAATTTGTTTAATCACACTCATGAATAATGATACACTTTTCAACTTAATGGTATAAGGGAAGGAAATAAGGAAGACGCAATATATTATGATACGCTTTTAATATGTAGCACTTTAGTGCGTATTTAAAATCTGAGAGTGTTTCAGTTTTCTTGCTTTTTTTTTTCCTTCCGTTTTTTTGATAACGGCCGATATATCTAGAAGCTCTTAGTTAATATAGGACCAATAGCTCTTTAGAGTTAATATAGGAAAATAATTTGTACCTTTTTGTAGGTTTTTATTATTAAACCACCTTATTTTTGTAACAAGGGGCGGCCCGACACGGTAAGCAAGGTAATCATCGCATCGGGGCGGCGGCTTTGAAGGGGCGTCATGTGGAACTGAAAAACTAAGTAGAGCCTAAAAGGGGAGATTTTTTTTTAATGTTAGCAGGGTGCGAATTGGCGGGGGGGGGGATGCCTGGGATTGTCCCTGCCTGAAGAATGTAATATCCCTGGCTAGAGAAATATTAATGCATCCCTGCCAGGGATACTATTTATCCCCTGCTGGAGAAATGTTAAAATTAGTCTCTGTCCTTACAAAATTCAACAGTACCTAACGATTTTAAGTTTTGAAAATAGAAATTCTTTTATTTACTAGACAAAGGAGCAAGTTACAAACATCCCTTTGAAATCGATATATACATGTCTGATGCCACTTCTCATTCTGCAACAAATTAAGACTGCGAAATGAACGAGCAAGCGCTGTTCCGCCACGAGCCGAATTTGAGGGTAGACGTAGAAGCGGCATAGGCATGAATATATGTGTACAGAAAATCGGGGGTCGACTTTTGCTTGAATTTAAGTCCTTTCCCAAACAGGTTGGCGACTGCATTTGTCATGTAATACTTAATATATTATGTGTGTGGAGCATTTTACGCCTTCCCTCCTTTTTTTTTTTTCTTTTCAAATGTCCCCCCCTGGAGAAAATGTTCAATTCGCACCCTGGCAGTGGCGGGGGCACTTACCCTAGGGTTGTCCCTGTTTCTAACCATCTTAATTTAAAATTACAGTCAGAATGTGAGATATTTCAGTGCCAAGGAAGCCGGTGAGAAACACAAGATGTATTAAGATGGCCAACCAACTGGTCTCCGGAGGCGGCTAGTACAAAATAAATCATGATCTTCATTTGAGTGATATCACAAAAATAAAAATAAAACTTTAGTTATACAAAGTGATTCAAAATTATAGAGGGACAAACTTCTAGAAGTGGTAAGTTACAACAAGGCTGTTGTTCACAATCACATAGCGATGTGGTGTCGGAAACGCCGTCTTCTTGTACCAGTCAATAATCACTTTAGAACAGCGGTTCCCAAACTGTTTTGTCCTGGGACCCAACTGCACGAAGAAAGTTTTCTTCGCGATCCACTACTACATAACGATGATCAGCATAGGCTGTATAAAATACTATAGTTTACTATAAAATACTTAGTTTATTTTTTCCAGCCCTTTCCGCGACCCAACGAAATTGCTCCCGCGACCCATAGTTTGGGAACCACTGCTTTAGAAGAAGTTTTCAAGTAATAGTGGACATTCCGACCATGGTTTTCGAAAAGCTAATGCATCTTTTACAGATTGCACTTGATAAAAATTATTAGTTCAGAAGTTTCGTTTTCCTTATATTGCTTTTCCATAAACATAGATTATATGTTTGTTACATTTTAAAGCAAGAGTTTTATAGATAGTTTTTTTCTTTCTTTCAAGAAAGATGTCTGAAAAAGGGGAGAGAGGGGCGTTTATCCTCCTTGGAGGACAATATTCAACATGTTCTGATTTGATTTTTAGGTGTTCATGTGTGCTGTATTTCACAGCAAGAATTTTATGGATATCTCTTTTCTTTTGAGATCACGCGAGATATTTTAAAGAACGATTTGTTACCCTAGTCCCTCGTAGGCTACGGATTTTGAAAAATGCAAACTAATCTAGTATCTGTGTTAAAAAAAAAAAAAAAACTCACATACATACGAAAATTTATATTATTAACTTCTGTAATTTTGACTAGGCGAAATATAGTGGCACGGAAAAAAAAAAAAAAAAAAAAAAAAACGACATTACTATCAGGTTCCGTCATGTACGCCCATACCTATGGGCTAGAGATGAGGTTTTAGCAAATTAAAGACAAATAACAAACTCTTAAAATGCACTTTCTAATTCTTTATATTCAAGTTAATCAAATAATAATAATTAGTTCATTTCTCCCATCATCATTAGTTCATATAACTCTAATTATTTACGTAATGCTATAATTTAGAAGTGGTTCAACACTAAAATATAATCTTTCTGGGGAAGGACGCCCTTATCTGCCCTCTTTCCCCTACAAACAGTCATATGGGTGCCCAAGGGTCCCTATAATACTATCCTACTATATACTTACGCTGATCCCTGACTCTGTAACCATTCCGGGTAACCACTTCAATATAAATATTTTACCGTTTTACTCCAACAAGATTAAAAAAGCAGAAAAAGCGTTATAACATCTACAGCGTTTAAACTATACGCTTGGAAATTATCATAATTATGTATAAAAATATAAAAAACAACCTGTGCTAATTCAAAATCTGAAAACCCATCGGCTCCCTCATTTTTAAGCGATTTTTTGCTATTTTCAGCTCCATTTTATTGCCGAGGGTTAAAAAAAAATGAATCATTTGCGTGACAAAATGAGCTGTTGCAATCGATATGACGTCATATTCATCACGGATTTGAAAGGAAAGTGTGATTCCAGTTCGTTTAAAATAGTTTTTCCAGATCACATAGTTTATTTATTTTATTTATTTATTTATTTATTTATTTTCAAATAAATCGTCTGCATAGGTATAAGAAAGGATGTGTACACAAGACGAAATCTTTCGACTGAGGAAAGTTTCCGCGCGTTTCCAGAGGAGCATGAAATTCGATTCGGGTATATAATAAAAATTGAATATGGAATTATTTATTTTAGGTGGACAAAGATGAACTATACTGAGTGTATACTTATTTTCGTACAATGCTTTTTATAGCGCCCATTGCATCCACAACGGGCTTTGACTTCTAGTATACATGGAAAGAGGAAAATAGATCTGATATCCAAAATACACTAATCCAATATCGATTAAATAAAATCTCAGGCAAATAATAATAAAATTAATGGTACAGGACGGCCATTCATCGATGAACGAAAATTGATAGCGCTATATCGATGACGATTTTAATAATCATGATCTATCTAAAACTGTTTTAAAACAGATTATATATCTAGCGATATCATTTACACAGTGTCTGATAGCATCTGCATCGCTTTTCCTTCTTTTTAGAACCGACCAGAACGCGACGCTTGTTTTCAATCGATAGGATTTTCGGGTATCGATTTATCATCATAATCGGATGTAGGAGTAACCTCTTGCACCAGTCGGGTGGTGACACAGAAACTGCCTAATTAATTTCAAAATTAATACCTAGCGGGCAGACTGTCGCGAAAACGTCTGTAATATTAAATTTTACGGAACTGGAAGTGTTAGGTGTTCTGCTTGTTAGACTTTATTTAGCATGAAGTAGAATATAGTTATAATTAAACTTCATATATCCCTCACCCCGTTGCAGTTAAATTCTGTAGCAGAAATGGGTGAGATAATTGCTACCAAATTTGGCGTACGGATTGCACACGAGTTGCGCTCAAGGATTATTTAAAAAAAGTTTAGTTCCAAAAATTTCCGCTAGGTGGCACTTTGCATGGTGAATTCAACTCAAAAGATAACCCAAATTAGTTGATAAATACTTTGGTGATGAATGTAATGAGAATTTTTCGACCCTTTAATAAGCGGTGTCCTCACCGTGAGAACACAAATCTCTGACGTTTCGACTGTTGTCAGTCACGAAGAATAAATCGGATATCAATAAAAATACTTGAGGGTAGGGAATGCAATCCCGCACTGTTTTTCGTCTTGCGGGATTTCGGGATTGAGATTTATTGATCCCGCGGGATTGACATTTCATTTAGCTAGGGCTTCATTTCAACAGAGAAAAGAACAAAAGTAAGATTTTAAGCACTATGAAGCTTAACTTTAATAATAATAATTAATCTTATGAGGTAATTTATACAATAACTTAGAGAAATATGAAAATTATAATCATGATTTTCAGAATAATACAGTAAGTTATGTCTTAATATATTAGTATTAGTTATATTAGTTTCTAAAATTGAGGAATTTACAGAAAAATACATTCACATACTTACGTTATTTTCTTAATTGCTGAAAAAAGAACGTACAAAATCGAACAAATCCAATGAATCATTTCCTAGTCTAGATTTAATTTTAGTAAAATAATTAAAAGTGTGAATTTAAAAAAATAATAACTAAAATAAAAACTTTTTATAATTAATTCATGATTGTTCGCTAAAAGATAAATTAGTATGAAATATTTCAGTTCACTTGGGATTGGGAAGTTTTCGAAAAAATTAGATTACGTTGTTTAGTTTTAGATGTTTGATCCAGACTCCCATTGGAAGATAATTTAAAAAAATAAAACTTTTAATTAAAATTTGTAATTATGAATTCGTTTATTGTTAGATGAAAGACATGAATATTCAAAAATTTTCGGTCTATTGGTTGGGAAAGCGGTGTGAAATTTTAATAAAAAAAAAATATTTCTCGAAATCAATCACGCGGGACTAGTCCCGCAAATATTTGTGCAGGATCGGGATTGCATACCCTTCTTGAGGGTGACCTAGTCACACGAGAATCCTTTGTAGCTAATCATTTCCCATAAAAATGGTCGATTATTTCTAAAATTGTTAGGATTATTTTTAAGAGCACTGGCATTTGCTTGAAACTGGACGAACACTGGAAATACCGGGTGTCCTAAAAATGACTGATGAATTTTGAAAGTCAATAAAAAAAAGACGGAATGCGATAGATATGTATCGTTTGCGGCCTTATGCTTAAGAAATCAGGGAATTTTATCCCGCCAAATTTCAAATTTAGTTAATATTTTCACCCACAGGTGGCGCTGGAAAACTATGAAAAAATAAAAACCGGTATGAAAATTTTGCAAGGAGTGTTGCAAAAAACCAAACAATGACATTTTCAATGTAACCCCCATTTGCTGCAACACCGTGGGGCAGTCGGAGGCAAAAATTTCCAGACATCCTTTCAAACATGTCACTTGGAATTGTCTCACATGCAGTACAGACGCGCTGCTTCAGCTCCGCAATTGTTTGTGGAGTTTGGCGGTATACCAAATCTTTCAGATACCCCCAAAGAAAAAAAGTCGCCGGGCGTCAAGTCTGGCGAATAAAGAGGAGATGCCATGCCACTTTGCCATGGTTTTTATTTTTTCATAGTTTTCAGCACCACCTGTGGGTGAAAATGTTAACTAAAATGGAAATTTGGTGGGATATAATTCCCCGATTCCTAAGTATAAGGCCGCAAACGATATATATATATATCGCATTCCGTCTTTTTTTATTGATTTTCCAAAATTCATCAGTCATTTTTGGGAAACCCGGTACATATGGAATAGAACAACTGGATAAACTGCCCAATGCTGAAAAAAGGGCAGTCGTTGCCATCGCTCGATTTAACTACCAGAAACATGGTAGTCGATCAAATCGTTCGCTATTTTGAACCATTTTTTTTTTTTAACAAAAATGGTCTCTCGTTCAGTGGTACGCGATGAACTATTCGTGCAACCGCCATGTTGCTGGTAGTTAAATCGAACGATGACAGCAGCGCCCCTTTTTTCAGCATTGCGAAATGGTTGCGCTTGAAAGGGTTAAAATAAAATACTACAGTCGACCCACTATAACACATGTCCATACAAGGCGGATCCCTAGAACACGGCGAGAAAGTTTCGATCGTTTTCGTGTAACACGTCAAAAGGGACTCTTAGAGCACGGTAAAATGAGACAAGTGATCTTATTTTATTACGCTTTAGCTCCTAATTAATATAACTTTTGAATGACAACACTAAACATCATTGTGTTTCTAAGGAGTGCAACTAATTTTTCCAGCAATTATTCGAGCATTTCGCACTCCAGCAGTGGCGGCCCGTGGTCAAAACTGTTAGTGCAGCCGGAAGCATATGAGCTTCCTCCCCACAGGAATGGAAAATCTTTGTTACTGAATTCGAAAACGGATTAAGCCCTCACCGAGGAAAAAGAAATTTCTTAAAAAATGCAAGAGATCCTATTTTACTTCCATAAAATTTACATAAATTTCAACCAGCCGCTCTTATCCTCAAAATTGCATTAATCCGTGTCTGATTCGAAGTTTCCTTAGAATTTTCTTTTGTAACGATAACTTCAGAAGGAAAGAAAAAAAGAACAACTTACAACTTACTTAAAAGAAAACTTACTTATTTTTTATAAGTCAAATCAATCCTCCTTTCTTTTAGACTTGCGAATCGGTCAGTGGTGTCCTCATAAAAAGGCGTTGTTTTAATTCAGATATCAATAATTTTAAAAGCTCTTTAAAATTACCCATGTTTAAAGAATTTTCTCGCTCGCCATGTCCTCTAAATGCCAGTTCTTCCTTACTTAAAAACAATACTGCTTTGATGGGTAATTGTCCATTCATAAGCGTCTATCCAGGCTTACCTTCTTGATAAATTCAGCAATATAGTCGAGAGTTTTCCGAACATATATTTTCCGTACCCCTCCCTCACTTCTCGAGCCAATCAGTCAGTCGAATTCACTACAGCCGTCGTTTGAAAATCTTTCATCAGCTCTACTTAGCTACTAACTCCCTATGCCGGAGAGACTGCTTACAAACTCGTTGCCATGGCAACGGTGCTGCCAATTTCTTGACTGGCTATGAGGGCTGTACCGAGGCCTCCAAGAGAGGAGAAAGATTCTTTCTCCTCTCTCGGAGGCCTCGGCTGTACCAAGACTCACAGTTGAATTGCAGGAAGATTAAAGGGCTGTTTTCTGAATGAGCGATCCGGCAGTTACTACAACACGTTGTTTTTGTTTTTGTTTTAGATTTTTTTAAAATTTATCATAGAAATTCCATAATTCTAATCTGAATTTAAGAAAGTTAGTAGAATAAATTATTTTAAAGTATTTGTTGATAATTTTAAGTGCAGCCCGGCTGTACTTGCTGTATCCCACGAGCCGCCACTGCACTCCAGGTAGACTATAGCTCAGGCCTCCTACAACTTGGATTCCTATAACGCGGAACGTATCTACCGTGTTATAAAGGGGCCTTCAGTAAATTTCACCACACATGCATTTCTGGTATAAGGATAAAGAATCCAATAACTTTCTCTGGCGTAATAATGCAGTACCACTCGTTAACTTTTGGATCAAGCAGTGACTCAGTCTGTTAAACTCGGTTTCCATCAGAACACCTAAAATGAGCACAGCTCTGATCGTGATCGATCAGTGCTTGGGAGATCCTCTTTCGACTCTACTGTTTCAGATCATGTTCGCTAAAGGGAGCTGGTGCACTTAAAGGATGCCGTGCCTCCAATATCCTCCTTGTTCGAAGGATACCTCAGGGGGTGACGATCCAGGTGCTGGATCTCACATTCGGAATTGGCTCAAGATTAGGAGATCCCGTAAGCGCGACATTTACCTACCTTTTAGATGCCTCCAAAAAGAAGAGGAAAACTTCGGCGTTTACAAAATCTTGGCCTCTTTACAAAAATGTGCCCGCCCAGACAGCACAGCAAATTTGCATCAAACTTGCAGTAACCTTGATTTATCAAGTCAATAAACTTGCATTAAGCTTGATATTTCAAGCGTGTAAGCTTAATGCAAGCTTGAATCAAGTGTTCAAGTTTACACTTGCCCAACTTGCATTAAGCTTGGCATAGCAGACTTAATTCAAACTTACTAAGCCATCTAAAAATGTTTAAAATCTATTTTTTCATACACACCAAAACAAATCCGGTTTTTTTAATTGTCTTATGATATCAATTTTGTAGTATATTTGTATTTTATTTTGAAGAATTTCAATATTTGAAAATATAGAATCTTTTTTTTTAATTCTATGGTCAAGGACATTTATGCTTGATGATAAATTATTTGTTATGTGGTGTAATGGAGAACTCATATTTTTCTTTTCTAAACAAGGAAATAATAAGTTAACAAATTATCCAAATTAATTATCTAAATCAAGCAGTAATGAAGTTGTATTCAAACTTGACAGTTCAAATGACTTAAATTCGACGTGAAAATATTGGCTGACTATTTTCTTTGTAATCTACAAGCTTGCTGCAAGCTTAAAATGAATTGAACTGTCACTCTTGTAATAATACGTCAAATTCAAAGAAATGCCAAGCTTGATTTAAGCTTATGTGCTGTCTGGGCGTTTTTAAAATAAAAAACATATGCATGCTTAAAATTTAAGCTTTTGCAGTATGCATCTATTTAATTTGTATATAAAAAGTGTACTTTGCATTTTTTAGTTACGAATTCTCTTACTTTGAAAATTGGTTCAAGATTAGACCACTCACAGGGAACAACACTACTTGCCTAATGAAGAAACTCTCATAATAAAAATGGCCAATATCTCCGGTCTTCGTATCGGTCAAGCTGTAGTCGGCAGCTGACCCACTATTGGGAGAAAAAAAACTTTAAAATTGATTACGTTGCATTGTATTAGATAATACTGATAGAAATTTTCTCGTACAATCTGTTTTCGAAAAATGCATTTGAGTGACTCCTCAAAACTGTCTAATCTCAATTATCTCTCGATTCTTATTCTGATTTTGTTTCTGCAGATAAACAACGTCGTCGGGATGATCTGCATCATGGCATCGTCGTGCAGTTGGTGCTCCAACAGCAACTGGTTCAACTTTGTAGCCTCAACGGGGCTCACGGTCACTCTCCTGCTGCTCCTCTTCTACTTTTTTCACATTATTGAGAAGCTCAAATTCATCCCCTGGCTCGCGATAGTGAGTGTTGCTTCTGCACGATTTCGATCGTTGTCAAGCATCAAGATTTGTTTTCTTCATTTTTAACATATACATGCGTGTGTTTTTCCTAGTAATTTTTTCCAAACCCTCAAGTGTTAACGCTTTTGCCTGTAAAACTCCCTTTTTTGATAGCGAGTTAAAATGCGTGAAATGGATGCCTTTAGTTTCACTACCAAATTATATTGGCTAATAATATGAGTTCATTGGTTTCAAATAAGAATTTTGGTCGTAACACTGCCTTTTAAATTATAATAAGACTAATTAATGAAAAACATTGACAGTTTTTTAATCAGTGTTATCATAGTGACTGAAAATTGTTTCATTTCACTGCATTTTATTCTTTATGCTAAGAAAGGAGCTTTACAGGTAAGTGTTTGAATAAAATAATATACTTATTCCATTTTTATCTCTTTATGTTTATTTCATTTTAAAACATGTAAAACATGTAATATACTTATTCCATTTTTATCGCTTTATGTTTACTTCACTTTTAAAACATGTAAAACCTAATAAATAACAAAAGAAATTTTCTCTAAAATAAAAAGTATTTTTGGTTAAACTTTTTTTTACACTTTTTTTAAGACTTTTAAAACGGGGAAAGAAAAGACAAACAACAACAACAAAAAAGAAGAAGTAAAAGAGAAAGAAGAAAATAAGAAGAAAAAGGAAAGATAGTCACTACATGATACTGACTTTAAATAAGTGTTTTGGCTTGGGTTAAACATGTGTTTCAATGACACAATATCTCTCCAGAAAGAGTCAATACAGTACACATTTGATCGGGCGGTTTGGTAAATCTTGCACGTTCAGTAATCCGGCACTCTTGGAAAAGCATGTCATATTGTCTTATGATCTGCTGACTACCGTACAAGCATGTCCGCAAAGTGCTTCCCTCTCTTTTTCGTTCATAAGTTTTTTTAGTTTACCTAATGCTTCTGAGTGTATTTATCTAGTGTACTACAATGTCGACAACATTAAACCACTCGATTTTAAGTTTCTGTCGAAAGCAAGAGATCTTGCTAATCCAGAACATTTCGATATTCCGGTGATTGCCTGGTCCCATGCATGTCGAGATTGCACTGTATTCATATTCATTATTCTGTTGCTAATTCTCTTTTCTTCTCAACAGGAGCTCTTATATGCAGCTACATGGACGCTATTTTACATGATCGCAGCTCTAGTGGTCGCTGTCAAAGGCGGGAGAGACGATGCCTGGGCGGCGGCAGGAGTAAGTTCGCTAAGGATCCACTTTGTTCGATTGTTATGTTTATATTCCCATAAAACAAAGTTTAAAACATTTTTGTCTGTGCACCAGTTTCTGTTGTATACATAGCTGCACTCGACTCGAAATTTAGCCCAATTACTGTATAAGAATTTATTTTAGCGAGGCTTTAATTTTCGCGATTTTCACGAGCCCGTCGTAATCGTGAAAATTAAATCCTCGCGAAATACTTTTTTTTTTTCGCTCCAAATAATAATAAAAATATCAGAAATTTTTTCTTACCAACATGTAATGATTCATAGCACAGTTCCAAACTCTTTCCTGATAACTTTCTTTCTCACAACTTGACTTTATTTCTTACAAGTATTTCTTGAGTACTATACAACTATTTCTTCAATATAAAACAATAATACAACTAATAGAATGCAGCTCAGTCACTTACGATATCTGTACTAGCAGGGCCGGCCCAAAGGGCGTGCGGGGCCCCAGGCTAAGCGCAAGCGCGGGGCCTCTTTTCTATCATGTCTTACGTAAGTTACTACTTTCACTGCTAGTACATATTAGCTTTTTTCGGGATATATAGCAACCGTCTACCAATCTCGGTCTAATGTGATAGCAAAAAAATGGCCCAGAAGCGGGGCCTGTTTAAGCGCGGGCCTTAGGCGATCGCCTACATTCGCACCCCCCCTTCGGGCGGCCCTGGTACTAGCTTCTTTGAAGCCATTCAAAATGGGGAAGTGGAGGGGACCAACTTTTCTGACGAAAGAAAGTTTCTTAAACTACATTATGCAAAAAGCGTTCTATATTTAGAAACTTTCGGAATTTTTCAACTTTCAGTTCTACTCATATAAAATTCGCGCAATTTTCAGCTGCGAAAATACCGATATCCGATAGCTTCATTTTCGCGAAAATTACGGCTCGCGAAAATAAGTGCTTTACAGTACGTAAAAAATATAGAACTAATGGTTTCCAAAACTGAACACTTCAGTTTTGGTACTCATTTTTGGAGCCAAAAGTGGAGACATTTTGCCCAAAGTCCCCACGCTTGGCTGCATCGTTTAAAGCTAATCGTTTTTTGAGCTCCGCGAATTACATACGTTCATACGTACGTGCAAGCGTCGCCAAAAGTATTAGTTAGAACGTTCGCGGTCGCAGTGATATCTGCACGCACAAAAGCATAAATTTTAATGTTAATTTTCTTTTGTGATTACAATACTTTCTTTACTTTAAAAAAAGAAATAAAAATACACGCTTTATTAAGCTGCAAGAATCTTCTAAAGTTGTCCCATGATCGTTGAACCACACTGTATAAATTCTTTCATAATCGATTCACGTTCACGTCAGGTAGACAGACTGACCAACATCTCCTACATTAAGAAAGCCTAAGAACTGAAGCTTTGACGTCATCACTAGGCGTGCGGAAATGACGTCATCGAAATTTTATTATCACAAAGTAAAACTATTTAAAATTTCTGATGAATGCTAAAAATATTAGAAAATATCTTTAAATTAAAAATTAAGATTAAAATACCTATCACATACAAAATTATTCATTATGATATATTTCCTTATCATATTATCTAATGAGGTACGATTAAAAACTGCCATTTGTCGTAAAACTAAACTTTCTATCAATCACTGAATTATTTTTATGCGTGATTAAATTCACAAAAATTTTTAAATAGTTTTATTTTGTGAAAAAAATAAAACTTTTATATGTAAGTCTAATGTTGACAAGTCTTGGTGACGCAGCAGTAGATAGGCTTTCTTTATCAGGAGATGTTGGACTGACTCAGATCATCGGTCCTAAAAAAGTTTGCACACTGCACCTTGATAGTATTAACCACAAGTCGTAATTTTTTGTAAAAAAAGAAAAGAAAGAGGAGTTCTGTTGTTATCATGAAGCTTCAGGACCAACTTTACTTAATCTTATCTTATACTAGCTGAAGTACCCGTTCTTCGCACGGGAATGAATGGACTTTTTGATATTACTATTTGTTGTGATTACTATTTATTGTAATAAAGAGATATAGCAAAATGGATATCGCGTTATATTGTGTTCAATAATCATGCATACTGAATTTCAAGGCAATCGTTTTTACGGTGCAGAAGGCGATGCGGCGTAGCGCAATCTAGTGGCGAGTTTTAGCAAAACGGATGCGGCAAAAATATTCTTCGCATTCAGATATCGATGTATACGAATTTTCATGACGATCGGCTGAATAGTCTTGAAGTTCATGTGTTGACGCGACATCTAGTGTCAAGTTATAGGAAAATGGATCGTGCCAAACTCTTCCCCGTGTTCAAATATCTATGTATACCTATTTTCATAGCGATTATTCGCACAGTCAAGAAGTGATACACTGCAGGGCCATCTAGTGGTTAATTAAAGTAATGATTTGCTACAGCGCCGTCATGTGGCAAGTTATAGCAAAATGGATAACGCCAAAATATTCTCATTGTTCAAATAGCTATCTATGTATACTGATTTTCATAGCCACCGTTTGAATGGTCAAAAATTTGGCCTGCTGCAGCGTCATCTAGTGGCGAGTTAAAATAATAATTCATTGCAGTGCCATCTAGTGGTGACTAACATCAAAAGTAACGCAGTTAGAATATATTCTTCGTTCTCAAATGTGTAAGTATAATAAATTTTATGCCGATCAGTCGAACGGTATAGAAGTTGATGCGTTGCAGCGCTATTTAGCGGTAAGTTACAGCAAATGGATAGTGAAAAATATTCTCCGTGTTCTAATATTCGCGTGTACCAAATTTCATCGAAATTTGTTGGACGATATTCGCATAGCAAACGGCTAAACGGAATAGAATTCGACGTTCTGCTGCGCCACCTAGTGAAAAGTTAGAGGAAAACGGATAGCATAAAAACCTTCTCCATTATAAAAGACTTAGGTGAACCAAATTTCATGGTGATCGGTGAAACGGTGCTGGAGTTTTTCAACCTCCTACACACATACCAACATTCATTTTTATCTATAACCAGTCTTATTATACGTATATACCAGTCTCAAGTAAAATCCAGTTTCAAATCTAAGCCTCGCCAAAGTGCCAGCATACGCCATTTTGCAAGAGTTTTTTCAGGGAATCATTCGAAGCATTGACTCAGCAGCAATCAAAATGGGAAATGGTTCGACCGCCAGGCATTTATTTGAAAAGTGGAATCCCTTAATACAGCCGCATTTTTTAAATTATCAACTATAACATGTTTTATTCATCGTTACCTCGATGTACTAAATGCGAAGATTTCAATTTTCTGAAATTTGGCGGATTTCCCCAAGTTAAATCAATGTACTCAATTGGCGAGAATTCTGAAGCTACATCGCTTGAAATGCCCTAATAACTGCATTATTTCTGCACGGATAGTTAAAATTTAATGCTGTATTCTAAGAAAACCTATACACTTGTTTTCAAAAATGCTATTCCCTTAAGCTCTCAGTAAATTGAGCCAAAAAGCCTAAAACTGTGCAAACCGCTAGAACTCACTCTCTAAAAATCGGCCTATCAGACATTTTATTTTTCGCCAAACTAAAAAAAATTACATATTAGTCTCGGATATCTTCGATCCTCATTGTTTTGCGTATAAAACATTTCATTCCTGCTCTCATTTCTTATGCGCACACGATATTATAATTAAAAAAAAATAACCTAAAAAAATAAACTAAAAAAATCATTATTATTCTTTTATTTTTACTTTAAGAATTTAAAACATTTTATTCGGCAAAATCGCCACACATGGCAACCAATATGCTTATTTCACACACTTTTTTCACTACAGGGGTTAATATTACGTAAAGCTTTCTGCGTGGAGAACATAAAAAATCTCTTAAATTCCGGGAACGAAAATTAAGGGAACCCTTCAGGAGGAAAACGTTTTTAAGTGGAGTTTCAAAGTTTTAAAGTGGACTATCATTTATTCTATATTATTTTACATATCTGTGTAAAATTTCAGGCTGACAGGTCCATTTTTGTGGAATTGTATACTACCCAAATCAACAAATTGAATTTCAAACAGAATTTCATTTTTATTTATAAGATAACCTACGCTTGTTTTTAAAAATACCCTCTCATTAAATTGCGCCAAGCGCTAGAAATCATAGAAAATCTGACACACTTTCAGATTTTTAAATACGCACTAAAGTGCTATATATAAAAAGAGTTATAATCCATGGGTCTTCCCTATTTTCGTTCCTTCTTTCATTAAGTTGGAAAGTGTATCATTATTCATGAGTGTGATTAAACAAAATTAAAATTGATATTTCTAACATCCTTTTTTCTGGATGTAATACATTAGATGCAGAAAAGCTGCTCTGAAAAATGCACAATTCCAACTGAATGAAAATTTCAAAAACTTATACGCAGGTGTATTCATAACCCAAATAGCAGACGATTAAATTACGATAAATAGCGCCAAGCGTTAGAATCCTCCTCAAAATCGCGAGAATGCTGAAGATAGATCGCTTGAAATCCCTTAATAACTGCATTATTTTCGTAGGGATCATTAAAATTTAACGCTGTATTCTAATAAAACCTTTGTACTTGTTTTCAAAAATCCGTTTCCTTAAGCTCTCAGTAAATTCGCCAAGCCGGAAACTGTGCAAACCGCTAGAACTCACTTTCTCGGCATTTGAGCCATTTTATTTTTTCGCCAAACTAAAAAATTTTAACATATTAGCCTCGGAAATCTTCAATTCTTATTGTTTTGCGTATAAAACATTTCATTCCTGCTCCGATTTCCCATGCACACGATATTATAATTAAAAAAAATATAACCTTACGAATATAAACTAACAAAAAAAATCATTATTATTCTTTTATTTTTACTTTGAGAATTTAAAACATCTTATTCGGCAAAATCGCCACACATGGCAACAACGATCCTTATTTCACACTTTTTTCACTACAGGGGTTACAATTACGGAAAGCTTTTTGCGTGGAGAACATAAAAAATCTCTTAAATTCCGGGAACGGGTGGGCTTTCAAAGTTTTAAAGTGGACTATGATTTATTCTATATTATTTTACATATCTGTGCAAAATTTCAGGCTGATAGGTCCATTTTTGTGGATTTGTATACAACTCAAATCCACAAACAAACAAATAAACAAACAAACAAACAAACAAACAAACAAACAAACAAACAGAATTTCATTTTTATTTATAAGATATAATAAAATCCGAGAGTAAACATTGTATGTAGCTATGTAGGTAGGTTTGTGACCTCCGATCTTCTTGCGCGCGTCTCTCGATCGCATTTCGCCGAGCCGGTTGATCACAGACCTACCCAGTTTTGCATACGGCTTCACTAGGACAGATCCTAACACGCCTCGGAGCGATTTTTTCGAAATTCGAATTAGAAAATGTTTTATTTTATGTTTTGTCCGATTTTTAGCGATTTTTCTCGCTTAATACGTAATAACGCCGGTAATTACACTCGCAAGAAAACGAAATTTACATCATCGGATAGAGGAGAAAATTTTCTTTTAAAAACTGTTTGTTCGGACTGTGTAACATAATTTGCAGATTTTTGGGAATTTTTCAAATAAAATTAAATTTGACGCTGACTTTCGTAAAATATTTTTTAAACTGCTGCATCTTAAATTCTATCCGTCATAACTTTTTTATATTTTGTCAAATGACGGAGCATACATTTCGCCCTCTTTTAAAAGAAAAACCAGAGGAAAATATAAATTAGGAAATTTTTTACGAATTTTTAAGTAAAGAAGGATTTTCATTTCAATCGCAGCAGCTTAAAATTTTCGGTATGATATCCTGCGGTTTGGTTGTCTTGGAGACAGTAACAATGATTAAAATTGCCAGTTGAAAAAAAAAAATTATTTAAACATAATTAGTTTTCACATGTGAAATGTGCGCCACTTTGACGTCACGAGTTTAAAACCCCTTTCGAAACTCAATCAGAATAACGGACTCACAAGCAAAACATACGCCGCGCATGTGAAATAATTCTATATTTTACTTTACGTTGCCAGAAAAATAATTGAATGCTGTTTTTTCACAAGCGAATTATCCAGCATTATTTTCAATTGAGATTTTAAACGGGACACGTTTTCGAATGGCAAGAAAGTTTTTGCGGTGCTAAACAGGGCCTGATTATGGCAAACAGGGACCCCGGGCATTAATGAATTTGGGGGCCTCCATCTATGAAATTTGTTTTATTTTTCATAAAATATATGTTTATAAAAAAGAATATTTCAGAACAACATTTGAAATTGGGGGCCATTTCGAGCCGGAGGCACTGGGCAAAGTCCCGATTTGCCCGTGAGATACTAGGGCCCTGGTGCTAAATACGCCAATCTGACAATAATTAAGCATACAAATGTATGGAGAGCTGTTCTAGTGGCAACCATAAAGTGAAATGATTATCGTTTATACTAATGCATAAATTGCAAAAGTCACCAAAGACTAAAAGTCTACATTCGTGACAAATATCTAAGTCGTTTCTTTAAATTAAGTATTAACGACTGAAAAACGAAAATATATTGTATTGGTATCAGTAAAAGATAGTATAAGTAATAGTCAGTATAGATATGCTGGGGCAATATTGATCAAAGCACAATATACCGCATTAATAAATATTTCGTGAAACTAAGTCTTCTATTCATTTTTCAACAGCCGTATTACATCACAGCTAACAAAACATTAAGTAATTCTACGTCGCGTTAATATATTCCGCGGTTGTTTCAACAGAAAAGACTGTCACACAACATTTTTCTTGGAGATTTTTTTTTGTCACAAGTAGTTACGATCGCATTTTAGGAAAATGTTCTCTTCTTGCCTTGCGAAGAGCGGATGCACTATTTAATTATAAAATAAAAGGGTTCCCCACATCATGTAGTATCTAAGGTATTAATGGCATAACTTAAATCTAAAAAAGAGTATGATGCAGAAATAAGACATTTTGAATATTAGGAATTTTCACTGCGAGCCGTCACGCTTTTCTTTTCTAATTGCGAATGACACCGACATAGTTTTTTGCGTCATAATATTAACAATGGTCTCAGGTCAGTACTTATACTAACTTTACAAATAACTACTGAGTAACTTTACGCCAAGAGTCAAATCATTTTGCTTATTTTTAGATCCCAAATCACTGGAATCAATTGGAACTATACATGTAAGAAAAAGTTTCGTTCCCTACCGTGCGGAGAACGGGTACGCAGCTAGTAATAACATAATCACGGTAATTCAAATGTCTTGTGAGATTTGCACGAGTGTCGTTTATATGCTCATAGGAATTGAAGAGTTCCGTTATTTTGTCACTGAATTCACGGTGAATTCAGCCCAAAAGTGGATCCGAATTAGTTCATAAATATTCAAAAATTATTAAATAAATATTGCAGTAGTTTGTACTTTTCGAATTGGCTATTTTTATTGTTAAATTCGCTGCAAAGCGCCACCTAGTAGGCAGTTTTTAACTATTTTTGTTTTCTTTTTTCGAAATTACTAGAATACCTCTCATATATATTCTATGTATCAAATTTGGTTACGATGTGTTCACTCTTTTTAACTGTAGAACGCTGTTTACAAGGGGAGTTTAATTATAACCCCCTTGTATAGGTATATAAAAGATATATTCGGTCTTCGAGCCTCGTCAGGGGGAGATCCTCCCAGAACCCCTCTATTTTTTTTTTAGTTTCATTCTTGCCATATTAAAACGATTTTAATTGACGATGTCATTTTACCTCTCACACCTTTTTCTTTTCCTTTTATTCTTCCTTCACATTTATTTCATCGACTGGAAGTAGGAGGGTTTCCTGATCTTTCCTTGCAATTGCAAACGTGGGTCGATGATAACTGAAATAACTTACATAATTTTTAGTATCCATCTTAACACACCAAAAATTTTGCTTTTCGTTATTGGATATTGTTGAGAGAGCTTTAGGCGAGTGGGGTTGCTGTATTTCGCCTGGTAACCCTGTTGGCGAGTCATCCAGAGTGGATAAGAATCCCAGGCTGTTAGACTCAGGTAAATTATTCTTTAAATTAATTATTAATTATAAAATTATTCTTTTTTCCCCCTATCACATTCGCTAGCCCAGTGCCCGATGCGTTTACACCTTTTACAAGTTATTCTTGATCCATCCTTAATTTTATGAGTCCATGTTTTATGTTTCTATGTTTCGTATTTATCTTTATTCAGCGTTTCAATTCGCCAAGTTCCAGTCGCCATTTTGAGGATGAATGATGTAAGCCTTGAAACGAACGTTAAAAATCAGCCAATAAATAAATTAATCCATCTGGTGTCCATAACCTTTTAGAAATGTTAGCAGAGTTATGGCACAAGCAGAGTAAGCGTGGGATTTTAACATAACATTTACTTTATTAAATTAGAACGGAAGAAACAAGCACTTCACATGACAAGGTAACACCAAGAAGGGAAAAAGTATAGAAGAAGTAAAAAGAATGCATGCGCGAGCACAGTTACAGTTAAGTAGATAAAGGTTTATTGAGGGATATAGAATTCAGGAGAATAAGACATTGCACAATAAAAAAATAAACAATTCAATACTCAGCAATTTATTCTTACTTTTATGTCGCATTTTTGGGACTCATGTTTGGGGCAATTTTCAATAAAGGGGGTGAGAGATAAAATGACATAGTCATTAAAGGATTCTGACTCATTAAGGAAGTCCTCCTTTTGTCTCGGTTTAAAAATTGGAATTGCCCGGTTGCATGTATATGTTTTCCATCGTGTGTCTCTTTTGCAGTTCTTCGGCTTCGTCGGTGCTATCCTGTACGCAGCCGACTGCTACACCAAGTATAAGAGCTGGAAGGACGGGGTACCAGCCCAAGGAGAGAAACCCCAGAACTCTATGGGCATGCCCATTTCACCCACGACACCGAGTTATGCAGCCTACTGAGAACCCAGAACCTTTTAAAAGGTGAGGCCATCAGCGTTTCCATAATTTCTGATTGCGTGACGCTTTGTTAACTTCCACAAACAGAGATCAGACAGGCTCAGTGATAGATCAGCCCTGGATAGGTTAGGACTGGTCACAAAATTTACGGCCTTATTCACCAAACATTTGACACGGGGATTAATCCCAGCTCCCATGTTAAAGTCATTGATAAGATATCTTACCCATGACTTCAACACTCGTGTTTGGATTAATCCGCGTGTCAACTGTTTGGTCAAGGCTGCGCGCTGCACAGCCAGCTGTGTCAGAAAACTTCTTTAGCTCTGGCACGCCAGATAGGATATTCAATCGACCGCCATGTTGTTGGTAGTTTAATGGATCGATGGCAACGGCTGCACATTTTCAGTGTTGTGACCATTCAACTTTTTTTTTTTTTTTGCGATTGGCAGTGAAAATACTGAAGGGAGATGGTTTCACGGCGCAATCACCACTCGTCACAGGGTTAACAGTGAGGAATCTCCACTTTTACTTGGAAGCTACACTAAGGGCGAGATTCAAGTGAAACACAAATCGAACATTTTCTGCGTCGAACCGGGAAAACTTCGAAATCTATCAATGTTTCTTATTCAACTGAAACAAACCAATCGTGTTTTGATCACGTGACAGCGAGATAGGTTTGTTCATTGGAAGCATTCTGGGACTGAACTGGAACTGAAAAACGTTCGATTCGAACTCGATCGCGCGCGTTTTACTTGAATATCGCCCTAAACCAGCCTCAAATTTACATGCAAACTTTGTTTGCCTACACTTAAATTAATGTCCCATCTCTCCCCTGTATTCTAATCGCTTAACATCGGAATTTAGTAGAATCCCTTAAATTCATATAACATCACCAATCAATTTGAATCCAGTTTCAAGAGGTTTTTTTTTTATTTGGTCTGATCCAATGATATATTATTAAAAGTCGCCAAATCTGGCGATCATTTGGCTAGATTTACAGTATAATCCCAAAAAAAAATCTGTGTTGTTATTCATGTTAATCAGTAAAAGAGTTACAAATATTTTTGCTCAGCCATTGATCCATACTCCAATCTCTCTGCACCATGTTAAGCGGATTCTCCTGTTCGTAGAAGTGAGCGGGACGCAAACAGCAGGTCTTCTTGCAAACAACCCTCTCTCGTGAAGTCTTTTGAAAACAGTCACCCTTGATACACGTATAACGAAGTTAATTGCTTACAGGCATTTTAAATTATTAAATTGCGTTGTTGCGGTTAAAAATCCAGGTTCGATGCCCTTAGTTGCAGTAAGAAAAAGACACTGTATGCTTAAATCTATTTATTTAAAAGATACTATTGAAACATAAACTTATTACAATGGATTGTGGTGGTGGTGGTGGCTCAGCGAATTAAAAAAAAAAACGTCCTATATGGACAGTGAAATTAAGATGGAATGAATCAAAAATTACGCCAGCAGGGAATTACACATTGGCGAGAACAATAACTTGGCTGAGATCAATAACGCCAATTCCAGAGCACCCTAAAAGTTAATCCAATAAAATTAAAATGACGTAATCGCGAGCAAATAATTTTAAAGATGTCGCAGGGCAACAAAAATAAAAACACCAACACCAAGCCAAAGAAGGTGGTAAACAAAAGGCCGTTGATTTTGCAAACAGACGCAATGTAATCTATTTTTAGCACAACGACGCCACCATGTCTGAAGAGACAAATAAACAATTAAGAATAATGCATACAGGAAAAGCGAATATACAGATTTAAAAGCCGAAATGGCAGAAAAAAAATGAGAACAGAAATGATTTGGAATACATGATTTTGGATAGATTACATTAAAGAAAGCCAAAGTAAATGATTATGAAAATTAAGTATGTGATCTCCATCACAACACGGGTTCCTGTGACTGCATGCAAGTCACCAGAGATCTGAGAAGCTGCAGCACTTCTGTTACGCCTCGCTATAATGGACAAATGGCGATCTACTCTGGCCGTCGTGGCTCTTGGACGACCTTGCCCAGGCTGTATCTCGATGGATCCGGTATCCTGGAACTGTTTCCATAACTGCACACGACGCTGGGCGTTAAATTGAACTCTCTACAAATCTGGACTGAGAGATTGGCCTGCTTCTAGCCTCCCCACGATTCGCTACTCCATCCCATCATCTAAACGTTGGTGGTTACTCATTTTTACTGTTACAATTTGAAATTAACCGACTGCTGTAAAATAACACTAAGAAAATCGGCGAGGTGTGGTAGCGAACGAAATGCGTCCTAACTTAACCCTTTAACGCGCAGTGGTTTCGCTCTGAGACCACCAAACTGTTGACGTTTTGACTGTTGAAGGTCACGAAGAATAGATTGGATTTCTATAAAAATAGTTGCGGGTGACATAGCTCCACGAGAATCCTTTACTTTTTAGCACGTCATAGCCCCGTCAAAAAATGGTCACGATTATTTTCAACAGCACTGACATCTGCTGAAAAATGGAAGAACGCGAGAACGGCTGGATAGATTGCCCAATGCTGGAAAAAGGGCAGCCGTTGCCATCGATCGACTTAACTACCAGCAAGATGGCGGACGATCGAAACGTTCATCGCATGCCACAGATCTAGAGACCTTTATTGACGCAGCTGGCTGTGCGCGAGCACAGCCAGCTGTCGTCAAAAAAGGGCCTCTAGATCTGTGGCATGCGATGAACGTTTCGATCGTCCGCCATCTTGCTGGTAGTTAAGTCGATCGATGGCAACGGCTGCCCTTTTTCCAGTATTGGGAAAGGGTTGCGCCTCAAAGGGTTAACGCTCGTTTATAAAGCCTTTTTCTCTACTGGGTACGCCCACACTCACTTATACGCTTACGTATTTGACGTACAAGATTTGCATTTTTTGTCTAGAAGCAGCGGTTTTTACATTCAGTTCAGTTCTTTCTATGAAATTCGATAAAATATGCAAATTCTCTTAATTTATTTCTCCAGTGTACTTATTTTATTGTACTTGAATTAATATATGTCTTAAGGTTGTTCTTATAAAAAGACGATAGGTGTCACAGGATTTTTAATAACTTATAAAGCAAAAGAAAATAACCCATTCGAAAAAGAAATAATAATTCTATGCACTGTACCAATCAACCTACGTGCAACGCCTAACTGAGGCATTCAGAAGCCCTAGGCCTAGCACTTTCCGTGGGACCCTGTACGGTCATGACACGTGCAGTCCAAGGTACAAATATTCGTTCGCAGTATAAAAGTGGGGACTGAAAAAGTAAACAAAAACAGAAGCAAAGTTTTTGTTTACTTTTTCAGTCCCTACTCTTCAGTGGTTGCTGTCTGTGGATTTCAGCTGATGACGTACGAAAACTTTTTCACCCGAAACGTGCGTCCTGATTGATAGGTACCTTTTATGTGTGCTATTTTACAAATTTTTAATTATTTCATGTTTTAAACAATAGTTCCTTTTCAGTGTTTTTGCCATAATGGTCAGTATGTTATAGACTAAAAGTTCATTTCGTACATTATTTATTTAACTCTTTAAAGAGGGGTGATAGATTTTTGAATAAAGAAACAGAACATATTAAAGGACGGGTATGTTTCATATTTCACCCAAGTAATGCTTTCCCTCTCTGTTTCTTTATACAGTTAATGTGCTGGTGTGTAAAATACAGGGTCATCATAAAAAACTTCCCCGATATATGGACCTCTAGCTGCCGTTCAATTAAAACAATCAAAATAAGATTTCAGATATAGTTATTCAGAGGTATGCACTCGATATTGGGATTGTTTAAAACAATAGAACTCTCACGGCTGCTGTTACAGTGAAAAAATTTCGAAAATTTCAAATGGCAACAAGCACTTTTTTTTCTTCGAAAGTTGATAAATGCATTGAAAATATATAAAAGGTGTTGGAACGATACATGTATGACGAAAAATTGGCGACGTAAAACATTTCCAAAGAAAAGCATTGTAACAAGCCAAAGTCAACAGAGAGAGAAAGTGCATTGAAACAATTCGCATTAATTCACTGGAATAGACAGTAGAATATTAAACTAACAGTAGGGCATTTGAAAACTTTCCTTTCCTATAAAACAATTTTTCCTTTTCTCTCTTGGGCTGTCACTGGTTCGTCACAATGCTCTTCTTTGCAAACGTTTTACGCCTCCAATTTTCGGCGCATACGTGTATCGTTGTAACGCCTGTTATGGTCTTTCAATGTAACCGCAACCGTGCGGGCTCTGTTGTTTTAAACAATCTCAATCTCGGGCGCATATACCTCTGAATAACTATATCATCTCTATCGGGTGAACGAAAAGACCGCTAGAGGCAGTGGCTCTGATAGAGAGGGGTAGCTGGGGAAAAATCCCAGGGCCTCACCTTGTGAAGGGGCGATGCTTTTGCTGTTTATATATAATACTTAATTGTGTATTGTCAGTTTTGTACAAAAAAGAAATAAGGCACAGATTATATCCCCGGAAGTTTCAAATTAATTGTTGAACGAAATTGCAAAAACCAGCTGGAGCATAATATACCAACTTGAAAAAATAAATGAGGCGTGTCAGTGATCGAGTCTTCTTCACCAAGAAAAGTAGACTCTGACGGTGTTATTCAACGATTTGCCATGACTAAAACTAGAAAAGATTTATTAAAAAAGAATTTTTTTTTTTTCGGGACACATTGTTAAATAACGGAAGAAAGGGCATAGCCATAGGAGAGAATATGGGCCCACCCAACCTCCGAAAGTTTGAATTTTTCTTCACAAAATGCTGAAAATCAGGACTTTCTCTGAGAAAATTTGAACTTTCCACTTTTTTGGACTTCTGAAATTTTTTTGGCTGCCTACTTGAATCGAAGTACGAATAACAATATTAATTTTTTCAATACTGAGGAAACATGCTATGCAAAAACGTTGTTAACCTTTTGAGGCGCAACCCTTTCCCAATGCTGGAAAAAGGGCAGCCGTTGCCATCGCTCGACTTAACTACCAGCAACATGTCGGACGATCGAAACGTTCATAGCGTGCCACAGATCTAGAGACCCTTTTTTGACGACAACTGGCTGTGCCCGGGCACAGCCAGTTGTCGTCCAAAAAGTTGTCGTTGCAGCATTGGGCAATCTGTCCCGCTGTTCTCGCATTCTTCCATTTTTCAGCAGATGCCAGTGCTGTTAAAAATAATCGTGACAATTTTTTTTTACGGGAAATGACGTGCTAAAAAGTAAAGGATTCTTGTGGAGCTATGTCATCCGCAATTGTTTTTATAAAAATGAAATCTATTCTCCGTGACTGGCAACAGTCAAAACGTCAGAGTTTGGTGTTCCCAGAGCGGGAACACTGCGCGTTAAAGGGATAACGTTCCAAATACAGTTTCTCTATCCAGGCGACGAAACCTTCAAAACAAAATGTTGGTATTTTTAGAGCACGTATGTTCATTAAAGCATGATACTTTTAAACTCTATTATAATTATTTTCCAATTACTAGTAATTTAAAGTTTCCTTAAATGATTAATAATTTTAAAAAGGAATGAATTATTGATGTAATACAACGTCAAAAGCGTTTCTGGATAGCAAAGGGACCCTGAAGATTTTATCCCCGGGGTCCCGACTTGGCTCTCTGTGACTCTGACTAGAGGTCGAATATATCGGGGAAGTTTTTTTTTATGACCAACCTGTTTATTGTTCACTTGAAACGGAGGGTCGGTGAGACATGTCAATATCGGTCCATCATTCCAGCTGCAAACCCAATTTCAAAAAGGGAAATCTTATAAATAAAAATGAAATTCTGTTTGTTTGTTTGTTTGTTTGTTTGTTTGTTTATTTGTTTGTTTGTGGATTTGAGTTGTATACAAATCCACAAAAATGGACCTATCAGCCTGAAATTTTGCACAGATATGTAAAATAATATAGAATAAATGATAGTCCACTTTAAAACTTTGAAAGTCCACCCGTTCCCGGAATTTAAGAGATTTTTTATGTTCTCCACGCAAAAAGCTTTCCGTAATTGTAACCCCTGTAGTGAAAAATGTGTGAAATAAGGATCGTGGTTGCCATGTGTGGCGATTTTGCCGAATAAGATGTTTTAAATTCTCAAAGTAAAAATAAAAGAATAATAATGATTTTTTTTGTTAGTTTATATTCGTAAGGTTATATTTTTTTAAATTATAATATCGTGTGCATGGGAAATCGGAGCAGGAATGACATGTTTTATACGCAAAACAATTAGAATTGAAGATTTCCGAGGCTACTATGTTAAAAATTTTTTAGTTTGGCGAAAAAATAAAATGGCTCAAATGCCGAGAAAGTGAGTTCTAGCGGTTTGCACAGTTTCCGGCTTGGCGAATTTACTGAGAGCTTAAGGAAACGGATTTTTGAAAACAAGTACAAAGGTTTTATTAGAATACAGCGTTAAATTTTAATGATCCCTGCGAAAATAATGCAGTTATTAAGGGATTTCAAGCGATCTATCTTCAGCATTCTCGCGATTTTGAGGAGCATTCTAACGCTTGGCGCTATTTATCGTAATTTAATCGTCTGCTATTTGGGTTATGAATACACCTGCGTATAAGTTTTTGAAATTTTCATTCAGTTGGAATTGTGCATTTTTCAGAGCAGCTTTTCTGCATCTAATGTATTACATCCAGAAAAAAGGATGTTAGAAATATCAATTTTAATTTTGTTTAATCACACTCATGAATAATGATACACTTTCCAACTTAATGAAAGAAGGAACGAAAATAGGGAAGACCCATGGATTATAACTCTTTTTTATATATAGCACTTTAGTGCGTATTTAAAAATCTGAAAGTGTGTCAGATTTTCTATGATTCTAGCGCTTGGCGCAATTTAATGAGAGGGTATTTTTAAAAACAAGCGTAGGTTATCTTATAAATAAAAATGAAATTCTGTTTGTCAATTTGTTGATTTGGGTAGTATACAATTCCACAAAAATGGACCTGTCAGCCTGAAATTTTACACAGATATGTAAAATAATATAGAATAAATGATAGTCCACTTTAAAACTTTGAAACTCCACTTAAAAACGTTTTCCTCCTGAAGGGTTCACTTAATTTCCGTTCCCGGAATTTAAGAGATTTTTTATGTTCTCCACGCAGAAAGCTTTACGTAATATTAACCCCTGTAGTGAAAAAAGTGTGTGAAATAAGCATCTTGGTTGCCATGTGTGGCGATTTTGCGGAATAAAATGTTTTAAATTCTTAAAGTAAAAATAAAAGAATAATAATGATTTTTTTAGTTTATTTTTATAGGTTACTAGCTGAAGTACCCGTTCTTCGCACGGGAATGAATGGACTTTTTGATATTACGATTTGTGGTGATTACTATTCATTGTAATAAACAGATATAGCAAAGTGGATATCGCGTTATATTGTGTCCAATAATCATGCATACTGAATTGCAAGGCAATCGTTTGTACGGTGCAGAAGGCCATGCGGCGTAGCGCAATCTAGAGGCGAGTTTTAGCGAAACGGATACGTCGAAAATATTTTTCGCATTCAGATATCGATGTATACGAATTTTCATGACTATCGGCTGGACAGTCCTGAAGTTCATGTGTTGACGCGACATCTAGTGGCAAGTTATAGGAAAATGGATAGCGCCAAACTCTTCCCCGTGTTCAAAAATTATGTATACCTATTTTCATAGCGATTATTTGCACAGTCAAGAAGTGATACTCTGCAGGGCCATCTAGTGGTTCAATAAAGTAATGATTTGCTACAGCGCCGTCAAGTGGCGAGTTATAGCAAAATGGATAACGCCAAAATATTCTCATTGTTCAAATAGCTATGTATACTGAGTTTCATAGCGACCGTGTTCAACTATCTATGCATACCAATTTTCATAACGATCATTTGCGCAGTCAAGAAGTGATACTCTGCAGGGCCATCTAGTAGTTAATTAAAGTAATGATTTGCTACAGCGCCGTCAAGTGGCGAGTTATAGCAAAATGGATAACGCCAAAATATTCTCATTGTTCAAATAGCTATGTATACTGATTTTCATTGCGACTGTTTGAATGGTCAAGAATTTGGCCTGCTCCAGCGTCATCTAGTGGCGAGTTAAAATAATAATGCATTGCAGTGTCATCTAGTGGTGAGTAACATCAAAAGGAACGCAGTTAGAATATATATTCTTCGTGCTCAAATGTGTAAGTATAAAAAATTTTATGCCGATCGATCGAACGGTATAGAAGTTGATGCTTTGAAGCGCCATTTAGCGGCAAGTTACAGCAAAATGGATAGTGAAAAATATTCTCCGTGTTCTAATATTCGCGTGTACCAAATTTCATCGAAATCGGTTGGACGATATTCGCATAGCAAACGGCTAAACGGAATAGAATTCAACGTTGTGCTGCGGCACCAAGTGGCAAGTTAAGGAAAACGGATAGCATAAAAACCTTCTCCATCATAAAAGACTTAGGTGAACCAAATTTCATCGTGCAACGGTGCTCAACGGTGCTGGAGTTTTTCAACCTCATAAACACATACCAACATTCATTTTTATCTATAACCAGTGTTATTATATATACCAGTCTCAAATAAAATCCAGTTTCAAATCTAAGCCTCGCCAAAGTGTCAACATACGCCATTTTGCAAGAGTTTTTTCAGGGAATCATTCGAAGCATTGACTTAGCAGCAATCAATATGGGAAATGGTACGACCGCCAAAGAGTAGCACGCATTTATTTGAAAATTAGAATCCCTTAATACAGCCGATTTTTTTTTAAATTATCAACTATAATGTGTTTTATTCATCGTTACTCCGATGTACTAAATGAGAAGATTTCCATTTTCTGAAATTTGGCGGAATTCCCCCAATTTAAATCAATGTACTCAATTGGCGAGAATTCTGAAGTTAGATCGCTTGAAATCCCTTAATAACTGCATTATTTCTTCACGGATCATTAAAATTTAACGCTGTATTCTAATAAAACCTTTGCACTTGTTTTCAAAAATCTATTTCCTTAAGCTCTCAATAAATTGCGCAAAGCCGAAAACTGTGCAAACCGCTAGAACTCACTTACTCAAAATCCATATTTCAGCCATTTTATTTTTTCGCCAAACTAAAAAAATTTACACATTAGCCTCGGAAATCTTCAATTCTTATTGTTTTGCGTGTAAAGCATTACATTCCTGCTCTGATTTCCCATTCACACGATATTATAATTAAAAAAAAAATAACCTTAGGAATATAAACTAACAAAAAAAAAATCATTATTATTCTTTTATTTTTACTTTGAGAATTTAAAACATTTTATTCGGCAAAATCGCCACACATGGCAACCACGATCCTTATTTCACACTTTTTTCACTACAGGGGTTACAATTACGGAAAGCTTTTTGCGTGAAGAGCATAAAAAATCTCTTAAATTCCGAGAACGGGTGGACTTTCAAAGTTTTAAAGTGGACTACGATTTATTCTATATTATTTTACATATCTGTGCTAAATTTCAGGCCGATAGGTTCATTTTTGTGGATTTGTATACGAACGACATTTTATTCGGCAAAATCGCCACACATGGCAACCACGATCCTTATTTCACATTTTTGTCACTACAGGGGTTACAATTACGGAAAGATTTTTGCGTGAAGAGCATAAAAAATCTCTTAAATTCCGGGAACGGGTGGACTTTCAAAGTTTTAAAGTGGACTGTGATTTATTCTATATTATTTTACATATCTGTGCTAAATTTCAGGCCGATAGGTCCATTTTTGTGGATTTGTATACGAATCAAATCCACAAACAAACAAACAAACAAACAAATAAACAAACAAACAAACAAACAAACAAACAGAATTTCATTTTTATTTATAAGATTTTTATTAATTATAATATCGTGTGCGCATAAGAAATGAGAGCAGGAATGAAATGTTTTATACGCAAAACAATGAGGATGGAAGATATCCGAGACTAATATGTAATTTTTTTTAGTTTGGCGATAAATAAAATGGCTGATAGGCCGATTTTTAGAGAGTGAGTTCTAGCGGTTTGCACAGTTTTAGGCTTTTTGGCTCAATTTACTGAGAGCTTAAGGAAATAGCATTTTTGAAAACAAGTGTATACGTTTTCTTAGAATACAGCATTAAATTTTAACTATCCGTGCAGAAATAATGCAGTTATTAGGGCATTTCAAGCGATGTAGCTTCAGAATTCTCGCCAATTGAGTACATTGATTTAACTTGGGGGAAATCCGCCAAATTTCAGAAAATTGAAATCTTCGCATTTAGTACATCGAGGTAACGATGAATAAAACATGTTATAGTTGATAATTTAAAAAATGCGGCTGTATTAAGGGATTCCACTTTTCAAATAAATGCCTGGCGGTCGAACCATTTCCCATTTTGATTGCTGCTAAGTCAATGCTTCGAATGATTCCCTGAAAAAACTCTTGCAAAAGGGCGTATGCTGGCACTTTGGCGAGGCTTAGATTTGAAGCTGGATTTTACTTGAGACTGGTATATACATATAATAAGACTGGTTATAGATAAAAATGAATGTTGGTATGTGTGTAGGAGGTTGAAAAACTCCAGCACCGTTTCACCGATCACCATGAAATTTGGTTCACCTAAGTCTTTTATCATGGAGAAGGTTTTTATGCTATCCGTTTTCCTCTAACTTTTCACTAGGTGGCGCAGCAGAACGTCGAATTCTATTCCGTTTAGCCGTTTGCTATGCGAATATCGTCCAACAAATTTTGATGAAATTTGGTACACGCGAATATTAGAACACGGAGAATATTTTTCACTATCCATTTGCTGTAACTTACCGCTAAATAGCGCTGCAACGCATCAACTTCTATACCGTTTGACTGATCGGCATAAAATTTTTTATACTTACACATTTGAGAACGAAGAATATATTCTAACTGCGTTACTTTTGATGTTACTCACCACTAGATGGCACTGCAATGCATTATTATTTTAACTCGCCACTAGATGACGCTGCAGCAGGCCAAATTTTTGACCATTCAAACGGTGGCTATGAAAATCAGTATACATAGCTATTTCAACAATAAGAATATTTTGGCGTTATCCATTTTGCTATAACTCGCCACATGACGGCGCTGTAGCAAATCATTACTTTAATTAACCACTAGATGGCCCTGCAGTGTATCACTTCTTGACTGTGCGAATAATCGCTATGAAAATAGGTATACATAGATATTTGAACACGGGGAAGAGTTTGGCACGATCCATTTTCCTATAACTTGACACTAGATGTCGCGTCAACACATGAACTTCAAGACTATTCAGCCGATCGTCATGAAAATTCGTATACATCGATATCTGAATGCGAAGAATATTTTTGCCGTATCCGTTTTGCTAAAACTCGCCACTAGATTGTGCTACGCCGCATCGCCTTCTGCACCGTAAAAACGATTGCCTTGAAATTCAGTATGCATGATTATTGAACACAATATAACGCGATATCCATTTTGCTATATCTCTTTATTACAATAAATAGTAATCACAACAAATATTAATATCAAAAAGTCCATTCATTCCCGTGCGAAGAACGGGTACTTCAGCTAGTATGATCATAAAAGAAACCCCCTTGTTCGTTTTACTTTCCGTGAACTAATAGAATTCTTCATCTAATGTTGTACAAAGATAAGGTGACCATACATCCCGTTTGAGCGGGACAGTCCCGTTTTTAGGTGTCTTGTCCCGTTGTCCCCAAGCACAGCTCCGGGACACCGTAATGTCCCCTTCAATGTCCCGTTTTTAGAAAGAGAGCAACCCAGGGTAACGATTTCAATAAAGGCTGCTGAAAATCTAAAATCATCCAACGGCAGTGTGTCTGTAAAAAAAAAAAAAAAAACCTGACCTCCCTCCCTCCCCTCTCGAGACGTAAAGAAAACGATGGGGAGATGTATTGTTTTTGTGTTTGTTCTCTTAATGTTCTTTTTCCGTCAACTATTCCAATTTATTTAATTTTTATTTCTTTTTAAAAGTCATGTTCCTCTTTTGCGTATACACCCCCCCCCTCCCCGATCTCCACTTTATTTTCCTTTTTCACTCTGGTTTTCTGAGATTTTTTTTTTCTTTCCGAATGACAAATTCCTTTTTTCTGTGTCCCTTTGTTTACATTTCTCACTTTCCTACCTTCCTGCCTAGGTCGGATGGTGTTTTTGAAGTCAAAGAAGGGCCTATCGCTTGTACTACCCGAAACGTACGTCTTGTACTATTTTTTATAGTTTTGTGTGGTTTAGGGTTATTTTTTACATTTTATTTTGAAATTATCATTAACACAAGCTTTTTAGCATGTTTTCTTAACAACTAAAAGATACCCAGATCTGAAATTCAGTCTCCCTACACCATTACCTTAAAAACAGTAGATGTCCCGTTTTGGGGAAGAAAAGAAATACTCTATTGCCAAAAATGTAGTAGATGTCCCGTTTAGAAGGAAAAAATAAATGGTCACGTTATACAAAGAGCAGTTCAGTTTCATCTGAAAAATCACTCAAAGGGGGGGGGGCATTCTCGAGATATTCCCGTCATTTTAGAGCAACGAGTCCAAAATCTTCCCGCCGTCTAAAGGTTAATGAAATTCACTGTATTACATTTGATATAAGTAATTAATAAATTTTTATCTGAAAGTAAGTATTTTAGATTAGGATATGTTCGAATATTCATTTTCAAGATTTTCATTTATTTATTTATTTATTTACAGGTTGTTGACGGTCCGAGGAGAGCGTCAACGTTTACCACATTCCAAAGAACTGGAAGTCGAAAATAAAACAGAATCTAAACTATGCGGGTTGCATGTTACAATAACGTGCTCATACGAAAAGCAAATATGACTGCGATCATAACATTCGCGGTGAATAAGTAGTTATCTGGTTGTGAAATATCAACTATAGTAGAAGATGGTTACAGTGTGTTGATTGAATCTCTCAATAAAACAGCCTAAAAAAAGTGCATGGAAGCTTCTTGTGTAGGCTACATCCAACCCATAAAAAAAAAAAAACACCAACCCTTTGGTTCTGCTATAATGTGTATTTAAAATGAGTATCCGCATTGCATGGCATTAGAATTAAAGAGCTGTGCGTGTCCCTTTTCGAAATGGCATGCGTAACCTCGTTGTGTGCTGCCATCTATTAGTAATAGAGGGAGTTAAATCTGTGTAAAATATAACATGAAAACGGAATTAGTCTGTGATTTTTTTTTTCCAGAAAAAGATAGAGACGAAGTCCGTGCGTGCGTGTGCTGCAAGATATATGTTAAAGAGTAATTAATTTATTTTAAACGAATGAAGTTTATATTTTATTGTTGATATCACTTTTACTAGTGCTGCGCACTAAAGTTATTTATTTATAAATGTTCCCGTTTTTTAGCAATGAGAGAAAAAAAAAGTTCTAAGCACAAACTAGAATAGAGAAAATGTTTAAATGAAAGAATAAAATATCCATATTAATGATAAGTAATGAAACTTTCCGGTGGAAGTTTTAGAAAATGAGTAAAGAATGGAATAACATCACAATACGAGCACATTAATTGTAACAACGATATATATAAATATATACATATACATAGATAAAAACTCAATGTAGTGCCCAATAAAACAATTTATTTTTTACGTTTAGATGTGAACAGCATTGTTTAATTCCTTGCAAAGTTTTGCTCCCTTTATAATTACATAACCCTGTCACAAATATGTTACATTTATTTTTCAATACAATTCAAACTTGAAAAAAAAAAATGTTTATAGTAAAACAAGGCGTGTAATGAAACACTGCTGAAAAATTACTTTGGTGGTTGTAAATTAAATAACTCATCAACTAATTAAAAAATATATGCTTACATGTCAACTAATCATTTTCAACGAGATAATTTATCACAGAATTATGCAAATGCAATGTTCTGTGATAGGTGTTTACTCTATCAAAAATGCATGAACATGAGATTGCCGAATATAAAAGTGTATGATGAAAAGTTATAATTAGATTTCACATTTTCATTGGTCACTATAAGGAATTCTATTATTATTATTTATTTAATTACAATTTTAAAAATCCATTTTATTTTGTGATGTGAACTTACTTTCTTACTAATGTAAATATGAAAATATGTCTGAAAATTTCATAGTTTAAAAAACATAAATGAAAATTTTAAAGAAATTCCATACGATATTCTGATTGCCTTTTATTCTGATTCAGCTATTCATTTATTTATACTACTTTTATAATATGTATTGTTAACTTTATTCTATAACTTACGCGTTATACGTGCACAGCAGTGGCGCGCACAAGGGTGGGGTCCAAGGGGTCTGGGCCCCTCCAAAAAGAGTTATCAATTTTGTTTCGTTAAATCTTCATGCAAATTTTCACATTCAAATATGTGAACAAAACTTTATTAAATTTTTATTTTTAACAGTTAAAGATAAAAACACAATAAAAAGAGGTTATGATAATTTTTTTTTTTTTAAATCCGCATTTTTTCAGGCGATTGGTGTCATATTTTTATGGGCTGGACCCCCTAGAAGAGAAAAACCTGTGTGCGCCACTGGTGCGCAGTAAATGAAACTTAAGTAAATGCAAAATACATTTATGTTTTGTCATTTGATTTTTATTTGCTTGATTAAACTGTGTTTTTCTTTTTAGAACGTTACTTTTTAATAATCCCAACATGTTAATACTTAAGATATTTTTAATGTCGTAAAAACGAAAAAAATAATAGATAAAAAATTAAAATAATAATTTTTGTAATTACTTTGACTAAATCTACAAAAATTAAACAAAAAAAATATCAAAATAAGGCTTATAATTTGAGAGATTAAGAAGCCTTTGAAGCATATTTTCAATACATTATTTTAAAACTATCAATTAGTATTCAAGAATAATTTATCTTTCAATTCTTGAATTAGGAACTAAAAATATTTTAATTTTTTAAAAATACAGGAAAATTGTATCGTAAAATGAGAAGCTAATATAATGTAAGTATATGATTATAAAAATTGAATAAAATCAATAAATATTTTGTTAATGCAAACTTAATTATTATTATAGCATGATAATTTATAATTTACTTACTTTTAGATTAAATTCTTTGTGGATTGTGCATTCATATTTTTTATTGATTAATGTAAAAGATGAAGTTTAATTTTAAATATGAATGTTTTAAAAATATTATGTTCTTAAAAATCTTGATGTTCTAAAAAAGAAATGAATTTATAATTTAAATGTTCTTGAAACAAGTGTATCTAAATTAGTTCTCATTAAAAGAAATGCGTGTTCTTGATTTGTTTACAATAATTACATGAACATCACTTGAGTTTTATTTTCAACATTTGTGATGTCAAATTTCAGATTTGATTTTTAAATAATAATAATAGATTTAAGTTGTATTTCATTTTTCATTTCATATCATTTATTAATTTATTTTGTTGTCTTTGATGTTGTTTTTGTAAGTGATGCCAAAGAACTGTAAAATAATGTTTTGATTTTCTTATATGAAAACATTAAATTGAGAACAATATTCATCACTCCTAAAGTAATGCTATAAAATACAATTTCAACGAGGCACGGTGACTTGGTGATATATTTTCCCCCGTTTTATGCTTTATATGGTCTTTAAGCATAATGATTGTTGTTAATGTTTAGCTATATTTCCAACTGTAATGCCGTATTATCATGTTCTAATTTTATTTAGATTTTAGATTATCTTCATGTCAATAAAGCATTCTGTTCTCTCTCATGTCATAATTAAATAGTATAAATATTGTGATTTTCAAAGTAAATGCTAACGTAATAGTTATGAATAGCATTAGTATTGTTTTTTTCACAGGAGTTGATATAATCGATGTTTCCATTTAAATAAAATTTAAAGTTATGAGATTTTATTAAAAAGTTTAATTTAGGCATTTTCTATTTTTCTGTTTCATTATAATGAAAGTTGGTTAAAAGTGAAAATTACAATTTATGCATTTTAATACTCCTTTTTTATAATTGACATTCTCAGTTTATCTTTTGAAAATTTAAAAGTTTATTATTATATAAAGAACAACCAATATAGAAGTGTTCGAGTTAATTTTATTTGCATCATTTTTCTCTGAAAAGCTACAGTATATTTAACGTATAAATTGATTAAGAAAAATAGTTGATTACGCATTTTTTATGTTTCCAGTTATATATTTGTGCTAACCATAAATGTATTAAAATTGCGGATTTAAAAAAAAAATACTGTTATGTGCATTATTATAAATTAATTGCCTATAACAAAATTCTGTCCTTCAATTAATTGAATTTTTTAAAAAATGAAATGAGAAACAAAACTATGTAGTTATGTATTTTCAAGTTCTGTATTTCTTATGTCATACACAATTAATTTATCTAATAACTTTCTTGTGTACTAGACGAATTTTATTGAAATTGTTCAATTCAATTCTATATATGAGTATGGATGCAGCTCATTTTTGATTATAAATCTGTATTTAAAACATAAAAAATCCAATCAAATAACAAACTTATTTATGTAATGCAGTATTTTCATTTTTATGTAACATTTCTTTTTATGTAATAATCGAGATTTATTGAAAGTATTGAGTTTAATTCAGCAGAAACATATTGGCGAATAATGCAGCGCATTTTTAATTATAAATCCATATGTACAATTTAAACAATCCTTGACTTAAATGACAAACTAACTCTTTAGAAGTGCCACATTTTCATTCTGTAACTCCTGTGTCACATTTTATTTATTTAGGAATTTTCTAGTGTACAAATCGAATTTTATCTAAATTGTTGAATTTAATTCTATAGATTCTAAATAGTCATTGATAAAGAATGCAGCGCATTTTTAAACGTAAATCTGAGTCTACATTACAAACATATGGAAACGAAAAACTTACTTAAGAGAAATTCAAACTCAAAGGACATTCAAGCTGAAATGCGAAACAAAACATTCACGATTCATCTCTCCCCGATCATAATTGCTGCTGTTTTGTCTCTTGGAACGTCTTTCTTATAGATGGTATTTCATGGATAAACATAACAACTGCTCAACTTCACTCAACGTTAAATTTTAGAGCGAAAGAAGAAAAAGCATTAGGTAACTTTAAAAAGCTAACATTTTTCACTAATAGTCATTATTGCTTAATCTTTTAAATAAAGCCTCGTGCTTCAATCTTACTCGCAATTTCTTTAGAAATTGTTCATAACAATCGGTTAAATACCAATCATCACTGCTGTCTGATTCGATTTTTAAATTTTCTAGATGTATGCCTCTGTAATACTATCCAAAGCATACAGTTCGATGATTTGTGTCTGAAGTTTAAGTAGTTAAAACATTTTAGATTCTAAGCCTCTGTTGTTTATGAAAGATGTAATTATAGGGAAAATATGCAGTGAAACTTCTCTTCAGACGTTGATACCCAGAAATAAATTAAGTCGTAATCAAATAACTCCTCTACTTCGCCCTTTATATGCTGCCTAAAACAAATAATTGATGTACAGATTATTGTAATTTGCTTTCACTTAAACATAACTTTCACGCAGTACAAATAAAGTAAAATCTATTAATACATCAATAAAATCGATAAGATTTGCAGCATATATCAAAAATATTTTTTAAACATTAGAAACTTTTGTCGCATTTACAAAAATAAACTTATAAAGACATTTTTTTTTTTTCAATTGTAAACACATTCTACAGCTTTATACCTTTTAACATGCAACTCGAAAATATTTCATAGATGGATGAAGCTTTTTTTACACCATTCCTCATCTTAAAGTAATAATGAGACTGTAGTAAGGCTCTGATAAGTATTATTCATCATCAAATAAAAGCACTTGCCACCGTTCAATCTGACAAGTCAGTATGTCATCAGTTTTTCATCGAAATGCCATTCCTTATAAAACAGATAAAACTTTTGGTATTTCGCTTTTTAAAAGAGATACACGAATAACTGAGACGTTTAAGACGACCTCTGTAGTGAGAGAAGTGATTTTTAGCATGAATTAGATTTTATACATAAGATTTAAAATTTGTTATTGTGGTTTAACACAGTACATAAAAAGCATTATTGATAATAATTACCTAATAATTTTTAGAAATAGAGTTTTCCACTTAGACCCACGTTACCTTGGTATAACATTCCAAGTAATGTCCTTGTCGTTTTTTCAAACTTTGGTGAGTTTGAAGAAACACATTCAAAATATTATTTTATTATCCTTTTTCCAAAACTGTTTTTGATTTCAGACGACTATCCTTTAACATACAATGCGTGTTCTGTTAAAGCTAATATCACTTCAACACGCAAACATAATGTAAAATCGCAAAATGTATGATAATGGTATGGAAATTATTTTCAAACGGCTTAGCTGACTTAAAACAGAAATGATATACCAATTGCTATAATACAAGGTGCATACAGCATTCTATTCAGTATACAAAACAGTGAATTTTAATGGCAGAGAACGTTTCATAATGTTTTCATTGTACTTGCATACTATAAAACACAAACATGAACAAATATTTCATACAAATTCTTTATTACTCATGAATGATCATTGGCTGTGTAAAAAATACTTTTTCCCATGATGGTTAATTTGTTAAAATTTAATAGTTTTAAAAGAGTCTTTCAGTTAAATACTTCTTAGTGTATAGATTCATTATGATGCAAATATATATTAACATCACATGATTAGCGTTACCCTCATAGCATACTAACATCGCCCGATTAGCGTTACCATTAGAAAAACGTTCCAAAGACAAACTTTCTAAAGCTTCATGGCAAACCACGTGGTTACTGGCTTTTGGTGACGGAAATGCATGTTATCACTCTAAAACTTAAAAAGTATATAGATTCACTGTTCACCTTAGTATTAATATATCTGTAATACATCTGAGAGCTGTAAATTCATTGTAAATAGGTTTGGCTGTATAAAAACCGCATCTTTATGCGAGTCTTCTCAAGGCATAGGAAAATTTTCATGTAAATGTCAAAAGAAATACAGTTTTACTGTATGATTATCTTTTGAAAGCTGGTGCATTTAGCATGGAGATAACGCACTTTTTGTTCGACAAAAAAAGCGAGGATGAACAGAAATTTTAGAATAATTTTAAAATTATTTAAAAAATTGATGCGTTGTTTTTAATATCTGGAATGTGTTTTGAGGGGGTTAAACTAGTGCATTAGGAAATATTTTGTTTTCTAATAAACAAAGATTTTGTTTTCTAAAAGCAAATTAAAGCAACCGGCATTTGGCCATTTCAAAACGTTTGGTGCTGATGCTCTGTTTTCATTTAAATGTCAAATTTGCTTGCCCAGTTTCTTGATTTTTGTTAAACGATGTCAATTTCTATAGACATTTTTATGCACAGGGTATTTATGTTCCGTTTTCGATCAAAAGCGAGAACTTCTTTGGATAATATGTCGGCTTCTATAGACATTTCAATGCACTCTATGCTCATGCTTTGTTTTCAATCAAAAGTCATAAATTGTTTGGATAAATTTCTTTAATTTTGATAACATGATGCCAGCTTCTGTAGACGCTTCGATGCAGTCGGCATTTATGATCGATTTCAATCAAAAAACAGAAATTATTTGCATAATTTTTTTAAATTTTGATAACACCATGCCATGTTGGCATTTTTATGCACTCGGTGTTTAGGCTCTGTTTTCAATCAAAAGCTAGAAATTGTTTGCATAAATTTCTGAAATTCCAATAACACAATGTTATTTTCTACAGACATGCAATCGGTGTTAACGCTATGTTTACAACCTAAAGCCAGAAATAATTTACATAACTTTCTTGAATTCAGATTACATGATGTCAGCTTTTGTGGAGACCTCAATGCACTTGCTACTTTTGCTTTTATTCCAATTAAAAGTCAAAAACTGTTTGCATGAATTTTTTGAATTTGGATAACACGATGCCAGATTATGTGATCATTTCAATGTTCTATTTTGAACCAAAACTCCGGCTTTTCAACTTTAATATATATATATTTTCTTTTTTGGATAACATGATAGTATATTCCTAAACTGTTGTTCTATTTCCGATAAATATAGAACATAACAATAAAAAAAATTTAGCATGATGCATTCAAATCACATTCTGTGTGTTAAAGCACCCTTTCATGTTAATTTTCGCACGAATAAATAAATTAAAATAATTTTTAAAAACTGCTGTTGTAAATAAAATTTTCAATAAGTCAAATTGCTAGTTTTTAAATGCATTTTTTTAACTTTTAATTTTAAAAGATGCTTAAAATTCTAAAAGCATCATGCTCAATAAAAGTCTTATAATAAGCAATAAAATGTTAAATGCACCAGCTCCTACTATTATTTTTCAAACTGTTTGGATAAAATGCTACTTTATATTAGATAAATTAAATATTATATATAAAAAAACTATGTAGCTTACCTTTAGAAAAATTTACATGTTATCTTTCAATGTTGCAAATGTTATTACTTAATTAGATTCCACAGAATGTAACATAAAAATAGATCTCAAATACAAGCTATTAATTGTTATACATGAGGAAATATTGTTTTGGATATACCGGGACCACTCATAGCTTAAATAAGCAATGAGCTTATTATATATTTGGGAGAGTACAAAAGAGTAAGAAATAAAATAAACATAAATGTTTTCCTTTAATTTTAAATATATAAAAAAATTGATAGTGATCATGTGTTATATATTGCAATTAAGCTTTTATAAACAAGCAGCGTAGAAGAATAAATCTAAAATAATTAAAACTTTTTAAAATAACGCATATAAAAGGTACACAAAAATTACTTATTTGTGTCATTTTACACATAAGCAACTACCGTGTTACTTATGTGTAATTATTATGTCTATATATGGATGTTATGTTATATGATGCTATATGTTGGTATATGATTGATGTATTGTTATTATGTGCATATGAAATTTTAATTATTTTATCTTTTAAACACCAGTTCCTTTTGAATGTTTTCTTAAAGAGTAAATCTATTTTTAATTATACACTGTAAATATATTCTTTTATTTATTTGTTTGTTTAATGAAAAAATTTGCTTTTTACTTAAGAATATTTTATCTATGTAATACGAGATAAAATTGTATAAATTATACGTTCCTTAGTTAATATAAAAATGTATAAATTTTCATACACAATTATTAACTTTAGACGCTTTATTATGTGTAAAATAGAAACTAATATTGGGAGGCGTTTCCACTGATAATTTGTCTAAATGGTTTACTGATTTTTTTTTTCCCATTGGTACTTGCCGTTTATAAGAATTTGCCAGTCAGGCCGAAAGTATTGCGGAGAATTAAAAAAAAAATTGCTAATTTTAAAAGGTTTTTTTGACACTGTCAACTAATATTAAGCCAGAGTTTGAAATGATTAAAAGTATTTGCCACAAAATGTTTACAATTACAAAATACTGGGACTGTATTTATAATATTTTGTGAGACCAATTAAACTTTGTGAAATTATGTGAAACCAACCAGATGCATATTGTCATAGTATTTGTTTGTTATATGCGTATTATGCCTATCAAGCACAGTCTTTCTTATTGTTAAAAAGTAAGTAAGGAAATTAATAAATAAAAGAAATAACATTTTTGTGGAAAGAAAAATATCAATATTTCCTTATTGATTTGCACAAATGAACGAAACTATTATCATATGTTAAACTACTTTCCCAGTCTTTTATGAGCAGAATAGTTTAAATAGCTTATACTTGCATAATAACACAGTTAATCTCTCATCGATTTTGAACTTTTATCAGAATGCACCCACCGTAACATTACTGCTCTAGTGTTACTCCCATGGTTAAGGGTTCCTTGATCAACCCTGTATATAAACTGAAGATTAAAACATAAATAAATAAATAAAACACCTGTTATGCTTACTCGTCAGTAAAAGACATGGTTGAGGATCTGATATGATATATGATGGAAGCAAAAAAATAAAAAAAAAGTACTTTTCCGTTAACAGGGTGCCACTCATCACTAAGCTCAAATATTTTCGCCGTTGCCGCCAAACTAAAACATTGGCACCAGTTGTGGCGAAACAAAGTTATCATTTTACGTTTATTCTAGTGACCTTGGATGTGCAAAAAACGAAGCAAAAAGCAGATATAGAATCGAGGTTGCTAACCTGGATCCCATGGATTAATATTAAGTATAGCTATCACGTACAGTACTAAAGCTGTCAGAAAAACGGTTTCAATTTTCCCTACACCAGAGGTCTGTTTCTCTGCTAGTAGGCGAACGCATACATGCATGTGCGGCTCCGGATGATCTGCCAGCGTTGCTGAAAGTAATAAGCTTCGTGGAAATGTCGCCACACCAGCAAATAAAATAAATACAAAATAGCTGGAACAACATTGAAAACTCGAGTATTTCGAAATCGAAAGAAAGTTAACGTTCTATTTGTTTCCTGTTTGGGCGTTTTAATTTTTCGAATCCAAGAAATTACGTGACTTCCATCGGATGGTTGAATTTAATAACGAGGGGGGCAAGATTGTATTTTGTTGCTACGGAAACTGTAATGTTGAAAATAGACTATGAAGTTAATTATTTCTTTAAGTGGACAAAAGGGGATTGGTATTGACTGTCAGATTCACAGATACAAATAAGAATTATTTTGCTCTTTACATTCACAGATCGTAAAATACACCCGTGTTTGCATATATATGTTAGCCCCCTAACAGAGAAAGAGACCACTGGTGTCGGATTTTTGAGACTTTTTTTAACATTGTGATACGCATTTTTACATATTAATCCATGGTGAGCACATTAGCACTGGTGCTCTGTTAACGGAAAAGTACCAAAAAATATATCATATTTGCAATAACAATCATTTCTGCCTCAATTAATATTTTGTGTAAACTCAATAAGTGTAATAAATCTTTTGTTTGTGCCTAGAAAATAAAATACAGAAACCTTTACAGATGTATTTCAATGTGCATATATGCATGTATGTATACTGCAAGAGAGAAGTACTTAATATTTCCAGCTTCATGTGTTAATAGCGTATACAAAAAAAAAAAAAAATGCTTAAAAAAAGCAAATAGGTGTGTAACAATTTAAATTGTTCGTTTTGGTTCTACATAATTAGATATGCCTTTAATGAGTCTTCCATTCTGATTTGTCACACGGTCATATTTGTTTGAACCAGTGCTCTGAATACTGCCAGTATTGTGAAAGCGTGAGGTATACCTCTTCAGTGAAATAATTAAAAAGAAATAATAAGGGATCTCTTGTGTACAAGGTGGTGATAAAATAACGTGAGGTATTCAGAGCCATCTAGTGAGTAAAGTTTTGGATGAAACAACCAAATTCGGTGGGTTTGCCTTGCAGAAGCGTGGGAATTCGATTTTTACAGAGAGGAAAAGTTAGTACCAAAAGTCACCTCCAGGGGAAATGGTGGCGTTGCTCCCCGAATATAAATCTATTAATTTGCATAATCGCATTCTTCTCCCCTCCCCGCCCCCTGAGTATAAATAAGAAAGGCTGAGAAAATTTTCATCATTCCTAGGCCATTTCTCTTTCGATGGCTTTTACTTTACACGATATAATGCTTACATATTACACATAATTTTTATTAAGTCAAACTGGACAACCATAGTAATGTGACTTAATTAGAATACAAAAATTAAAATTGGGACTTGCAATTTTCAAAATGAAGTATCGTGTGCAAATGCACAAATTGTTTCTTCTACTTGTTAAATTTGATTAATTTTTAGTTCAATAATTGTGACTTATCCCAAGTACAGGAGTGCAAGGAATACAGGAATAAACATGAAGATTACGAATTTATACTTTGATTGTCATTTTTAAAAACTTTTATTGTTTATTTTTGTAGGTATAACTATTGCTTTCATATGTCGCATTCAAATATACTTCAGCGTTTTGTAAATTCTGCAACAACTTGATACACCAACCACTAAATAGTTTTGGCAAAATGTAGAATAAAAATTTTTCATTTTTTAAAAGACAGTCTAAAATTCAAAATGAATGGGACAGTGAAAACTTAAATTAGCAAAATACTTAATACAAATATTAGAGACAAATGTTAAAATGAATGCAACTTGCTAAAATTTCTTATTAAAAGATAAAGAAAATGGCTGCCAGATTTTCGTGAATCTCTTTCCATTCCATTTTTTTTTTCTTTTGAAAAAATTTTGATTATTTAAATGTACATCGAAATTAATTGTATTGAGTATATGTTTTTGGAGACACTCAGTGAAGTAAACAAATGTAGTAAAAAAATAATCAAGAAACTGTTTCCTAGATTACGAAAACTCCTTCGCTTTAAAGATTAATTCAGAATTCGTTTAAAATAGTTAATATATTAATTTCGAAAAAATTCCCCTGATTGTTGAATTTCTTTTAATATAATCTTGTTTCTTACAAATATAGCTAATTAAAATCTATTCGTTTCTGAAAGAGTATCACACATTTAATTTTTGAATTATCCATAGTATTTTTTAAATAAAATAATGCTAGAAGTTTATGGCATACACATAAAAAAGAGAGAGATGATGAAGCAATATGATAATGGCGTATTCAGAGCATCGTGTTTCTACCTCTGTTATTCCATTAGTATCTAAATGTATATATACTAAGAATTACTACACCCATATACACATATATCCGAAGTGTTATAAAGTAAATTATGTTATTACAGCCATGCCTAAAAGATCATATACTTCTACACGGTTTAATGTTACAATCATGTGTAAGATCGTTGTAATTGTTTGTAAAATATTTATAAAATAAATACTCAATATATGAATGAACAACATTATTATTATTTTTTCTTTTTTGGTGAATCTCTGTGTCACATTCATTTGCCGCATTCAAACCATAGAACAGATGTAAGGGATAGGGAGCACTTTGGCAACCCTAACTTGAGGCACTTGTTCCATCAACTGACTTGTAGCAAGAACCCAAGAACATAATTCTTGCGTACCCAACTCTCCTTGGTTTTCTATGGAGCATTTGTGGCCAGGGCGCTCATTTCCGTTCCATTGTTATATTTTTAAGGAAAAATGTTACATAGCTGCTCTGCATATTGATGCAATTTATGATTTGTGAATTGTTCTGGAATAACGTTTCACAAGAAAGTGGGTCAATTTAATATTTTTAAAAGATACATTTTTAAATGAAGAGTATTTCAATGTATTTACATCCACTATGCCTTGGCGATTTTTGTTTAAGCCAAGGGGGTTTGTGATGCGTATGTTGACAGTAAATTTCGCTTGTAGTTTTACACTTAGCAGTCGACAAATGTGGCAATAAAACACAAGTCTAGTCTCTCTGCGCATTTCCGTGATACAAGTCACATGATTCATCCTTGCCTCCACAATTCCAAAGGGGTTTTGAATGGCAATATGCTCTCTAGAATGTTTCTACCATGGCTTCGAGCCGCAATTTTATTCGTTCCGGTTTTCGTTCCTCCAAAAAAATAACGGTTATCGGTTCAGTTCTGAATGAATAATTTTATTTTAAGTATATTCTTATTTGTACTAAAAATATAATTTTACCATCAACTGATTTAAGCCTGCCTTTTACAAGTAGTTTCGTGCGAAACTGAATCAAAAAAGTAGTAGTGTAGTGGGCATCCATACAGAAAATCGAGAAGCAATATACTGTCCGTTTTGCTAAAGCACAGCGACTGCAAACAAGACGATTATACACAAAAAAGGGGTGATAGGTTGAGATGGGTATTTTTTGGAGCTGTATTTTGGCTCGCTGTCTTCTTATGATGTTTTATTTCAGTTCGGAATTTCAGTAACTATTCTGCTTATTGCTAGTTCAAGGGTAAACAGAGTTTTAAAGATAAAAAAGAGTTGCTAAACACTTTCGTTTTTTTTCCGGTTTTCGGTTAAAGTTCTGGTTCGAGTCCCGGGTTTCTACTCTCTGAATTGACACTCGACACAGCTATACAGGATGCTTCAAAAATACTGCAAACATTCAGGGGAAGCTGGGCACATAAACAGGATACATAATCACACTGCAATGTGGGTCGAAAGCATCTTTTTCTTTTCATACACCGGTTTATAGTTACTACACAAGTAGCCTTGAAGAGTTGGTGAATTTTCCTATTTTGCATTACCAAAAAATTAAGTACAGGATAGTAATAATTAAACTTCCCTTATAAGTAGTATTCTGCAGCTTAAGTGGATGAGCAGATTGCCACCAAATTCGACATCTGGACTGTACGCGAGATGCGCCGAAGGTTGATTTTTTTTAAATTTAGTTCAAAAAACGTCCACTTGTGGGGCATTTTTCATGTTGAATTCAGCTCAAAAAAGGACTCAAATTAGTTAATAAATGCACAATAACTCTCGAATTAATGTTGTAATAGTTTGTACATTTCGAATTAGCCGTTTTCATTGTCAATCTTCCTGTGGTCGCTCAGAAGTTTCACTGTGTATTATTACTTATTTATTTATTTTGCAAAAATAATGAACTAAAACCGATCAGTATAAATAGTATTTCATTTTGAGTACTACAATTACAGTGGCGTAGCTAGACGAGGGGCATCTGTACCCGGCCGCAGCACCCATGCGGCGCTAAATTGCATATGAAACCTTACCTATTTGGCAAATTGTTGGGGATGTAAAATCTTCAGTTGTCCCTGGGAGTCGAAAACACTAGCTGCGCCTCTATATAATTGTAGGAGAATAAACAGCCTGTTATAAAACTGTTCTTGCTAATGACGCCTGTCTCTTCATATCTTCCAAATAGGACGGCGATGGGTGAAATTCAGCAGCTCCCTTGTGAAAGAGGCCCAATGGGAGGAAGACCGACTTAACTCCGGGTCTCCTAATTTTGAACGAATTTCACATGATCGATCAACACCTGGATTGGCACCTCCAGAGATATTGTTTCCATATGGCGGACACTGGAGCCACGGCAGATTCAGCGCGGATCCAGTACGCGGTCTCAAAGCTGTCCATTGTCGAGAGGTCGTAACCCTCTCAGGCACTGACCAAGATTGGCACTGCTTCCCTTTCGGTGGTCTCAAGGGAACCGAGCTTAAATCGACTGGGCTACTGCGGGACGATATAAAACTCGATAGGGTGAATTAACTGAAATTTTGGCTAATTTGTGGGGGTAATTATCAACTGTAATTATTGAATTTCTTCGAGCTTTTGCTTTAAATATATTTGTTTTTGAAACTGTTCAAGTGAAGAGTGCAGCTAATGGGCCTGGGGGCCTGACAGCTGCATGGGTCTGCTCACCTGTAGCTGAGGGGCCGCTATGCCAAGGTTTGGTGTCGGGTTCGTATACCGTTAGCCTATTTATGTATGTGCGTCTAGAAATTGTGATGTAAATTGCATTGTAACCCATTTATACCTATTGTCCCTTTTTTGGGACGGCATTTTCGCTATCAATCGAAATCGTTATTAATTTTTCCTAGCCTTTATTCGCGAGTATTGAACCTCAACTCCAGAAAATATTTTAACATGACCCAGTAGGATGCTGACATTTCAATTTTTATGCATTATGATTTTAAAAGAAATCATCCCTTGTTCAAGAAGTTGACATCGGAAATTTGTGAATTATTGCTCTTATTAGCAAAAATCGAGGAAAGTCGCAAAAATATCTGGGTACAATGGGTTAAATTAAAGATGAACTTAGAAACAATTGAGATGAAGGCCATAAAAGGGGCATAGATTTCGATAAACTCTCACTTCCAAATGTCCAGAGGTTGTGTAGATTAGCTTTATTGTTGTAATTGTTTCACAGTACTGAAGATGGCCACGCTTTATTAACTTACTAGCCGCCTGTGGCGACCAGTTGACTCGCCATCTTAATAAATCTTGTTCGGAGGGAAGCCTGTTCCTCACCGGCTTCCTTGGCACTGAAATCTCTCAGATTCTGAATGAAATTTAAAATTAAGATGGTTACAAACAGGAGTGGCCCTAAGGTAAGTGGCGCCCCCAGCTACTATAAAAAAGACGTCCCCTTTTATGCTCTATGTTTTTGAGTTCGAAATGACGCCCCTTGGAAGCCGGCGCCCCGATGCAATGCTTACCGTGTCGAGCCGCCCCTGGTTACAAAAATAAGATGGTTAAATTATAAAAAAAAAACCCTACAAAAATGTACAAATTATTTTCGCCCTGTATTAATTCTGAAGAGCTTCTGGATATACTGACCTTTATCAAAAAACGGAAAGGAAAAACAAAGTAAGAAAGTCTGAAACACTTTCAGATTATAAATACGCACTAAAGTGCTATAAATCGTATTATAATCAATGGGTCTTCCCTATTTTCATTCCTTATTCCATTAAGTTGGAGAGTGTATCATTATTCATTAGTTGATTAGACAAAATTAAAATTGTTATTTCTAACATCCTTTTTCTGGATGTAATACATCAGAAATATATGGGAAAAAGCTGCTCAGAAAAATGTGCAATTCGACTTAATGAAAGTTTTAAAAACTGATTCAGCTGTATTCATAATCCAAGTAGCATATGATAAAATGAAGATAAATTGCGCCAAGTGCTAGAATCATCTGCTCAAAATCGCATGTCAACCATTTTATTTTTCGCCAAATTATAAAGTTGCACACAGTGGCGTAGCCAGAAAATTTTCATGGGGGTGGGGTACGACTACTGCAACTCACATATATGCAGCTCTCATTTCACATGCACACGATATTTTAATTAAAAACGAACATTACAAATAATCTAAAAAAAAAAAAAAAATGGTTATTCTCTTATTTTTACTTCAACTCTGAATCATTTAATAAACTTGCTAAATATGGCAACCTAGATATGCTTATTCCTCGCTTTTTCCACCGCGGGGTTACAATTGCGAAATGGTGGAGAGCAAAAATTAGCCTTTTGCGACACGTTTTTTATCGATATCTCCTAAAATAATTCTAATTTCGAAAAAATCACCCGTCCTGGGGAATTCCCATACAAAATTTGGTAGGTCTACGATCATCCGTCTGCGAGCTATGCGAGACACAGACAAACTAACAGACATTTTACACTTTGCTTTATTTATATAGATAGATAGATGTCGTGCATTACGTAAAAAAAAAAAAAAAAAAAAAAAAGAAGATTAAAATAGGAACAAGACAGGCAACTTAACGGCTTTATTAATCGTTCCAGGAAAAAAGATGGGGCGTGGAAGAGGCATAACTGCTTGTATAGGAAGTCAATGCCGATTGCAGCCTGGGGCCTTGTTTCAGGGAAACAGGTTATTCACCGCGGGTAGTAAGTACAGCTGCTTGCCGCGTAGTTTTTACCTGCAGAGACTGAATCGAGTTACGCAAACAACCAACCGAAATCTCAGTCAAAACCTGAACTGTCCATTCATCACTTAGATAATGAGGCGCAAAAAAATGCCTTCTAGTGTAAATGTTATGTTATTTATTTATTATTTGTTTGACTTTTTTAACCCTTTGAGTGTGCAACCCTTTCCCAATGCTGAAGAAAGGGCAGCCGTTGCCTTCGCTCGACTTAACTACCAGCAAGATGACGGACGATCGAAACGTTCATCGCGTGCCACAGATCTAGAGACCCTTTTTTGACGCAGCTGGCTGTGCCCGCGCACAAAATAAAATAGTTTTTCTAGATTACGCAGTTCTTTTTTTCGCATGTAAAATGGTTTTCGTCTGGCATGAAACATTGATATAAGAGAGGATGTTTCCAGAGAAACAATTCAAGTTCTTTATTTATTTCAATGTCTAGCTTAGTAAACGAACTATCCATAAAAACATCAGTACATGCAGAAAATGCTTTAGTGAACCATTTGATATTTGTTACTGAGAGTTTATCGAAATCTATGGGTCTTTTAGCAGTTGTTCCTGACGACAATATCTTTATTTATTTCAATGTTTAGCTTAGTAAAGGACCTATCCTTAAAAACATCAGTACATGCAGAAAATGATTTAGTGAACCATTTGATATTTGTTACAGAGAGTTTATCGAAATCTATGGGTCTTTTATGCGCTATTGCCATTGTTCCTAGTTACGATTTATTTATTTAAATGTTTAGCTTAGTAAACGACCTATCCTTAAAAACATCAGTACCTACAGAAAATGCTTAAGTGAACCAACCATTTAATATTTGTTACAGAGAGTTTATCGAAATCTATGGGTCTTTTAGTAGTTATCGCAGTTGTTCCTAGTTACTTCTTTATTTATTTCAACGTATTTTCGCAGCCCAGTGTCAGAACGAACACAAACAGCCAATGGAATCAAACCCAGGACCGTACGCTCAGGCGATTCCACTAGTGTACCATTGAATCTTAATAATTTATATCAAACAGTTCCGTTCAGATCCGGATCTAAGAGGTCTGGATCACAAATGAGTTCCAGTTCACTTCGCCTTCACATCATGAACTGTCAGATGATTCAAAAATAATAGACAAAATGCCCATGAGCAATTTTATTTTACCTAATGTCATTTGCATAAAGTACCCACGTAATCTAAAAGACAATCTGTGTTCTTTGAATTACGACCACGTGGCTGCCTGACCTTGTAAAATAAAGTTGGAATTTGGAAGTTGTTTTACCCAGACATTCATTTTTACCTTGAGAAATAAAAGCGCTTAAATTACATAACATGTGCAATAACCTTGGAAATCGAACAAAGAAGTAATTACTAGAAGAGCAGTTGAAATCCTGCTCGATATTTCAGGGAGTGCTCTACCTCCCACGGCTTCATTTAAATTTCTACATCCTTAACTAATTTCAAAAAAGTATGTCTACATCAATTGCAGTTTCTTATGCTTTTTTTTATGATGGGTAGGCGTCATATACAGACATGCAGATATGCTTACGTATAGTTCAACTATATTGAGGAAAATTCTCATCTGCTTCTCCATGCAACAATAAAGAATTCTCACAAACAGCATTGAAAAATAAGCTTCTCAAAACAACGATAAGATCGTTCACAAAAGTACAAAATACAGAACTTTATTGTTACTAATGCAGTGAACTAACTCTACGAGCATTCACTCACAGCTGAACTGAACTCTGGCGCGACCTGCTCTTTTATACCTTTCGTCGATGTTCCTCAAACATTCTACGACTTTCGTCTAGAAGTACGTTCCAGAAATCTCCAGTTATTTCTTTGGGTAATATTAATGCAACTGCGTAATGTCAATTCAGGAAAGCAAACACTGCAGGCCCATTAATGAAATCGCGCCAAACATGGCCAAGCCTGGCGACTTTTGGGAGAAATATCGTCAAATTTGCCGCCAAGAAAAGTCCTCAAAACTGAAGTCAGCTAAGCGATATCGCCGATATCGCCGTCACCCGAAGCTCTCAATTTCGCTTTCTTGCTAATAGAGCAAGAGCCAGCGACCTCCAGACCTTCGTCATAGTATAAAAGCTGAAACTTTCTCTGTGCATACCCCCCCAAAAGTTGCGGCTCGTAGGGTACAGCAAGTACAGCCGGGCTGCACTTGAAATTATCAACACATACTTTAAAATAATTTATTCTACTAAATTCAAATTAGAATTATCTTAAATTCAGATTAGAATTATGGAATTTCTATGATAAATTTAAAAAGAAATCTTAAACAAAAAACAAAAAACAACGTGTTGTAGTAACTGCCGAATCGCTCATTCAGAAAAAAAGCCCTTTAATCTTCCCGCAATTCAACTGTGAGTCTTGCTACAGCCGAGGCCTCCGAGAGAGGAGAAAGAATCTTTCTCCTCTCTCGGAGGCCTCGGTACAGCCCTCATAGCCGATCAAGAAATTGGCAGCACCGTTGCCATGGCAACGAGTTTGTAAGCAGTCTCTCCGGCATAGGGAGTTAGTAGCTAAGTACAGCTGACGAAAGATTTTCAAACGACGGCTGCAGTGAGTTCGACTGACTGATTGGCTCGAGAAGTGAGGGAGGGGTACAGAGAATATATGTTCGGAAAACTCTCGACTTTATATTGCTGAATTTATCAAGAAGGTGAGCCTGAATAGACGCTTATGAATGGACAATTACCCATCAAAGTAGTATTGTTTTTAAGTAAGCAAGAACTGGCATTTAGAGGACATGGCGAGCGAGAAAATTCTTTAAACATGGGGAATTTTAAAGAGCTTTCAAAATTATTGATATCTGAATTAAAACAACGCCTTTCTATGAGGACATCACGGACCGATTCGCAAGTTTAAAAGAAAGGAGAATTGATTTGACTTATAAAAAATAAGTTTCTTTTTTTTTTTTTTTTTTTTTCTTCTCAAGTTATCGTTACAAAAGAAAATTCTAAGGAAACTTCGAATCAGACACGGATTAATGCAATTTTGAGGATAAGAGCAGCTGGTTGAAATTTATGTAAATTTTATGGAAGTAAAATAAGATCTCTTGCATTTTTTATGTAATTTCTTTTGCCTCGGTGAGGGCTTAATCCGCCAGTTTTCGAATTCAGTAATAAAGATTCTCCATTCCTGTGGGGAGGAAGGGGGGGGGGGAGCTCATTTGCTTCCGGCTGCACTAACAGTTTTGACCACGGGCCGCCACTGCCTCCCAACAGAGGTAGGAACAATCGGCCACTATAAAGTTTGATCGTGGGATGATCGTGGATGATCGTGGCTTTGGCAGGTAACGGGTGGCAAAGGTGTATGAAATTGCCGAAAATTTCGTCATTTCATAAAGCTTCATTTTTTTATATGTTCTTCTTCGCAGTACTAGAAATCACTTTATCCCTTGCCAGACACTTTTCCATCGTGGCAAACCCCCACCAGACTATCTCAAAGTCTTGAAAAACGTAATCCTATAATGAGCGCGCTGCAAGAAAGTTCGCGCGTATGAAAGTTCAGAGGTAGCAGTATAAAATATGCTTGGCACTTTGTGACAGCTTGACGTACTTCGTCGCAGGAGTTTACGAACACAACAGTTTTCCATGACTGAGATTGTCTGGCGGGGGTTTGCCACGATGGAAAAGTTTCTGGCAAGGGATAAAGTGATTTCTAGTACTGCGAAGAAGAACATATAAAAAAATTAAGCTTTATGAAATGATGAAATTTTCTGCAATTTTATACACCTTTGCCACCTGTTACCTGACAAAGCCACGATCATCCAAACTTTATAGTGGCCGATTGTTCGTACCTCTGTTGGGGGGTATGCGCAGCTTTTATACTATGACGAAGGTCTGGCGGTCGCTGGCTCTTAGACTATAACAGATTTTTATGCAAGAAAATACAAATTTTAATTATGTAACACTTAGAATACGAATTTTCGAATAAATTTAAAGCCCTTGAAGAGCAGATCACCCCAAAAATTCGTAACAATCTATATATAACTCATTGAACATAGTAACTCCTCCATTTTTATAAGTCAGTGATAATAAGGAAATTCCAAAGTTACTGAAGTGCAAAAGCGTCTTCGAGGTTGTAATCTCAAAAACCCCGAAAAAACTCGCAATCAAACAAATAAACAAAAGCACACCATTAGGATGGATCACTGAATGCCTCATCTAGGCTAGAGATGAATTCGGGCTCATTTTTTAAAGCTCGAGCACAAGGACTTTTAATTCATTTAATTTAAGGCATTCTCAAATCTAGGGTTCGGAAACCGTTACGTCCAGATCCGGATTTATCAGGTTTAAAACAACAAGCGAGCACCCATTCACCTCGCCTCTGCATCGTGCAGTGACAGGTGATTTATAAAACGACCGAATAAAGAGACAATAGCCAGGCGATTTTTATCGACTCGAAATCACTGGCATAAAAGTGCCCGAATCGTGCCCCCGAAATGCCACCGTGGCGATATCAGAATTTAAATCGCAAGTTTTTTTAGCAGAGCAACAATGAATAGGCCATTTTCCCTTTTCTTTTAAGGATCCGAAAATGGCGAAATCGAACTCGGCTAATATGTTGAAAATAAAAGACGTTTAAACAAGCAGGTTGCACTGTAGAGAGCATGGAACTATTACATCATGTGACCTCATCTTAGTTTTGCAAAGGACTGGAACGAAATCAGCTGGAATATATACTAAGTGCAAGAAGTTAGAACTTTAGGAGGTTACACTTCCCTAACAAAATTGGATAACACCATTCGTGCATACAGATGGCGCAACTTGTCACTCGGTAACTGCTATCCGGTGAAGGTATAGCCGTCGAATAAAAGAAAATAGTCACAAAATCCCTATATTATTAAACGCGGAATGTATGTATGTATGTATGTTCGTCCGAGTAATCTCGAAAACGGCTCTAAGGATTTTTTTTAACCCTCTCGTCACCCTGAACCTCATATGAGGCTCCTACTTCAAATAGCAATATTTAGAGAGAAATCAATTGAATTTAGTATTTTTTTTCTTTCAGTGATATCAATAGCATTAATTCATGTAGAAAGTATATGAGGCTCTTAACTAGATGCATAAATCGTGCCTAGATTGCAGTACTAGTCAATTTATTAGGTTGTAACGAAAGTTTCCCGCCACCGCAAACATCGTCAGAACACAGTTCGCATTGGCGTATTTGCTCCTATTTTGTCGAACTATTTTTGACATTTGAAAGAAAGAGGCTTACTTTATAACACTGTGTTGTGAAATCTCTGAAAAATATAGTTATCATTAAGTACAAGGTGTCTCCAAATGGAATATAGCTCTAGAGGATTAGAACCATCATTAACTTCCAGTTGTGTTGCAAAAAGTCAGCTCTAGAATATCAACAAATTATGAGTACAGCTTTAAGTACTATTTTTGTATAATGTGACACTGTGCAGGTTTGGTACCGAAAGTTCAAATACAGTTATCTAAGGAGTTAGAAGTTAGTTTTTCAGGCAGATATGGCGGAAAACTTTCGTTACAACCTGATAGATCATTTTTACAGTTTTCGCTTCATTGTTTCAGGAGAAAAATTAAGAAAATATTTACGCTGCTTTTTTGCCATTTTTTTTTCTTTTTAAGGTAAGTATAGATTTTTTTCTTAATCCTCAACCTTTACCTAATATGTGCATCCTTTTAAATTAATTTTAGCATAACAAAATGCTTGGAAAATGCATAAATTAATATTAGAAAAATCTAATATTAATCGAAAGTAGAAAAATATTTTTGCATGATTTATAATAGTATTTCAGATGCATTGAATGCTAGACAGATTTTTTTTCTCTGATTTTTCATAATTCGGTGACGAGAAGGTTAAATTTCGTACCTGGGGGGTTTTGGGCCCAGGAAACGATTCATCTAGGTCACGTGACTGAAAACATATTTCTGAGGTAATCAAGATCCTGTTAGTGAATGCATGAACAATCCGCATCAGTGGTGTAGCCAGAAATTTTTCCTGGGGGGGGGTTAGGACCACTGCAACTCACATATATATGAATGCGAGTGGGTTATAAGATGTGAAGAATATACATTTTATATGGCAAAAAAATCTTCATGGGGGCGTTGTGACCCCCTATCCCCCCCCCTTGGCTACGCCCCTGATCTCCATTGTATCAGCCAAGATCTTCGCTGAAGCATTCTCTGCGACAGAAGGAAAGGAGAAACTGCTTGACGTTTACAACATTCCATTAATAAAGATCCAGCTTTTTTGCTGTTATGTACAGAATCTCACCAAGTCTGATGACTACTATACCATTGCCAAATAAGATCTCAATATTGGGCTTTGTTTTGATGGCGCTGGCTGGGACTGATTTATCCAGGGCTTCGAACAGTAACTTTTTTAGCTCCGGTTTTCGTTCCGGCTCAACTAAAAAAATATATATATCGGTTCAGTTCCGAATGAATAATTTTATTTTATGTATATGCTTATTTGTACCAAAATATAATTCTATCATAAACAAAAAATGGAAGTCAATCAAAATTTAAAAGATTGTAGTCTTTTTTAGTTGGTACACTATGCAAATTAATGCAATGAACCAGCATGTACGAGCGGTGAACAGAGAACGGCGAGAACATTGTTATCTATTATCAAAATCGAAATTTCAAATATTATGTTTTATATCGAACCTTCGTACATTGTGAAAATTATTTAAAATGAATTCAATGCCAATCTCGATAGAAATAGGGGATCTATCTGTTTTTATTGCTAATTCTTTACTTTTTAAGAAAGTCTCTAAATTGTCTTCATTTTCATCGCTAATTCTTTACTTTTTAAGAAAGTCTCTAAATTGTCTTCATTTTCATCGCTTTCAGTAGAAGATTGTGTTTCCTCGTTTACGACTGAAATGAAATATTCCAAAAGTTGTAATTTGTTCCAAATACTCTTTAAATGTTGCACAGGAAACCAATAAACAATGTACTGAATGTTTTGCTAAAGCAGAGCGACTGCAAACAAGACGATTCTACTCGGAAAAGGGGGTGATAGGTTGAGATGGGAATTTTTTGAAGCTCTATTTTGGCGCGCTGTCCTTTTATGGGATTTTCCGTTTTGTTTTATTCAAATTCGGAATTTCAGAAACTATTCTACTTATTGCCAATTCAAGTGTAAAAAGAGTTTTAAACGTAAAAGAGCGTAGCTGAAATTCCGCTATTTCCCTTCTGTTTTGATGAAATCAGAACTAACGCATGCGCAAATGGGAGGAAAGCTCTGACAAACGAAACAACTCTCCCAGTTTTTTCGGGAAGTTTCCCACCACAATTTTTAAACAGTTTTATATTGGATTAAATTTTTGGCCTTATCTTTTACTAACCACGTGCTGCTGATCAAAAATTAGTGGTGGGAACCGGGAGAGTTGGCAGCTCTGCAGACTGTACGTCTACATGTAATGATGGTAACTAAGTGGTTGACGTTAAATTGGTAATTATTGATAAGTTGGTTACGGTAACAAAGTGACTGAAGATATATCGAACCGAAATAAACCGATATTTTTTCTGTTCAGTTCCGGTTTTCGTTCAGACGAGAATAACGGTTTTCCCCCGGTTTTCGGTTCAGTTCCGGTTCGAAGACCTGGATTTATCTATCTCGCTTCTGTTTCGTGCAGTTGAATTAGATATATTTTACGGAGTAAAACATATCTAATTCAACTGGAGCTGTGCTAGTTGGAGCCACTCAGCTGTGCTAGTTGGAGTAAAACAGCACAGTTGTGAAAACGTAAACAGCTTTAAAGGCACTGCTGAATTCGAGTTTCTACTCAGATTAAGTATATTGATCGGAGCCACCGCTATCTTTATAAAAACACGTAAATACTATCGCGTGGTAGAAAATAATAAACCCCTGGAATAATGGCTTTTATATGTTCTCCCGAGTTCGATAAACCTGATACTGTTTGCATGATAATGTTCACCGATCGAATTTGTTGAATGCGTTTATCTGGTTTGACTCATAGATTAAAATTCAGTACGCAACAGAAAGAAAAGGAGACAAGTACGATTTTAAAAAAATCTCAAATACTTTTTTTTAAGTACGTACTAAAGTGTTACAAATTAGAAGCCTATCATAATCCATGCATCGTTTCTATTTTTTCTTCCTTATTCTCTTAACTTTTTAAGAGCATCATTGTTCTGAATGTGCCATATTTTTTTCTTCCTTGTTCAATAAAATACTTCTTTGGAATCGAAATTATATTAAAACCGCCAACTAAAACTGTTTCATAATCTTCGCAAAGCACATTACTTCACCTTTATAAATACTGTTTGGAATATGCATCATAATCCATGAGTTTGCCGTGTTTGTCTTTCTGGTTTTATAAAACACATTTCAGAATTGAAATCTGTATTAAAATCGCCTACTATAACGGTTTAATAATTACACTTTGTTAAACAGTTTGTTAGGCATATTCTAACTATACTTCACCGTAGTAATAAACTGTAGCGATTGCCATTTTCTCGCCAAATATGGTTGGTATCGCCAAGCTGGGTTCAGTTTCAAGGACGTATTTTTTGGCTCCAAGCTTTGCGATAAATCATTAAAAATTGCAAACCTGGGCAACTTTCAGTATTTTATGCTCCCCTACTCCCACGCAGAAAAACCTGGAGTGAACGAGATAGCACAGTCGTGTTTTTAAAATAAAGTGCTTTAAATTAATTCATTATAACGAAAAATTAGTCTGGGAAAACTTGGATGTTTACTACGAATGGCGACTTTTAATTCTATGGTGATTCCCGGGTGGGCATAATCTGCAATCATATCCCATTAAGGTTGACATTAAAACAATTACAAATCCGCATATTTTTACGCATAATCCTTGGCAGATTGGCATATTTAGCACGGCGAAATAGATCACCTCGCCGTGTGTAAATACCAAGATGTGCCTTCATTCCAATTGTGAATAGTAAGGTTTGGCAATTTTTCGTAAATATAGAAGATATCATCAAGCTTTCAGTTTTGAAAACATTTTTTGTGTAACCCAAACGGCGATAAATCTCCAAAAGTGGCCAACCTTAGAGTGTTTTGACATATTAGGCCCTGGCAACCCTCTAATTAATGGTTTAGAAAAGTGTTTCCCGATTATCTGATTGATAATATCATCAAAGCGTGATCAGCAATAAAATATGGGACGATCCCAAAGCTATCCCCTTTCCAATAAAAGAAGAATTTTGAAAATCGGCCCACTTGTCAAAAAATTATCTCTGTACATCCTAACTAATATTATAAATGCGAAAGTGAGTTTGTTTGTTTGTATATGACGCTTTCACGCCTAAAACGCTGAATCGATTATGATGCATTTTGGTTTAAATATAGAAGGGACCCTGGAGTTGGTTATAGGCTTATTAGAATTTTAGATTTTTAATTACTTTTTTAATTATTAATTAAAAACCGTTTTTACATTGCCATGGTTGGCGAGTTTCGCCCGTATCAAATGATTCATGTTTTGAGCTAACAAGAATGCTATTACTTCAATAAATAAGCGCGCGTGCATCTGAAAAACATTAAATACCACGGAAATTAAGCCAGTTTTATGCCAAATCTATCTATCTGTAATAATAAAAATGAATGTTCTCCAGACAAATCTACAGAAAGCAGAGCTTTGAAAATTTGAGCATGATGGAGCCCATAACTTCGGTAAAGTGCACCTGAGGCTCAAAATTTTGAAATTTTAACTACTTTTCAAACTATTAATTAAAAGCCGTTTTATCGCCCGCACAAAATGATTTATGCTTTTGAAATAAAGCAGAAATTCTATTTGCAAAATCACATGCATTTGAAAAACATGGAAATTATGTTGATTTTACGCCAAATTAAAAAGCATAAGTAAAGAAAGGGGTACTTACGTATTATCCCGGCGGTCCGCCATGACCAGCGATTTTTTGCCGAAATAAATGCCGGGCACATGAAATTATTAATGGTTTTGAATACGATTGGCAACAGTTTGGCAACCCATTTGACGATAAAACAGTTTGGCGGGAATGACCGCTGGGATAATACGTAAGTACTAAGAAAAATCCAGATGTGTTTCTTAAAGTTCATAAATTTCCAAATCCTACCAATAATATAAATGTGTACGTTTGTGTGTTTGGATGTTTTTGACTGAATCACACAAAAATGGTTGAACGGATTTAAAAAAATTTGTAATGAAAATAGCTTATGCCCTGGATTAACATACAGGCAGCCTTTCAAGCATATAGCATAAAAACTTCTTTTACAAAGACACTCACAATAATTCTAATGCATTGCGCTCTATGGACATTTTGTAGCTACTAAACCGATTCTAAAACTTTTTTCACTGATTAAAAGTTACATTATTCCTGAGTATCATTGTTTGTTTTTGGATTAAGACCGATTGACTGCACTAGGGTCCTAGGCCTATATGGAAAATTCCTCTGTGCGGGATTTTCTAAGGGATCCTAGCCCGTATTTATGCGAGGTTTTTAAGAAAACCACGGGAAAACTGGGAAATCAGAAAACTGGGAACGGCTAGGTCGACAGGCGCGACCAGAGTTTGAATCTGGCACCTCCCCTCTTGCAGTTTTGAGAGCAGAACTTCTTAGACACTGGTGGCATCCTAAGTGTTATAGGCTACCTTTAATACCTAATAAGGAATTACATTACGCTCTATGTGCATCTCTGTAAGTACAGAACCGATTCCTAAACTTTTTTTTACTGATAGTAAGCTACACTATACTTGAGTATTATAGGCTAAAATTCATGCATGTAGCATAAATAGTTTCTTTACAGGAACACTCAAAATAATTCTAATACATTACGCTCTCTGGGTATCTCTGTAACTACAGAACCGATTCTCAAACTTTTTTCACTAATAGAAAGCTGCTCTATTCCTCATTAACGTAGACTAAAATTCATGCATGTACCATAAATATTTCTTTTAAAAACAGTTCGCAAATACTGTCATAACTGTCTCTATTCGCCAAATGCCTGAAAAAAATCTAAATTTAGTAACTCTGTGCATATTCTCTTATTTTAAATGAAGTATACTAACATGCATTGTACTTCATTTGAAACAAGTAAAAAGCAAATAATATTTAAATGCAGTTCCTTTTGTCGCAACAATATTTGTTATTCACACATGCTACATTTCTGTCGGGACCTAATTCTAAAGCCGACGCGGACGAAGTCGCGGGTAGCAGCTAGTACAGAAATATGTACAGGATTATTATAATAAAAACTCTATATATATACAGAAGACAACGGATTATGTAATTAAGTTTGGTATATTGACTGAACATGAAATGCGCTCAAGGAATTCTGAAAAATAATTTCAGTCCCAAAAATATCCCCTAGGTGGCGCTTTGCTTGCAAAAACAGCTATTTTAACAATGGAAATGGCTAATTGGAACTGTCCAAACAATTCCAGCTTTTGTACAACAGTTTTTGAGCATTTATTAACTAATTAGGATCATTTTTCGAGCTGACTTCAACATGCAAAATGCCACTAGTGGGCATTTTCCCCTCTAAACTTAAAAGAAATTCTTGAGTGCATGTCGCATACCAAATTTGGCGATAATTGTCTTGCCCGTTTCCTCTGCAGAATGCTGCTTATAGCAGGGGCGTAGCCAGGGGGGGGGGGTGGATATCGGGATATATCCTGAACTATATATCCTGATATATCCGGGATATATCCTGAACCTATCGGGATATATCCGGGAGAGTTGGCAAAAGATCAAAAGAGAGTTGGCAAAAGATCAAAAGAGAGTTGGCAAAAGACCAAAAGAGTTAAACGAAATTTGGCTGTAAGATGCCGCTGTGCGTCGTAATCGTCGAGTTTAGGTTGTGCGCATGCTTGCGTTAGTAATAGATTGCATGATGATTTGTCATTATGCCTCGCCAGAGGATGCTTTTGAAGCTAATCATTAAAAGGAAGTGGTGTATTTTCCAGCCGAAGGGAAGATTCCCAGCAGAAGGGAATCAGCCTCTCAAAAGGCTGATTCCCTTCTGCCGTTAGTCCATGATCGTAATGCATATCCAAGTCCGTGCCCTGGACTTTACTGTATTGAAAGTCTTTTGGGTTACTCTGTTAAATAAACTACCCAGATAGTCGCAATCAGAAATTGTGATGTCAACCTATATACGTCATATAACTTTCAGGGAAAAATCCTGAACACAAAAATGGCCCGAAGAGTCACCTGTTTAGAGAAATACTGCAAAACTCAGTAAGTTTAGAATTTTTTCCTGAGTATTTCGTAACTCGTATATGTTCATTACTTGTTACAGTTTACAGTATAACTTTTAAAGGGACATTCTAAATTTTTTCCAGTCACTTGCGCTATTCAATTCTTTAAAGGTGCGCGATTTCTTAACAGAATTACATAAAGTAAATTATTATTCGTTGTGAATATTAGCATCGACAAATCGCAACATTGTGGGGAGCTTTACTGGGGCTTTATGGGGATCTATTCTGTCCGATGTCGATGTTTAGCTGTCGACTGAGCAGAACCAGTTGCTTGGTTATCGACTACGCTAACAACTTCGGAGGTCATCTGAAAGTCGTTTAGCCAGTCACAAGAACCCCCCGACACTCTTTCTTAAGACTCCACCTGTAGTGACCTTTTAAGGCGGGGCAGAGTTAACCACCAAATATTTTTAATAAACGGGGGAGAATAGACCTCCCGGAACATTAACCACGAAATTCCTCACTGACGGATTTCCAGGTGTGGTTGCCCCGTGGAAACAAAGGAAAGTATTAATAACAATGAATATTTAGTAACCTCTCTTTTCTAAAAAAAAGTAAAGGCCGCTGTCGCCGCCGCTGTCAAAAGCTTGTCAGCGTGTCTCCTCCTAAACCGTGGGGATTTGAGTTTCGACTAAGGTGCCCACAGATTCGACAAATTCCGAGGAACCTGCTAAGCTGATTTAAATTTCGAAAATCGAATTATTTTAGAAGATATTAATAAAAAACTGAAAAAATAAACCGAATGGTTGCCAGATTTGGCATAAAATCATTCATTCCTTTGCAACAAAGCGTTTCCAAGTATCTAGAATCGCGTGAAATTTACAAACATGAGTTAGAATTACGCCCATTTTACGCCAAAATAAAAACTATATGAAATAAGTAACTCAAAATGTGTTGCACAAAGTTGACAATTTTCAAATAGTAAGTTCGCTTAGACAACAGGAGTTTAGAATTAACGATTATTCGTTTTTCCAAAACAGAATAAATAATATCTTGAAAATGAAAAATAATTAAAATGCAGATTATTTTAAAGCCGGTTCTCGTCCAGCTGGATTATTTGCTACCAGTAGAAATATTTGGCGGCGTTAACTATGCCATTACAGCAGTTACAGTACACTTTGGATATTTGCTAGCGCGACGAGATGGTATAATTCGTGGTGCTAAGTACGCCAATCTGCAAACGATTATGTAAATGAAAATATGGATAACGGTTTTCCGGTAACCTTACATGAACAGTAATTATAGGTTGTGAGCATGTGTCAATCGCCAAATAATGAAAAGTCACCATTGGGGGCAAGCTATCCTATCTGTTCCGTAGCTTTTAATAACTTTACATGTACGCAAGTCGCCAATTAATGAAAAATCGCAATGGGTGGCAAATTCGAAGGGTGTCCAATAGGTTTTACATTATTAAAAATACAGCTGAAACAGATGGTCTGATTTTATTATGCTTTAGCTCCTAATTAATATAACTTTTGAATGGCAACATTGAAAATCATTGTGTTTCTGAAGAGTGCAAATAATTTTTCCAGCGATTATAAGCGGAGTCCGCACTCCAGGTGTAGTATAGTTCAGGACCCGTACAACACGGATTCCCCTAACAAAATATCTTCCGTGTTATGAGGGGGAGGGGGTCTACTGTAGTGTGAAGTTTAAATTTTTATGTACCAATGAACATGCAAGAACCAAGCAAATGCGTAGCTCAGTAACATTCTATCTGATACAATCTTCGGGTTTTGTCTGTTGAAATTATGTCTTTTTTACGAATAAGCCTGATTAGGGGCCGAATGCCCCATACGAAAAGCGAGTCTGGGGGCCTTGGCCCCTAGTCTTTTACAACATAATCTTATCGATAAATCTGTGGGAGGCAATACCGCGTCACTCTACCAACCGTGATGTAGCATAGGCGCCAACGTAATTGCTCCAATGATGGGGTGAGGGATCCTGCTTGCATTTCCATACGACTGCTACTGCTTGAACAAATAGCATATTTTAATTCATACACAGGAAATTTCTAGCTAAACACATCTCATATCACTTTATATTACTTATAATATTTTACCGTAAAAAAATTCTGGTAGTTTTGTTTACAATGTGTTCATGCTTTGTCTCACAATCTAATGTACTGTATTTCTAAAAGTAAATTCTGGAAATTGTTTGTAGAATTTCTTGCTACATATAGTGACTTCCACATTCATTCCATTTGGTAGCATGCAATTTTGATATTTGCGACATTTTTAGAAATTTTTCTTTTTTATTAAGGGACTTCTGGCATGAATTTAAGTAGGCTTACCATAGTTACCATAAGTAGGCGTCCCCGTGCCCGGTCACTTTGGTAATTTTGTGCAGCAAAAACGTCTTTTGTTTAAAAACTGAAAAGTGCTCTCAACGACGACCAAAATGGACTACGTTAACAAATGGGACGAATTACTTAATCACTTCCACGAGCAATACCAGGTACACCTAATCTGTTTATAAAATGACACAATATAGTTACGAATTTCTAGTTTGTTCTCCCTTCCAGAGGTTAAAACTAGTCTAAAATTCGTATTCGATGCATCAAATAATTAATTTTTAAATTTACTTGCCTCAGAATCGGTTAACTGGAATGCAAGATATGGCGTTCTGTGTCTCCCCATTGGTTAACATAGGGTTTTCTGGAATTCTCGAGAAATATTGGCTCTAGAGCTTAGCTGACTTAACTTTTGGGGACTTATTTTTGGCCCCAAATTCGGCAATATTTTGACAAAAAGTCGCCAAGCTTGGAGAAATATCGGAAATGTGGCGCGATTTTACTACTGGGGCTTGTAATGCTGTTTCCCTGCATTAGTATTACGCAATAGCCTACTTATTTACATTTCTATGACGTAATCAAAATTCGTGCTTTATCGGGATTCTTTTGGAAATGGCTCTTTCTGGAAATTTTGCGTAACATCTGCGATACCTATATAAAGGAGGCAGGACATGCCGACTGAGTCATCATTGAACGCTCTTTGAGTTATCTCCATTAGACTGTGAATTGCGCTATTGCAAGCGATATTTTTCTTGTTTTGAGAAGCTTGTTCTTGCATGCTGTCAGATCCCGAGGAACTGTATTCTGATTTTCCTCGAGAATTTCCACTCAACTCTTTAGCCTACGGAAGTATTTTGTTACGTGCGAAATACAGCATCTGAGAAAACTTCTCTTTTGAACTGACTGTTATAAAACCAGTTACTGCTTGTTAATTCCTGTTGATTTTGTACATCAGATTGTTCGACGAAGTTCAAGAAGCTATGAAATTTGTTTTCCTTACTGACAAGTGGACTGTTTATTAGAAATTCCCTCATACATTGGACTTTTATACGACGAAACCGGAGAACTAAGCAGTTTTCTGCAACACTACATATAATTTGTGTCAGCCATGTCAGCACCTTTGGAGCCTGTCTTTCCGATTACGAAGCAAATTTGATCGGAAGACCGGAGACCATGCCCAGCGAGTGGGGGGGAATAGGGGGCACATTTGCCCCGGGCCTTTTGGGGTGGCCGGACTTGGAGGACGTATGTTACGAATTTTCAGCGTACAAATCCGTAAATATAGAAGATATCATCAAGCTTTCACTTTTGGAAACATTTCTTTTGTATAACCCAAACGGCGATAAATCTCCAAAAGTGTCCAACCGTAGAGTATTCTGACATATTAGGACCTTGTAACTCTCTAATTTATGGTTTAGAAACATGTTTTCCGATTTTCTGATTGAGAATATCATCAAAGCGTGACCAGCAGTGATATAAGACCACCCCTGAGCAATCCCCTTTCAAATAAAAAAGAATTTTGAAAAATCACGTTTCAAAAAAATTATCGCTGTACATACACAAATATGTACAGGATAATTATAATAATAACCCTATATACACGGAAGAGAATGGATTGTAACCAAATTTGGTATATTGACTGCATATGAAATGGGCTCAAGGAATTCTGAAAAATAATTTCAGTTCCAAAAATATCCGCTAGGTGGCGCTTTGCGTGAAAAAACAGCTATTTTAACAAAGGAAATGGCTAATTCGAAATGTTCAAACAATTCCAACTTTTGTACAACAGTTTTTGAGCATTTATTAACTAATTTGGATCATTTTTCGAGCTGACTTCACAATACAAAATGCCACTATTGGGCATTTTCCCTCTAAACTTAAAAAAAAATTCTTGAGTGCATGTCTTATACCAAATTTGGCGATAATTGTCTTTCCCGTTTCCACTGCAGAATGCTGCTTATAGACGAAGTTTCATCATAACCACCCTGTATGTACGGATACCTCTTGATCATAAAACTACCTCCTCCTTTATTTGAAGCTGGTAATAAATAAAACTGGATTACAAGTCGAACATAAACGATTATTGAGTAGCAGTCAGGGACCGACTAACGCACAGTGCGTCTTTGTCACGGGGGAAAAAAAGTCTGATGAGAACACTACATGTATTTTTTGTGCATGAAAATAAATTTCTGATGCACATTATTGAAACTTATTTACCTATTTTGAAAATGCGATACGGTACTTCAATAATATTAAGGTTTGGCGATTTCATGCGAAATATGAGAGATGTCAAAGAGCTGGGTTCAGCCTTGGTAACATTTTTTGTGCCAAATTTGGCGCTGTTTCACAAAAAATCGTAAAACTTAGCGTCAGTTAACGAAATTATGAGCATGAACCAAACTATGATTGACCAAGATAGACATTTAATGTATTAAAAATGTCCTGGACCACTTATTTGGACAGAACTGCCAACACTCCCGTTTTTTTCGGGAGATTTCCTGCCATAATTTTTAAACAGTTTCATTTTTGATCCAGTTTTCAGCCTCATTTTAAGTATAAGCTCGTAATTAAAAATTAGTGGTGGGAAATCTCTCGGAGGGGGGGGGGGACGGGAGAGTTGGCATTTCAGAATCATCGTCATATTCCAAAAGAGTTTAACGAAATTTCCTGTAAGATGCCGCTGTGCCTCGTAATCATCGAGTTTATTTTGTGCGCATACTTGCGTTAATAGTAGATTGCATCATGATTTGCCATTATGCCTCTTCAGAGGGTGCTTATGCAGCTAATCATTAAAAGGAAGTGGTGTATTTTCCTTTGAGAGACTAATTCCCTTCTGCCGTTAGTCCATGATCGTAATATATCCAAGTCCGTGCCCTGGACTTTACTGTATTCAAAGTCTTTTGGGTTACTCTGTTAAATAAACTACCAAGATAGTCGCAATCAGAATTTGTGATGTCAACCTATATACGTCATATAACTTTCAGGGAAAAATCTTGAACATAAAAATTGTTTCCAAAAACGTTCCGAAGAGTTACCTGCTTAGAGAAATACTGCAAAACTCCGCAAGTTTAGAATTTTTTCCTGAGTATTTCGTAGCTCGTATATGTTCATTGCTTGTTACAGTTCACAGTACAAATTGTAAAGAGACATTCAAAAATTTTCCCAGTCACTTGCGCGATTTCTGAAAGGGTCTTGCATGGAACAAATAATTATTCTTTGTGAATATTAGCATTGTCAATTCGAAGCTTTATGGTGAACTTTACTGGTCGCTTTATGGGGATCGATTCTGGCGATGTCCATGTTTAGCTGTCGACTGGGCAGAACCAGTTGCTTGGTTATCGACTACGTTAACAACTTCGGAGGTCATCTGAAAGTCGTTTAGCCAATCACAAGAACTCCCGACACTCCTTCTTAAGACTCCACCTGTAGTGACCTTTAAGGCCGGGCAGAGTTAACCACCGAATATTTTTAATAACAGGGGGGAGAATAGACCTCCCGGAACATTAACCACGAAATTCCTCACTGACGGATTTCCAGGTGTGGTTGCCCCGTGGAAACAAAGGAAAGTATTAATATCCATGAATATTTAGTCATCTTTTACAATATAATCTTATCGATAAATCTGTGGGAGGCAATACAGCGTCACTCTACCAACCCTCATGTAGCATAGGCGCCAAAATAATCAGGGATCCTGCTTGCATTGTCAGTAGAGATGGCCAATGATTCGATGAGTCGAATCAGTGATTCGAATCTTGGTACTGAGTGGCTCAGTCTTTACACTCATTCTCTACTGATTCGAATCTCAAGCCCTCAAGGGAAATACATTCCAAGTGCGAAGGGAAGAAAAACTTATTTTCCCTTTGCCGTTCCCAGAGATTTTCCCTTACTCTTTCAACTCTTTTCGACTCTTTTCGACTCTTTTCGGCTCTTTTCGACTCTTTACGACTCTGAGTCGATAGATGATTTGAAACAGTAAATGAGTGGGTGTGGGTGAGTTGGTCACTGAGTTGGTGCAGCAACGAATCTTTACTGATTCAGTGTTTCGCTCTGTTTCGGTGATTGTATACTATCGTTGAGATTCGTTAGTTTTTCGAATCTTCTATCGACTCAGAGTCGAAAGGAGCCGAAAAGAGTTGAAAGGATGTTTCATTTAATTGGAGGGGTTTTTTCGAATCTTCTATCGACTCAGAGTCGAAAGGAGTCGAAAAGAGTTGAAAGGATGTTTCATTTAATTGAAGTTTTTTTTTCGAATCTTTGGTGTTTCATTTCTTGGTTGGTGGTCGGATTTAAAGTTTTATCTGTCTGTGGGTGTGGAGTGGGTCGAACATCGTTTGCTTTTGGCGGGGGGCATAGGCGTTACTTCCTAAGGGCAAGAGGGGTCAATCTCCCCCCCGAAAAAAAAATTAAGAAAATCCCTCCTTCCAACTTGTCTGACTGATTTAATATTTGTTTAAAATTTAATGAAACATCCCTTTTCTACTTTTAACTTCAATATATGTCCCCCTGCCCCCACCCTCAAAAAAAAAAAAAAAAAAAAAAAAAAAAAAAAAAAAAAAAGAAAAGAAAAAGAAAAAAAAAAAAAACGGAACGTTAAGTTTACATGGTGGCGGATTTTCATGTGAAGGGAAATAGAATGAAATAAAGTTAGGATTGTGCTTGTCACTTTTAATGAAGGATACAGGGGCGGTATTAAGCGCTCTCACAAAAGGACTTTGTAGTAAGCAAAATAACATTTCGCTTTATTGCAGCAGATTTCGTTTTTTTTTTTTTTTACCTTGTTTTTCGTTTAAGGGGAAGGATTTTATTTTCTTTCGTAATTCACAGAAATACAAAATAGGGTCTAAAGCAGTGGCGTAGTTAGTGTTATTGACAGTGGCGTAGCCAGGATTTTATTTCGGGGTGGGCTGGGTATCAAATTTAAAGATAAAGTTCAATTGTAAGCTAAGTAAAGGGTCCCTGTTTTGGGGGGGGGCAGCAGCCCCTCAGTAGGACTGGGCCAAAAATCGACATATCGGTTTTATTTCAACATCAAATATCCGATATTCCCATTTTCATTTCAGTGAAATCTCGAATTCGATAAAGGGCAAAAATACAGGCCGGCCAGGGGCGTAGCGAGAAATTTTTTATGGGGGGGGTTATGACTACTGCAACTCATATATATGTATACGTGTGTATGATAATGTAGTGAAGAATATACATTTTGTATGGCAAAAAATTCCTCATGGGGGGTTATGACCCCCCTAACACCCCCCCCTTGGCTACGCCTCTGAGGCCGGCGATAAGAAAATCCTGAGATCAATACCAGCTTGTGATGCTTTTGCTACTCCTTTCTCTCGGAAAGCTTCTTCTTCTCTCATCGCAGAAAAAAACAGCTCCATGGTTTATTAGTCTAATTACCATAATTAATTAACGTATATCTCGGAACCTATCCACCGGAGCGCGTTTTCATTGATTCTCGACCCCCCCTAGACGTCAACACCCCATCGATACTTAAAATTTCGAATGCTTTGACACCAAACTTAACCTTTTAATCTTACAGGCCCAGGGGGTCATACGAAGCTCCCCTATATTTTCAATTTGGGCATTTTAAACACTAGCCTCCTCCGGCGGCAACTCCAAAGTCTGGAAACCATCCCAGAGCCAATTTCTACATGTTTGCAGTCCTTTTAAGCCTCAATCATGGTTAATTAGTCTAATTACCATAATTAATTAACGTATATCTCGGAAACTATCCATCGGAGCGCGTTTTTATTGATTCTCGACCCCCCCCCTTAGGAACCCCCATCGATACATAAAATTTCGAATACTTTGACACCAAACTTAACCTTTTAATCTTACAGGCCCAGGGGGTCATACGAAGCTCCCCTGTATTTTCATTTCGGGCAGTTTAAACACTAGTTTTACTGGAGCAAGGAGAGAGAGATGCTAACTGCCCGAGAACTCAGCGGAGAAGAAACCCGATGAATGGGTGAAGGGTGTTTAAATAGTACGGCTTTCGGCGCAGAGAGAGGGAAAATTTCTTTAGTTGTTTTATTGATTCAAGATTCGAATCATCGAAGTAGTGAGTGAGTCGAGATTCGAATCAGTAAAATGAGTCGAACCGCCCATATCTAATTGTCAGACGCCTGCTACCGCTTGAACGAGTAGCATATTCTTAATACATAAAAACCAATGTATCCTGATACACATGTCATTTCACTTTATATTACTTATAATATTTTACCGTAAAAAAATTCTGGTGGCACTTGTTTACAATATGCTCATGCTTTGTTTCTCAATTTAATGTACTGCATTTCCAAGAGTAAATTCTGGTTAAAAAATTTGGAATAATGTGTCTATTTTATCATAGTTTGTAGAATTTCTTGCTACATATAGTGACTTCCACATTCATTCCATTTCGTAGCATACAATTCTGATATTTGCGACATTTTAATAAATTTTTCTTTTTTATTACGGGACTTATAGCATGAATTTAAGTAGGCTTACTATACGTCCCAGTGCCCCGGTCACTTTGGTAATTTTGTGCAGCAAAAATTTTTTGTTTAAAAACTGAAAAGTGCTCTCAACGACAACCAAAATGGACTAGGTTAACAAATGGGTCCAATTACTTAATCACTTCCACGAGCAATACCAGGTACACCTAATCTGTTTATAAAATGACACAATATAGTTACGAATTTCTAGTTTGTTCTCCCTTCCAGAGGTTAAAACTACTCTAAAATTCGTATTCCATGCATCAAATAATTAAATTTTGCATTTAGTTGCCTCAGAATCGGTTAACTGGAATGCGAGATTGGCATTCTGTATCTCCCCATTGTTTAACATAGGGTTTTCTGGAATTCTCGAGAAATATTGGCTCTAGAGCTTAGCTGACTTCACTTCTGTGGAGTTATTTTTGGCACACAAATTCGACGATATTTCGACAAAAAGTCGCCAACCTTGGAGACATTTCGGACATTTGGCGCAATTTTACTACTGGGGCTTGTAATGTTGTTTCCCTGCATTAGTATTACGCAATAGCCTACTCATTTACATTTCAATGACGTAATCAAAATTCGTGCTTTATCGGGATTTTTCTGGGAACGGGCCTTTCTAGAAATTTTGCGTAACATCTGTGATACCTATATGAAGGAGGCAGGACATGCCGACTGAGTCAGTTATCATCGAACGCTCTTTGAGTTATCTCTATTAGATTGTGAATTCTGCTATTGTAAGCGATATATTGCTTGTTTAGAGAGGCTTGTTCTTGCATGCTGTCAGATCCTGAGGAACTGTATTTTGTTTTTCCTGGAGAATTTCCTCTGAACTTTAGCCTGGGAGAGTATTTTGTTGAGTGTGAAATACAGCATCTGAGAAAGCTTCTCTTTTGAACTGACTGTTATAAAACCAGTTACTGCTTGTTAATTTTGTACATCAGATTGTTCGACGAAGTTCAAGGAGCTATGAAATTTGTTTTCCATCCTGACAAGAGAGAGTGGACCCACATACCCACATTGGAGTGAGTATGTCGGTAGTGGGTATACTCCACATTAGAGTGGACCCACATTAGAATTTCCCACATACACTGGACTTTTGAACGACGAAACCCGAGAAGTAAGCAGTTTTCTGCAACACAAAATATATTTTGTGTCAGCCATTTCAGCACCTTTGGAGCCTGTCTTTCCGATGACGAATAGGGATGGATGCGAGACGAGACAGAGATTTGCAGCTTTTTTCACGAGGCGAGACAAGCATTTTAAACATTACAATATAGGGATTTTGCGAGACGAGACAAAGCTTTTGGCTGTTTTGCGAGACGTCTATTTTCTGTCTCGCATCCATCCCTAGACGAAGCAAATGTGATCGGAAGACCGGAGACCAGGCCCACCGAGTAGAGACAGAGATTTGCAGCTTTTTTCGCGAGACGGGACAAACATTAATATTACAATATAGGGATTTTGCGAGGCGAGACAAAGCTTTTAGGCTGTCTTGCGAGACGTCTATTTTCCGTCTCGCGTCCATCCCTAATGACGAAGCAAATGTGATCGGAAGACCGGAGACCAGGCCCACCGAGTCGAGACAGAGATTTGCAGCTTTTTTCGCGAGACGAGACAAACATTTTTAACATTACAATATAGGGATTTTGCGAGACGAGACAAAGCTTTTAGGCTGTTTTGCGAGACGTCTATTTTCCGTCTCGCGTCCATCCCTAATGACGAAGCAAATGTGATCGGAAGACTGGAGACCAGGCACACCGAGTCAAAACAGAGATTTGCAGTTTTTTTCGCGAGACGAGACAAACATTTTTAACATTATAGGGATTTTGCGAGACGAGACAAAGCTTTTAGGCTGTTTTGCGAGACGTCTACTTTCCGTCTCACGTCCATCCCTAATGACGAAGCAAATGTGATCGGAAGACCGGAGACCAGGCCCGCCGAGTGGGGGGAATAGGGAGCACATTTCCCCGGGCCGCGCATTTGGGAGGGGGGGGGGGCTTGAAGGACGTATGTTACGAATTTTTAGCGTACAAATCCAACGGGAAAATAAAATATTTGTGTTTCTCAAAACCTTTGATAAAGAGTATGTGTGTGTGTGTGTGTGTGTGTGTGGTGTTACGGCCAATTAACTGATCGAGGGATCTATTCAGAGGGGAGGTGGCCCGCCGTGGGGGACTTTCTAAGGAATCTTAACCCATATTTAAAGTTTGATAAAGAAATAACTCTGCTCTAATACAGAAAAAACAAGGTTAGAAAACACTAATGAGATTTAATGCAGCAAAGCGGTTTCGGTAAATATGACTTACCATACGCATTACCATTTTTCCACACTGATGTTTTAAAGTCATACTTACCGAAGTCGGTCTGCAGCATTAGTTCTCATTGGTCTGCTTATGTTTTTCTTTTTGCTTTATTCATTTGTCTACGAATTTTATAATAACTCTGCTTTAGTTTTCAAATACGAGAGTAGTGCACATATAAAAAGTCTAGATTTAATTGTATCAAGTGATTCTCTGCGTACATTAAGGAAAAATCCCAGAATAATATGTACATATTACTTTAGAATAATTCTGATAAATCACTTGCAATATTTGATGGAAGTTTTATCGTGTATACAAGGTTTTGTATATATGACTGCATAGCAACATCCAACACACAAACATAACGCACACATAACTCGCTAGGCTGTGGTACGTTCGCTGAGATTTTTTTCTCTTTTCTTCGCCCTCCAATTTTTTTGCGCCCTAGGAACGTGCCTGGCGTGCCTGAGCGGAAAAGAGGCCCTGCCCTAATCTGAAGTTAGCTAAGCGATACAGCCAATATTTAGCTAGAAGCCTCCAAATACCATGTTAAACAGAGGGGGAACCCAAAACTCCCTATCTCGCGTAGTCGATTTACATACAAAAAATTACAGATTTTTCTTATTTGGCATCCAGAATATGAATTTCAGCCTAATTTAATCCCTACATTCTAAAAATTCCGCAGGTCAGGTATTTACAACGGTCCCCCTCCGCCTCAAAATAATAATCTTTCATTTTTTTATTCAGAAAAGTTTTTTAAACATTTAGAATTAGTACACAGAACCAGTGGGCAGAACCAGTTGCTTGGTTATCGACTACGCTAACAACTTCGGAGGTCATCTGAAAGTCGTTTAGCCAATCACAAGAACCTCCTGACTCTCCTTCTTAAGGCTCCACCTATAGTGACCTTAAAGGCGGGGCAGAGTTAACAACCGAATATTTTTAATAAACCGGGGGAGAATAGACCTCCCGGAACATTAACCACGAAATTCCTCACTGGCGGATTTCCAGGTGTGGCTGCCCCGTGGAAACAAAGGAAAGTATTAATAACAATGAATATTTTGTCATCTTTTACAACACAATCTTATCCATAAATCTGTGGGAGGCAATACAGCGTCACTCTACCAACCGTCATGAAGCATAGGCGCCAATATAGTTGCTCCTATGATGGGGTCAGGGATCCCGCTTGCATTGTCATACTCCTGCTATCGCTTGAAAAAGTAGCATATTTTAATACATAGAGACGGAAATATCGACCAAATACATCTGGTTTCACTTTATATTACTTACTAGCTGAAGTACCCGTCGTTGACGGGTTAGTACTGAATACAAATTTCTAAAAGCAAGAACTTTCGTCAGCATTGTAGGAGTACACAGAATGGATGTAGTATGTTGCCAAAGTAAAGAAAGCGAAATTATAATTTTTATGCATTGTTAAAATATTACAGGTTAGAGAGTAACTATGTAATATCATTTCATTCGCTTTAGTCGTAATCATGTGATGCGCGAACGAATATTTACACATATTGGAATAATTTTCGCAAAATCTCAAAATCTAATCAACATTTTTGAAAAATTGGAAGCCTAGAATTTAAGTTGAGTGACAACCTATCATGTCACCCAATTTCGTTTAATTCCCCGCAGTCTTTATTTCGTGCTGCTGGAACAAAAATTTTAGCATTTTTAAACGATTTTCACAAAATCTCAAAATGTAATCAAAATATTTTAAAAATTCAACACCTATAAATTAAGATTAGCAACTACCTATCATATCACCAAATTTCGTATTAGTCGTTATTACGCGATGCTTGAAGAAATATAACCGCATTTTGGGAGAATTTTCACAAAATCTCAAAATCTAATAAAAATGTTTAAAAAATTGGACACCTATACTTTATGTTGAGCAACAACCTATCATGTGACCAAATTTCCTATCATTCGCTTTAGTCGTTATTACGTAATGCGTGAACAAAAATTCACTCAGTTTGAAACGATTTTCGCAAAATCCCAAAATCGGATCGGTTTTTTTAGATGCTTATAGTTTAAGGTGACCACCTATCATTTCACCAAATACCATTTTTTCACCTTTGTAGTTTTTACGTGATGTGCGAACACAAATTTACGCAGTTTGAAACAATTTTCGCAAAATCTCAAAATCTAATCAAGATTTTTAAGAAATTCGACGCCTATGTTTTAAGTTGAGTGACCACCTATCATGACACCTAATTTCATATCATTCGCTTCAGTCATTTTTACGTGATGCTTGAACACAAATTTACGCAGTTTGAAAGGATTTTCGCAAAATCTCAGAATCCAATCAAGAGTTTTTAAAAATTCGACGCCTATGTTTTAAGTCGAGTGACCACCTATCATGGCACTCAATTTCATATCATTCGCTTCAGTCGTTTTTACGTGATGCTTGAATACAAATTTACGCAGTTCGATACGATTTTCGCAAAATCTCAAAATCCAATCAAGATTTTTTAAAAATTCGACGCCTATGTTTTAAGTTGAGTGACCACCTATCATGACACCCAATTTCATACCATTCGCTTCAGTCGTTTTTACGTGATGCTTGAACACAAATTTACGCAGTTTGAAAGGATTTTCGCAAAATCTCAAAATTCAATCAAGATTTTTTTAAAATTCGACGCCTATGTTTTAAGTCGAGTGACTACCTATCATGACACCCAATTTGATATCATTCGCTTTAGTCGTTTTTACGTGATGCTTGAATACAAATTTACGCAGTTTGAAAGGATTTTCGCAAAATTTCAAAATCCAATCAAGATTTTTTAAAAATTCGAAGCCTATGTTTTAAGTTGAGTGACCACCTATCATGACACCCAATTTCATATCATTCGCTTCAGTCGTTTTTACGTGATGCTTAAACAAAAAAAGCGTCACGGACAGAATGACAGAATGACAGAATGACAGACAGACAAACTTTTTTTTGAGGGTCGCATCGGATTCCCGGGTGCTTGAAACGGATAGAAATCGCAAAGTTTTTGAATTCCAAGAAATGTACAAACAAAAGTCTAATTTTATTTATATAGATAATATTTTACCGTAAAAATATTCTAGTAGTTTTTGTTTACGATGTACTCATGCTTTGTTTCACAATTTAATGTACTGTATTTCTAAAAGTAAATTCTGGTTGGAAAATTTTAAACAAAGTGTCTATTTTATTATTGTTTGTAGAATTTCTTGCTACATATAGTGACTTCCACATTCATTCCATTTGGTAGCATACAATTTTGATATTTGCAACATTTTTAGAAATCTTCCTTTTTTTATTAAGGGACTTCTGGGATGAATTTGAGATATAAGTAGGCTTTCCATACATCCCAGTGCCCCGGTCACTTTGGTAATTTTGTGCAGCAAAAACGTTTTTTGTTTAAAATCTGAAAAGTGCTCTCAACGACGACCAAAACTGACTACGTTAACAAATCGGTCCAATTACTTAATCACTTCCACGAGCAATACCAGGTACACCTAATCTGTTTATAAAATGACATAATTCAGTTACAAATTTCTAGTTTGTTCTCCCTTCCAGAGGTTAAAACTAGTCTAAAATTCGTATTCCATGCATCAAATAATTAAATTTTGCTTTTAGTTGCCTCAGAATCGGTTAACTGGAATGCGAGATATGGCTTTCTGTGTCTCTCCAATGGTTAACATAGGGTTTTCTAGAACTCTCGAGAAATATTGGCTCTAGAGCTTAGCTGACATCACTTCTGGGGAGTTATGTTTGGAAGACAAATTCGGCGATATTTCGACAAAAAGTCGCCAAGCTTGGACACATTTCGGACATTTGGCGCGATTTTACTACTGGGGCTTGTAATGTTGTTTCCCTGCATTAGTATTACGCAATAGCCTACTCATTTACATTATATGACGTAATCAAAATTCGTGCTTTATCGGGATTCTTCTGGAAACGGGTCTTTCTGGAAATTTTGCGTAACATCTGCGATACCTATATGAAGGAGGCAGGACATGCCGACTGAGTCAGTTATCATCGAACGCTCTTTGAGTTATCTCTATTAGATTGTGAATTGTGCTATTGTAAGCGATATATTGCTTGTTTAGAGAGGCTTGTTCTTGCATGCTGTCAGATCCTGAGGAACTGTATTCTGATTTTCCTCGAGAATTTCCTCTGAACTTTAGCCTGGGAGAGTATTTTGTTGAGTGTGAAATACAGCATCTGAGAAAGCTTCTCTTTTGAACTGACTGTTATAAAACCAGTTACTGCTTGTTAATTTTGTACATCATAATTGTGCCACGAAGTTCAAGGAGCTATGAAATTTGTTTTCCATCCTGACAAGAGAGAGTGGACCCACATACCCACATTGGAGTGGGTATGTGGGTAGTTGGTATACTCCACATTAGAGTGGACCCACATTAGAATTTCCCACATACACTGGACTTTTGAACGACGAAACCCCAGAAGTAAGCAGTTTTCTGCAACACAAAATATATTTTGTGTCAGCCATTTCAGCACCATTGGAGCCTGTCTTTCCGATGACGAATAGGGATGGATGCGAGACGAGACAGACATTTGCAGCTTTTTTCGCGAGACGAGACAAACATTTTTAACATTACAATAAGCCAAGACAAAGCTTTTAGGCTGTTTTGCGAGACGTCTATCTTCTCGCGTCCATCCCTAATGAAGAAAATGTGATCGGAAGACCGGAGACCAGGCCCGCCGAGTGGGGGGAATAGGGGGCACATTTGCCCTGGGCCCGCGCCTTTTGGGGGGTCGGACTTGGAGGACGTATGTTACGAATTTTTAGCGTACAAATCCAACGGGAAAATAAAATATTTGTGTTTCTCAAAACCTTTGATAAAGATTATGTGTGTGTGTGGTGTTACGGCCAATTAACTGATCGAGGGATCTATGCCGAGGGGAGGTTGTCCGCCGTGGGGGACTTTCTAAGGAATCCTAATCCATATTTAAAGTTTGATAAAGAAATTATCTCTGCTCTAATACAGAAAAAACAAGGTTAGAAAACACTAATTAGATTTAATGCAGCAAACCGGTTTCGGTAAATATGACTTACCATTATCAGTACGCATTACTATTTTCTTACACTGATGTTTTTAAGGCATACTTACCGAAATCGGTCTGCAGCATTAGTTCTCATTGGTCTGCTTACGTTTTTCTTTTTGCTTTATTCATTTGTCTACGAATTTTATAAGAACTCTGTTTTAGTTTTCAAATAGCGAGTACTGAACATATAAAAAGTCTAGATTTAATTGTATCAAGTGATTCTCTGCGTACATTAAGGAAAAATTCCAGAATAATATGTACATATTACTTTAAAATAATTCCGATAAAACACTTGCAATATTTGATGGAAGTTTTATCATGTACAGCTGCGGAAAAAAAGTCCCACTTGCTCTTTATTTCGCCGTCGTTCGTTGTACAGTAAAGTTATATATACCTTTCGTTTGCAAATAACTCGTACTTTAATTTACTATTAATTTAATTTGCATCAAGGGCCGTCTTCATATTCAATTCTGCATCAACTTCGTTTTTCTCTATGGCAACCCCATATTTTGACTTTATTAAACGAAAGAAAACCTTCAAATTACACTTAATATACATTTTCACCAATTTTCTACGATAATTTCCGGAGATATATCGAATTAATTTTTGCGCGTTTTTAAGGGACTTTCTGCAAATTGAAAAACGCTATTTGTAGGTTCCGAACTTTTCGTCTTTCATTAATTTCGCTCGCGAGACTTAAAAGAAATTAATATTATTTTCACGGAAAATAGTGTTTCTATTCTTAAAAGTTTTTTGTACTAAGAATATCAGGTGTAGAATTTAGAATATTTAGTCTGTGGTCCAAATGACCCGTGAGTTCATAACTTCCTTGGTTCGCACACATGATTTAAGGGGAAAATGCAAAATGACTGCTCACGATTTTGAAAATCTTTGTAATTTTGAAATTGTTATTGAGTATTTCCGTTGATGGTTGGTTCTCTTACACCCGTATTCACGAAACTTTCTACCAGCTGGTAACAGCCGGATTACCATAGAAT
>JAWZYV010013932.1:0-95286 GCA_038373885.1 Cheiracanthium punctorium
GTAGCCATAGCGTCATAGTTATTATTGCCATAAATCATTTCAGTTATAATTTTCTGTGAGTTTATGTGATAAAAAAGCTGTTTTCCAACACAAAATGTAAATAACTTCGTGTACTTTCGATGTAAATTTTACGTATCATTTATTGTAATGAGCAAAATTCTTCATAAAATTTTGTAGACCTAAGAGCATAACTTTTTTAAATTAGTAGTTTAGTGAGGCCTTTCTAAAAAATATTTTTAGGTATAATTTATTTTACTAATATGTTGTGTAAAAGAAGTGATGAAGCACTTTAACTTAGGGAGGGAAAATAATGAGAAAAAATTAATTTTATCATCCCACTAAAAACTAACTGTTCCATCATTGATAATACTCCATGTACCAAAGACGGTTGGCATTAATGGTCGAGCACAGGCATATTTTTTCATTTCATTTGGATAATATGTTAGATAAATACGTGTTATAACATGCAATAAACTTATTTCATATATATATATATTTTATATACTGTCATTTTATCCGAATATTTATGAAAGTTCTGCATAAATTTCAACCTTTGAAGACATACTTTAATAATATATAAAGAATTGTACGTGAATCATAATTTTAGAAATCAAAGTGTGAAAAATAAAAACCAATCGAACTTACTTTTACAAACCAAAAACACGCGAAATAAGTAAGTGAAGTAGTTTGAAAAAATTTGCATTTATCAAACATACAATCTAAAGTTATATTATTTCCATGAAAATCTAGTGGGCTACTGATTTCCCTTACGGAAAATCTTCAATATTCCAAAATTTCTGGTTGCAAAATTATTTCTTGTACTATGAAATTCCGATTTCTTTTAATTTTTCCTGACAATCCTTAGCTATAAAATTACTATTATGTTACACTATAAAATACTGACTTTTTAAAAAATATCTCTCAGTATTAGTTTTTTTTTTATCATTTAATTATATTTTTATAGAATTAATTGCGTTAAACAATGTTGACTCGACCAGAGATATTATATTTAATCTATGTATATTAAAAATATTGAAACTATTTACAAATTTACGCAACATGCTTTTAAGAATGTAAAAACTTAATACATCAAATAAAAATATGATAAATTTGTATGATAAGTTACATAAAATGCCTCAATCAAATATTTTACTCAGACGTGCATGGCTTTACAATTGACAACATGTTTACTTGTATTGACAATTTCTTAAAATAACCTTACAGTGGTATTAAGTTTTAATTATGTATTAAGTTTTAATTAGCTATTGATCCTTTCTTACAACATAGCTACCCACGATTCCATAATATAATTAACCCATTACCCTAAACAGCAATAATTAACACTAACATATTTGCGCTAAAGTATAGCAAAATTTCTAAGTTTGCATGATGTCGTGGACTACAGCGAAAAAATACTTAAAAATATGTACTTTTTACAAAAAGTGGTTAATTATATTCCGTAATTGTTGGCAGCTACATGGATAATGATTTTGTAATGTAAAAGGACGACCTATACACATGGTTCTATAGTCCCTCCCACCAAATAAAAAAAATACTAATAATAGGTAAACACTTATTTAAGCAAGGACGACAGATTTGTCATTTTAGATTTCGAAGTCACCAAATAGTGTTATCACAAAAATCATAGTTATTCAAATATGGACATTTATTTGAATTTAAAACAAGATCATAGAAGAGGGCGTGGTGATGCAAGGCCCTGGCTCCTGGAATTCAACCCTGTATGAGACTCAAAATCTTTATAGTTCGTATATTATGTACTTTTATTTATAAAAAAAGTGTGCAAAAAGGAATGAAGGCATTCCCTTGAACTTTAAAATGTTTCATATTATCTTTCTACAAATTTAAATTCGTTGTAGAATCTTTTACGAAAAATCTCTACACATTCTATATGTCAGTCCTTCAATTAGAGACGACATATCTTTAAAGCTCAAAGACATGATAACGGGCATACATGAGTTATTACAGTTCTATAGGTGCCAAGTATTACGAATGTAACTAACCACTTTTTTTAAAACAGTAATTTTCTATTTAAAGTATAGCAAAATTCCTAAGCTAGAAGTGTGAGGTGGCTATTGCTTGGAGAAAATATTCAAGAAATTCACGGTTAACCAAAGTGGTTAGTTTTATGCTGTAATGCTTGGCAGCTATGCAGTTCATAGTGAATAAAATGTCGGGTGAATGTCATCAATTTCAAGACTTCCCAATTTAGATGAGGCCTTTTCCCAGTTCCCTTAGTCTACATCATATACCCGTTTGCTTTTGTCAGAAAAAGTAACCGCGATCGATTATTTTGCTAATAAGTGCATTGTGCAGGTTGCATGTCGAAGAAACAAAATCTGCCTCACGGTCTTGTTACACAAATTAAAATATATTAATTACGCCAGAGACAGTTAAAAAAAATTCAAGATGGTTCTTTATAAGCGGCACTACACACTGAAATAAGTGAAAAAATTGTAAGTTTTATTAAACTTTTACTAATCTTCAAATAGAATTTCACAGCAAAATTTTTCGATTATAAAGAATTTTTAAAGTTTTATAATTGCAGGTTTATAGTTTCTTTCAGTGTATAGTACAGCTTTTAAAATGATATTCTAAACATTTTGAACGGATTGACGAATTTAAGATTTTTTTTTATTTATGTACGAAAATCACATATATATATATATTTTTTTTTTAAATGCACCGACAAAGTGCTAATCTACAAACTAGAAAAACAGCTGATTTGAACAACTGGCAGGAAGAAGTTCTTTTTGTAAGAGAATCGCTAAGTCAACTTAAATACTGTATACCAATATTTCAAATTTTAATTTTTAAGTAAATGTATACAAGTAATATCTGGAAGCAGGAAACATGTCAATTTTTTGTTTGTTTATTTATAAATCATTTTGAGCTGATACAAATAAGTGGCCTCGTAGTATTTGTAATATTTTTTATTTTTCTCATTATTACAGATAGTTTAGTACAAGTAAGACGTCAGAGTACAAGTAAGAACGATTAAATTTTGTTGAAATGCAACAAATAAACATTTCTACCCGAAATAGCTTCAAACTAGGATAATGCAATAATTCTATTTTTCGGTTCACTTTTAACACGTGGCTCACACAATAGTAATCACCCGTTGGGCCTGGGTCGGCTGCACTAACAATCATCGATATAAAAGAACAGCTGGATTGAACGAAAAGCTAAAAAAGTTCTACCGTTGCCATCGTTCAATTAAACTACCAGCAATATCGAATCCCCAATCACGATGCCTGTGCCACACAGCAAGGTGTGTCAAAAAAATTCTCTGTCACACGATTGGCAGGAGACAGACGGCTTGGAGGTTAAGGGCCCGTCAGGGACGTAAGTACGGGGGGGTACCATGGGGGAACTGGGCACCCCCAGCAATTTTGGGGTTTTGTTAAGTGGATGTCAATAAATCTTCCCGGCGGCGGCGTAACGACCTCCGAAACCCGGCGGTGGCGGCTCGCCGCGACGTGGGAAAATTTTCGTGAAAGAGCATAATGAAAATGGGTGTATACGTACACACACACACACACACACACACACACACACACACACACACACACATATATGTATTAATTGGGGATAAAATGAGACTTTTTTTAAGACTAGAATGAAGACCAGAATATTTCTTCAAACTAGTCTTTAGTATGATGTGCGATTACGGCCAATTAGTTGCACGTGGGTTCTAAGCCGAACGGTTGGAGTATAGAGATCACGATAGTGTTCGGGCTCGAGTGAGCTCGATTATATTTGTCTTTAATTTGCACAAACGGCAAAATTTATGATATTTTATCAATGAAGTAATCCACTTTTATTTGTCTATTACCTGAAATTTCGGGCTCGGTCTCCGACTTAAATAATATTGGGCGGGTGGGCTCGAATTAAAAATCCACGGGCTCGGGCTTTAAAAAATGAGCCCGAACTCATCTCTAGTGGGGGGTCTTCCGATTTTCTAGGAAAAAGTTTTACTCGGCAGTTTAGAATAAGTCCTAATTTTCAATGTATAATAGGACTGTTAAAAAATGTGGTAAAAATTGCGTGTGGAAGAGATGGCAGCTATGGTTGCTACCCACCATCGCGCATGGCCAAACAGTTCAGCCTCCCTTGACCACTGCAGGATTCAAATGACCTCAAGCTGAACGTCTGCTTTAAGTATTCTTTTAATTAAAAAAAAATTTAGTGGTTGCCGTTTTTAAGGCAATAAACAAGGCGGCAGTTCTTCACTATGGTACGAAGAGATCCTTTCACATTAAAATTCTTTTTTGAAATCCAAATTAACTTTTAAAAACTTACAAAGCATTAAACTAACGCCACAGACTCGAAAATAATCATAATTTTTCTCCCCACCGACTGTACCATATACTCCTATAAGCGGTCATTTTTTAAATACTGTTAAATTTTTGGGACATTATCTTAACCACATCTTTTGGTGGTCGGCGCATCTAATACGCTGGGAATTTTTGAACCCCTACGTTCCGCGTGTCATATGACTAAGTGTTATCAACCTTTACAGGCTGAAAAAAATATTCTTTTTGCGAACAGTATCTTTTGCCTTAGAATAAGGCAAATGGTCGCAGTATAACTTCTCCCTCAGTTATTAGTTTGAAAAAATAAAGAAAATACTGTTTCCAAAATATGGCTCATTATAAGACGTGAAAAAAAATATGTTTTTACAGATGAGAAATTCTAGAAAAATCCTACTTAGAAGAGGTTAAATGTACAGTAAGACTTCACGAATGAATTGCACGTACAAGAATTTTGTATTGTGTAAGAATGTACATCTCCTTCCCACCTCCTAAAAAATTCATTCGGGAAATTACTTGAAATTGTTTGAGTCGACTACTTGTTATGATATGACAAAATACAAAAGGGGTGATACAGAGTTCTCTTGTCTTTTGGCTGTAGCCTCTTCACTCTCCTTCTTGGTGAATGTTCTTTGATGTACGCGACGGGAACATGCACACACACAAATGGAATGGGAATATTCACCGAAATCCCTTTATAAGGATGAATGAACGGGTAAACATGCATTAACTCTTAAAAGATTAAAAAAAAAACTTGGAAAACAATCCTAAAAATATAACTAAATATAACTAAATAAGTTGTATTGTGCTTTGAAGTGATAAAGCAAGAAATTACAAGTACAGTCGAAGCTCTATGTAATATTTAGTTTTGATGTCATTTTAATTTTTTTTCTAAAATACTTTACTTCACTTATGCTTTGTGCAAGTAAAAATTACTGACTTTTTTTGAAAAAGGGGTTCAGAGATATTGAAATGTGTTTGTGAAAGTGAATAGGCCAAGCATCAAAGCAGTGTTATGGTGCGTCAACGCAAGAGCAATATAAGAAAATAAACATGGCGTATATAAATGAATAAACCAATTTTGCAAGACCTGTTAAAAGAATATGAAAAGAAGTACAGCCCACAAAATAGAAGAGACAAGTCCTCTGAGATTTTGTCATCCCCCCTCCCACTCACATTCAATACTGAATTCGTCACAGTCCAGCCAGCATTCTCGCACACGCAGCTCAGTCTGTCTTAAATTTTGCTGACGCATGTCAGCTATTGCGCCAACGCTTTTGCGTCTCGTATATTGTTAATTAAAAGAAAAGTATAATTCCCAAACTAAAACTATTTTTAATTTACGGTGAATTTTCTCACCCATAATATTTTAATGATTTAAAATCAAATAATTAATTTTACGACAAATGGCAACTTTTAAACATCACTAATTATATAGCATGATTCAGAAATAGATCATAATGAATAATTGAGCATTAGAAAGATATTTTAATTTTTACCTTTAGCTTCAGATGTTTTCTAATATTTCAGCTATCAGGCTTTCTATATCTAGAAGGTGTTACTTTTACTCACCACTGTATGCGAAGCAGTAAATCCATAGCAACTCTATCAATCACCCTACAAAAAAGAGCTAGCCACTCTGAAAATTGGTCATGCCCCTTGAGACTAGAGTCATCACATTCTAGATTTAGAGAGCCTAACAACTGAAGCTTAGACGTGTTCAACAGATCTTGTTAAGTGATGTTGCAAGAGTTTTATTTTCAAAACGTAAAACTATTTAAAATTTGCGGTGAATTTTCTCACGAATAAAACCTTTTAATATTTTAAGATAGACAAATGGCAATTCTTAAACATCACTAATTATATAATATGACACAGAAATAGATCATAATGAATTGTTTTGTATCAGAAAAGTATTTTATTATTTATCTTTAACTTATTTTCTAATATTTATACACGATGCAGAAATTTTAAATAGTTTTACTTACTGAAAACAAAACTGTGACGGTGTCATTCAAGGAGATCTAGTGATGACAACGACGGTTCAGCTATTATGCCTTCTATATCTAGAAGGTGTAACTCTTACTCACCACTGTATGTGAAGCAGTAAATCCATAGCTGCCAACATCTACGGAATATAACTAACCACTTTTTGTAGATACATTGGCCGCTGCGTAATTGGATCACGTTCGTGCCATCGATTTTTGTTCCAATAAAACGGCTAATTCTAAAAATCGACGGTTTTGATTGAGGCTTTGAAAAGAGTGATTCCGTTCCTTTCTCCGTGATTTGATTCGATAAAGCGGCTGATCCAATTAAGCGGCGCTATTATAGTATATTTTTTAATATTTGTTTTCAAAACTGTAGCCAACTCAAGCGTTAAACTCAATAATTTTGCAATATTCTAAGTCGAAAGTTACTGTTTACAAAAAGGGATTTCTTATATTTCGTAAATATCTGGCGGGATCAATTAACACGCCTTAAGTTCCTGGTTTGCTCGAGAAAAAAACGGGTTAAATATAAATTCACCGTTCAAAATTTATAATGCACTAAACTTACACACCAGACTCGAAAATTTGCAGAATTTTATCCTCCTACCAATTGTACAAACTGCTCTTGAAAAAAGATAAGTTTTTAACTGCGGTAAAATTTCTGGAAAACCATCTTAACCCATCTTGCTTGGCGTCGCATCTATTTCGACGTTTTTGCGCCCCTACGGTTGGCGTCGCATGCAATACCACGATGCGCCATCACCCTTTACGGACAGTAATTTTTGTCACAGAATAAGACGAGATGGTCTGACATAACTTGCCAGACTTCAAAGCAGTAACTTGCGTAATTACTTTGAAAGAAATTTTAGGAAATACTGTTTCCAAAAAGTGGTTGTACATCCAGTAAAGTCCTGAAAAAGTAATGATTTTTCGGATGAGAAATTCAGAAAAAAAAATTCAACCAATAAAGGGTTAAAAGTACTTTAAGATATTCTCAATAAATTGCACTTACAAAAATTTTATGACGTGTAAGACGGTCTCTCCCTCTAAAACCTAAAAGCTCCATTCGCCAAATTATTTGGAATTGTTTAACGCCCATATTCACCATCTACCTCGACCGCCGGTTTACAGCAAAATCTCGCTCGAACGTACCAATGGTATACTATTTGAACACCAAATGAATACCATTCGAGCCTTCGACCGCGAGTTTCCTGCAAACCGGCAGTCGAGGTAGACGGTGAATAGAGTAAGTCTAGAACTTGTTATGCTATGACAGTGAGAAAGGGGAGAAATAAAAGAGTTCTTTGGTCTTTTGGATGTAGCTCCTCCACATTTCCTCTTGAGGAAGGCCCTTTGATGTACGTAACGGGAGCCTACACATTCACAGATGGAAGGTAAGTATTCACCGAAATCCCTTTGTAAGAATAAATGAAGAGGTTAAATATGTATTAACTTTGTAAAAGTTCAAAAAGCCGTTTGGGAAAAGCTCTAAAAATAAAGCTAAATGACTTGTATTGCAGCTTTAAGTTATAAAGCCAAGAAATTACAATGAATGCAGTCAAAGCCCTATGTAATGTTTGTTTTGATGCATTTTAATTTTTTTCTGAAATATTTTGACTTCACGTGTTTTTTGCGAAACGTAAAAAATACTGATCTCCTGTGACAAACAGGTACACAGATATTGTAATGTTCTTCTTGTAAAAGTTAATAAGATATATTCCAGTTTTTTGTTGTTGTTAAATTGCCTAAACTGTTATCATAAAGACGTAAATATTTAAAAATATCTTACCTTCTGACAAAGTATCACTGATTTACCTACGCTTATATGTTTTAACATCTGTGTAAGGTTTTGCTTTTATTATAGGTGGTCTCAATTTATTCAGAGCCTTCTAGAATAGGAGAAGCACCAAAGCGATATTATGAAGGGACATCGGAAGCTCCATTTCAGGAAATATACGTGGTGTATATAAATGAATAAACCAATTTCTTAGGCGCTAATAAAAGAGATTTAAAGAAAACAACATTGCTGCTATAAGAAATCAAAATTAACAGAGGCAATTCATCTAAGTTTTGTAGCTCCCTTACGGGCTACAGCAACAACCGCTATACCCAAAAACCCTAACAACCCTAGCGTTGTCATTACTAGACATAATCACATGTTTTACTTTTACTAAGTAAAACTGTTTCAAATTTCTCGTATATGCTACAAATATTTTTAAAAATCTTAAATTAAACATTAAAATTAAAATACCTTTCTCAGACAAAATTATTCACTATGATCTATTTCCTCATCATATCATCTAATTAGTCATGGTTAAAAACTGTCATTTGTCGTAAAATTACATTTTTTATCTCGAATCATTAAAATATTGCTATTCATGGCTAAATTCACCAGAAATTTATAATTGTTTAATCTTGTGAAAATGAAACTTCTAAATGCTTGATTAGTGATGACGTCAAAGCTTGGTGATGTGGATTTGCAAGGCGTTCTATATCTGGGAGGCGCTGGCTCAGTCACAGAGAGTGCGAGTAAGGTAAAAGTTGAAGAAAAAATAAAATTCCTATGTTCAGTGACTGAAAAATATTTTAAACTCATTGTAGATAAATAAAAGCATCTGTTATTCATCATTTTTCTTATTTTTTAGCTTTGTGAAGAGGTATTTATGTATGTTTAATGTTATTATGTTCCTTAGTGGATCAATTAATATTTTCTCTTTTATCCAGAAAAATATTTACACAATATTTTGTTTACTAACAAGCTAAAAAATATTACATAGAGTTTACTTAAGACTTAATTTAAAATTTTTATTCTTAAACAAGAAAAAAAAAACGTGGAATTTACGTTAGAAACACGGTAGAAAAAACGTGAAAATTACGTTAAGGAAAGGTAATATTAAGGGCAATAATTAACGTATTTTTTTTTCGTGGAAAGTGGCGGATATTTTAACGTTTATATTGCGCTCCGGAGAAACGTTAATTCGACGAAAGTTGGTGAAAAGGACGGGAAAAAAAACGGTATTTTGCCGTTTATTTGACGGTTGTCTGCGACTTGGGATATGTATGTCTTACTGTAAGCTTAATTAAAAAGAAAACTCCCATTGTGTGTGATGTTATCAGATGTAACCTTCGGATCCGCATTCCGCGTCTATACAGAAAATTAAAAACTTAAAAAATATACGTGGTGTATATAAATGAATAAACCAATTTCTTAGGCGCTAATAAAAGAGATTTAAAGAAAACAACCTTGCTGCTATAAGAAATCAAAATTAACAGAGGCAATTCATCTAACATTTCATCACATTTATGAAATAAAAACTATCAATCAATCGTTCAGAGAAATCTACGTTTAAAATAATATTGTGGCAATATTTGCACAATGACATTATGGGAAATTCAATTATAATTATTTCACAAAAAGTATTTTATTTCGAAGGAAATTAAATTATAGCATTTGGAAGCATGGACAATGCATAGGAGGAAATAAACGACATTTTATTTCGGCGTTGCAGGTTACGTAAAGCAAAAACCCATTATTTCGAGTTCTATAGAATTCGAGCATTTCGGCTTTGTGATCACACTTGTTTTTTCAAGACAATTGGATTAAGCTCTGGAGATTTGAAGAATCATGAAAAGTTTTGTAAGAGCGAAAACTTTATTTTGCTCCTTCTTTACTTTACCTTGCTTACTTTTTTTGAAAACACATTTTTGAAAACTCTATAAGTTTGAATTCCATCTCTCTGTGAGTGAAATTGTGCTTGCCTTTGGTTTTGGATAGCCATAAACATGAAGATTGAGTTTAAAAACTTTATTTTACTTAATTCACGTCTTTTCTTTTACTTACTTCTTTCCATAACTCAATTTTTTAACCCCGACTCATACAATCCTGTGTGGCAAACATCGTGGATCTCTTTCATTGAGTTGATTTTACCACCACGACCTAGATAGAGAATGCCTGAGAACAGAAGCTTTTACGTCATCACTAGATTTACAAAGTTAACGAAATCACAGTTTTGATTGCTCAAAAAATAGCAATTTAAAATATCTGGTGAATAATACAAAATTTAAAAACTATCTTAATAAAATATCTTTATAAAATAACTTTCTGATAATAATAATTTATTATGATCTATATCCTTATTATATTACATAATTAGTGATAGCTAAAATTTCCTATTTCTCGTAAAATTAAATTTTTTATCTTAAATCAAATATTTTATGCGGGAATATATTCACCTCAAACTTTGAATAGTTTTACTTTGTGAAAATAAATGTGAGATGACGTCATTTTAGCTGACCTAGTGATGACGTAAAGTTTTCTGTTTTCAGGCATTGTATATCGAGGAGGTGTTGTAATCGGAATGGTTCTCCGGAACGTATCGGACGATCTATCCATCGGTTTCCTTCGTATAAGATTAACGCACCACATTAAGAGAAGTAAAATAAAGTTATGATAGGCTACCAACTGCATGAGCTGATTTTAAAGGAATTTCTTTTATTCGAAAGTTGGTTGAACCGACACCACTTACATGTAGAAAGCCTAACAACTGAATCCTTGACGTCATCACAAAGCATTCGTACAAGGACGTCATCACATTTGTATTTTCATAAAGTAAAGCTGTTCAAATTTTCTTGTGAATGCTACAAATATTAGAAAATATCTTTTGATGAAAATTAAAACACAGTTGTGATACAAAACATTCATTATGATTTATTTTCTTTTTACGTTACATAATTAGTTACAGTTAAAAACTTTCCCTTTGTCGTAAAATTAAATTTTCTATCTCAAATAATTAAAATGGTGTTATGCGTGAGTAAGTTTACCAAAATTTTTAAATACTTTTACTACATGAAAATAAAATTGCGATGACGTCATTATTGAAGGACCACGGACGACGTAACAGCTTGGTGATGTAACAGTTGGCAGACTTTCTGTATCTAGGAACTGGTGGTTGAATACGGACGATCACTGACGAAATTCTCTTCGCACGCCGGGTTTTCCTGTAAAAACTCTTATTTACACTTGGCTTCATGTGTTAGGTAAGGGAGTACTCTCTTAATAATCAAGAGTGAGAAACTAGTGCTGAGGAGTGGATATCATCCTATCTTCGAGGCATAATGCGGCCCACCTCCAAAGAGTTATAAATCATGATTCCGAGGAGCGCAATTTCTTAATTTAGACCAGGGGCTCTACCACCATAATATCGGAAAGCTTTCGGTAGCGAATATTTCGAACCTTCTCCTCTCATGACGTCACAATCCGAGAAATATCCGATATGCCCTAGCACGATCCTATCGTAATTGTTTGACTGCTGTATTCGCTATCGGAAATAATACTGTTTTTTCGCGACACGTTGGATGAAGGTGAAAACTTGCTTTCCAGTATTGGAGAGTATAAGATGGATGGGTTTTTATTGTGTGTATCATGGAATCTCAAGTACATCCACAAAAGGATCCCTCTCCCTAGCACGGTGGGTCAGTCAAAAACCGGCTTCCACTCTTGATGGATGCCTCCGGAGTCTTCGAAAATTCTCAAGACAATGTCTTCAATTAAGAAAAAAGGGGAGAAAGCCATGTGTTTTGATTGGTTGATTCGTCTGAGTATCGGATAGACCTTTGCATGCTCAAAAATACGCGCTTGTTTCATTCGCCATTCATCGTGCTAGCACCAAAAGGAGATTTGCGGCTATTTATCCGGAGTATTTGACTATACGAGATCGAGAAATATCCGTCACGGATGTATTCTTCGATAGCATGGAGCTAGAACCCCAGGAGTGAGGACTTATATGCGTACTTCGGAAAAGAAAGTCTCACTCTGAAGCAACGACGTAAGCGCTCTAGCAACACCTTCTGTATATAGATAGCCTTACGAGTGAAACTTGGACGTCGTCACAGTCGTAGATCCAGGCTTTATAACTTAAAGCTGCAATACAAGTCATTTAGCTTTATTTTTAGAACTTTTCCCAAACGGCTTTTTGAACTTTTAGAAAGTTAATACATATTTAACCTCTCCATTTATTCTTACAAAGGGATTTCGGCGAATATTTACCTTCCATCTGTAAATGTGTAGGCTCCCGTTACGTACATCAAAGGACCTTCCTCAAGAGGAAATGTGGAGGAGCTACATTCAAAACACCGAAGAACTCTTTATTTCTCCCCTTTCGCACTGTCATAGCATAACAAGTTCTAGACTTACGCCCGTATTCACCGTCTACCTTGACCGCCGGTAAACTGTAACTTTCGGCATAGAATATTGCAAAATTATTAAGTTTAACGCTTGAGTTGGCTACAGTTTTGAAAAAAATTATTCAAAAAGTATACTACAATAGCGCCGCTTAATTGGATCAGCCGCTTTATCGAATCGAATCACGGAGAAAGGAACGGAATCACTATTTTCAAAGCCTCAATCTAAACCGTCGATTTTTAGAATTAGCCGTTTTATTGGAACAAAAATCGATGGCACGAACGTGATCCAATTAAGTGGCGGCCACTGTATCTACAAAAAGTGGTTAGTTATATTCCGTAGATGTTGGCAGCTATGGATTTACTGCTTCACATACAGTGGTGAGTAAGAGTAACACCTTCTAGATATAGAAAGCCTAATAGCTGAAGCGTCGTTGCCATCACCAGATCTCCTTGAATAACACCCTCACAGTTTTATTTTCAGTAAGTAAAACTACAGTAAAACCTGTGTTGAACGACCCCCGTATTTAACGCTCACCTGGTCTTGTCGACCATGTCTTAGCGGTCCCGAGTATCATATAATTATAGATAATGGTTTATTTTCTTTACTGAATGACAACCTGCCTTACGCGACCAACGACCACTATGTATAAGAAACAAATTTATTTAGAATCCTATTTTAACGACCGCGAAGTCTTGACAATAATACTTCTTTTCCCCTATTTGAGTAAATGCGTTGTTCGGATGCTCAGGAATCAGGCGGTATGATGAAAACGAAAGTTGACGCTTGTTTAGTTGAGTTGTAACACAGCTTCCAGTCACTAAATAATCCATGGAGTCACTGAACGCAATAGTGGCATGCACGCAGTTACTTGTGTTACTGCTTCTTGGAGGATATTTATTGAAAATAGAATTTTATGCAGTTAGACGTTACATTAAATCGTTCAGCACAATTTCTTCCTTTAAAACATTTCTTCGAAGAATAATTCCATCACAAAATCTGCGCACCGTAGGAAAATACTATCAAGAATTACGTCATTGTTTCGACCAATGAGCGATGCCCATACTGGCGAGAGCTAAGCATGAAAAATTCAACACAGAGCCTGTGTTTGGGCGCGTTCGATAATTCACCGGTTGTGTACCGGTAACACCGGTGCATGACCAGAGCGTTTGAAAAGGCGGAGGGCGGAGCTCTAGAAATAACCACGTTCGAAAACATTTTGTTCATGTAGCAGTTGTCTGCACAGCGTGACCAGAACGCAACCAGAACGACCCTGCTAGCCAGGTGGGTTATTCCTGTTATTAGAGGAGAACGACCGATACCAGATTTCAAAAGATACCCGATACTTTTTTACAAGGGACTGCATACATATTATAATACAAAATTTAACATATCACAGCTACCAAAGATTTTCCACCACTAATGCTTATATAACAATATATGCTTAAAATAAGGCCAAATTGTGTAAGTTGTTTAGAATTGTGGTGGAAGACTCCCGAAAGTTTCGGGAAAATTGGCAGTTATGTTATATAGATCACGTTCCTCATTACTTGTATTTGGAGAAATTTTTCTGTGTGTCTAGTGGTAGGTGTTATATAGTTCCTGTGTGTGAGTGATAGGAAATTACAAGGGGTGATCAAATGAAAAGGTACGAAACGACACGATGGGTACAAATGTAGACTTTATTCAAAATATACACCATAGGCCTGAGCAGGGGCGTAGCCAGGGGGGGGGATATCGGGATATATCCCCCCCGAAATTTTTAGATTAGTGATGAAATTCCGTCTATTTATACACATATAAGTCCATATCCCCCCCGAAAAATTTTCCAGGCGCATATATCCCCCCCCGAAATTTTTTCCTGGCTACGCGCCTGGGCCTGAGCACAACGATCCCACTGATGAACAAGCCGCAGGATTCCTTGTTCCCAGAATTCCGTGACGAGACCCAATCCGTCACATCGTCCTTCAGTACAACGTCCGAGTTGAAGCGCTTCCCTTCCAAGTGTTTTTCCAGGGAACCAAACACATGGAAATCGCAGGGTGACATGTTCGGACTGTAAGACGGATGATCAAGCTGTTCCCACTTCGACTTGGCCTGTTCCTTGGCGAAAACGGACATTCCATTTTCTCACTGACTTGTGGGACACACAGTCTTCCCTGTATACGGTCTTCATCCGGCGATGAATAGTGGCCGGTTTAAAATCTTCCGTTGTCAGAAACCGAATAACGCCTTGATCCTCTTAAATCGTCGAATTTTGCAATACGAACGCCATCCTGTCCTCACACGCACAGCCGCGTCCATTGACGCAGGAAGGTGTTTTTTATAAGAGCTTCTGCTCTCTCCTGCGGGCCCCCGCATGCTCGGATCCAATCGAAAGACTCCAATCGCATCCCTAGATGTCAGGTTACGTTTTCCCAAAGCGGAATAGGCAAGGCTACGTTGTTACGATGTTTCGTACTTTTTCATTTGATCACCCCTTCTAGGTTCAGTGTAAAATTCAATTTTCTATGTTGATATGTATATGTATACAACCATTTGTAAAAAAGTATCGGGTATCGGTAAAACAAAGGTATCGGTCGATCCCTAAACATTTTGCCTCTACTAATAGAGACGTCGATATGCGGAACATAATTAGCCACTTTTTGCAAACAGTAATTTTTTAAATACTTTATTAAGTGATAAGCAGCCCACACCTTCAGCTTCGAAATTTCGAGATAAAGTAAGCCAAAATTTACTGTTTAAAAAAAAGTGGTTAATTATATTCCGAAGCAGTTGGCAACTCTACTACTAGTCAAGAACATTCAAGATGGAATTCAGAGAACAATATTTAAAAATTCCATATAAGCTTACGGAAAGTGTGTTAAAAAAGACGACTGAGTATAGTGGGAAAGGCTCTTATACGAGGTACTGCTTTCCACATTTAAACCAAATACATGCCCCGTTTTCTTTTCGAAGTCCAAAAACAATTAATGCAATTAATAATGCATTATACTTTCACTCAAGAATATTATTAATATTGTGTGACCCCGCTTACACACACACAAAAACAAAAACCGAACAGGCTTGCATAACTTACGATAATTAATTAATTACGATCATGCTTCACATGAATGAGAATGATATCAACATGAAAGATAAGAGCAAGCATAATGGCATTGTTGAAATTGTTGATTGACGAACAATTGCGATGCTATTCAACACCTCCTACATACAGAAAGCCTAAGAACTCCAGCTGTGACGACCAGTGTGTAAACCAGTCTAAAATATTTGGTGAATGCCACAAATATTAGAAAATATCTTAAACATTAGAGTTAAAATACCTTTCTCGTACGAAATTATTTGTTCTGATCTATTTCCTTGTCATATTATCTAATTAGTCACAGTTAAAAACTGCCATTTGCCTTAAAATTTTATTTTTTAATCCCAAGTTATTAAAATATTGCTATTCATGAGTAAATTCAAAAGAAATTTTTAGTTGTTTTAAAAACAACTTTTACAAGTAGGCCGAATGATGACGTCAAAATTTGATGACGTAGGCGTTGTAAGGCTTTCTATATCTAGGAAGTGTTGTCAAAACCCAATGCACTCGCGGTAATCTCACAACATGGAAATAGTTAACAGGATGAACTAGGTGCCCGTAGTAACGTAGACGTAGTTCTGTCATTCTGCTGCGATGATAGAGGCTTCCAACAAAGAAACCGTCCTTTCATGATCCTAAAGCAATCCGTTGCTCTGGAAACTTCGTAAGTCGAAAAATTATCTCTTAAACTTAAGAAAACTGAACTATATTTGTGGTTGCTTAAGTTTAAACAGTACATGGTAATACCTTAAATCAATGACTGGTTTTTTAAAAAAGTTTTAGCAGCTGTCAAATTATTATATATTATAGTGTCGATGAACATTGAAAAATAAATCTATGAATGCCAAACACATAAAATATAAGTTCTCGCAATCTATACCCTCAAAGAATACAATTGTAGATTTACAGATTCTGGCAACTCATTCCCAGATATGTATATTTAAAAACATATTAATTATTCATTAAAACTTGTATTGATTCTAAAGGCTACAAAGAATGCAATTGAAGTTTACATCTACAGTTCCAAACATTTTTTAATATTCTCGATAATACTTGTAATACCACTAAAACACTTTTATATCAGAGATATAAGAGAAATGCACGTTGAACATTCACTAAAACTTTTATTAATTCTAAATGCTGTAAAGACTTTTTCTGCGCACTCATTTTAAGCATAATCTGGGAAATATGTTTTAATTTTCAAAATTATTTGAAACACGTATATGGAAAAGCTTTCATTTTTGAAACACGAAGGTGCAAAATTGCTGTATTTCCAGTTTTCTATACCTTAACATTAAAATCTCTATTAGACATGTTTGTAGCAAAAATAATAATTTCTAGGAATAGACCGACAGCTTATGTTAAGCGATACCCGGTACTTTTTTACAAAGGGCTGTATTAGAGATGGGGAATGAATGAACATCCTGTTCTTTTGAACCTGTTCTCAAGAAAAAACGGGAAAACCCTGTTCAGTGATCACGGCAAAAACATGTTCTCAGTTCATTAAGGTCCGACACTTCAAAATTTTATGGCAGGCAAGATCGTTGTAAAAATAAATTTTGGAAAATGCCTTAAAGGTGAAATTTCTCATTAAAAGACGTGATTAATATTTTTTTGCTAAGAAAAATTTAAATTCTGGGTACCAGACCCCTTCCCCTCCCCCTCCTACCCCCGCTCCTGTTCACACCTTGGCTACGTATCTGATGGTGGGGACAGAAGTTCACAACTTTAGCTTTATCAAAGTCTAAGTAATTGCAGAACCTTAGCTATTTTGAGAAATAATGATAACGATGATGATTATCTGGGGGGGGGGATAGAACTTTTAGCTCAACCTACCATAATTTTAGAGTGGACCCGGGCTAAGAATAAGAAACTTTCTTATATGTTCAATACGAAATGGACTCACAGGGAAAACAATTCGTCAATTTTTATTATTCCAGCCAAACTACTCAATTTCAATCAAAGTAAAAAATTTAATAATAAAGAAAATGATAGTCTGAAACAGAAATAAATCGAAAAAAAAAATATTTTATCAAAGTCAAACAATAATATAAGCATTACACTATCTCCATATAAAACGCGCCTTCCCTTCATAATCTCTCAGCCATCTCCTTTCGGCTGAAAAAGAACCTGTTCCGAGGAGACCTCTCCTATTGGCTGAAAAAGAACCAGTTCTTTGATCACGACTGGGAGCTGGAACACCTAGTTCAGTGTTCTTTCGCGGAACGGAGAAAGAACGGAGAGCTAGGTGTTTTTTCGAAGAACGGAGAGAGCTGGTGTTCTTTTGGGAACGGAGTAAACGAAGTGTTCTCTGGTGAACGGGATGAAAGGCGTTCTTTTGATCTGCTCTTTTGTTTTAATTCCGTTCTGAGCTGAATACAGGGTCTAAGTTGTAGACTTGGAGTCAGAAGTAAGGCCGTACTTAGAAAGGGGGGGGGGTCCTATGGGTTTGGAGGTCTCTCCCTCGACATTATTACATTATATGTATATGGTGTATTTATACAGGGACGTAGCCAGAATTTTTTTTTTTTGGGGGGGGGGATGGTGAGGGGTATGAATTACAGTGATGTATAAATGAACGAAATGTTTTCGCAATAGTTAAAAAAAATTAAAAATCTTGCTACATAAGTTGAAAATTGGGTGTGGGGGATATATCCTGAAATTTTTGTCTGGGTATGGCCCAGGTCTGAAGCCATTTAAGCTGGATTTTCGGAGCCATGTAATTTTATATGCCAAAGTCGTATTCATTTCCTTAACTAGGAGTCGGAGCAATACTGAGCCTGGTACTTACAGCTTTTTAAACGGAATGTCTTTAATTTTTAAGCTGGAGCATGTACTTTTAAAGTTGAAACTGTACCATTATTTTTTTTCTTTTTTAAGCTCTAAGAGCGTATCGACTATTTTGTGGGCTCCCCCATTGGAAATGGGCAGGTCCACGCCGTGCATTTTTAACCTGAAGGCAACACAAGGATTTTTTTATTTTTATTTTTATTACTTGTGATGGACTTATTTAATATTTTATTTTGAATTAGAGCTAAAAATGTTTGTCGTTGGTACAAAAGCCATATCTTTTAAGCTGGAGCGCAATACATATATTTTTATTTGTAGTTGTAGCCAAAGAAGGATTTTTTTTTTTTTTAAACCCGACCCAGATCCATAACCTTTTGGAGCTAGACCTGGAACAATATATATTTTTTAAGAGGCGGAGCGAACGGTGAAAAAGGCTGAATTTTTCAGCAAACGACTTCATCATTATTATTTTGTTAACAACATTTTAAATTGGGGGGGGCAGACTTTCTGATTCACCCCCTTGGGTACGGTCTTGCATGAGTGCTTAGATAGGGGACAAAGGGTCAGGGCCGTATCCAGAAAAAAATTTATCCAGACAAAAATTTCGGAGGGGGACCGAACGAAAGAAAAAGGCTGAATTTTTCACGAAGACTTCAACTTTATTATTTTGGTAACAAAATTTTAAATTTCGGGGGGAGGGGGGACCAGACCCCTGGTTACGGCCTTGAAGGGGGTGCTCTCTCTCCAGATTTCGTTATATGAACACTCTTATAGTATTTTGAGTTTTTTAATCATTATTATTTTTGTATTAAAATGTTTGAAAGTCCGAAAAAAACTTCTACAACCCCCCCCCTCCCATTCCTCCAAGAGTTACGACTATAGGGTCAAAGCTTGCGTTACTTAGGTGCATTGTGATAATGTGGATATTATGTGCCCCAGGTAGTGTACTTCCCGACGACCCCCTGGCACATTATCCAAGGTGAAAGTCTTGCGTTACTTTCGCTTTATCATGAAATTTATGGTGTGGGAATGAGAAATGGTTGGGGTGGTGTGGGAATATGATTAATTCTAGGAAAGGAGGGGGTGGAGGATTTCATTGCAGATGTTCAGCTTCAACGGTCGCTCCTGTTGTGCGTCCGGCTCTTTTACTGCAGTAGTGCTGAATAAGAAAAAACTAAAACAAAAGGGTATGCAGTCACGTGGCATATTGTATGAGACCGTTCAAGGATTAGTTGAAACAGATCATTCCTTTGCGCTGTTACTAGTACAACTCTTAGTTATGCTTATGTTTGGATAGTTTTTCCTCATGGATAGAAAAAAAAAATCTTTTGTTTGGACGGATTTTGAAGTTATTGATTCCGCTGCTTCCAAAGCTTTGTGCAATATAGTCTAATCAAAATAAACAGTTTTGAATATTATGTCATTTTAGGAGCTGTCAGACTCAAATATTGTTTACTCATGTAAGCAATATTGTATCACTCAGGTAAGTAATCGAAAATTAGGCCTGGCCTAAATAATTCTCTCTAGAATTGAAGTTTTTCCATTTCTTTTTACATACATGCTATGAGTAAGGATAACAAAAGTTAATAAAAAGCACAGAAAAAATTTTGATTTTAGAAATATGTGCATATTTAACACTATATTATAGAACGTTAATATAATTAAAATATTTTTACCAAAAATTACTGTTAATATACTTGATTAAAGAAAGCCAGTGTGTTGGTTGCAAATTTTTTTTAAACATTTTGCAATTGTATTAAAGCATAATACATGTTGAAAAGGACGTATATTTTCATTTTTAAATTGAATAAAATATAGTCAGAATAAAGCTACGATAAATCAAAAAACCTGTTCTCAAAAGAACAGGAAAAAGAACTGTTCTTTAAAAAAGAACGGGAACAGTGAACAACTGTTCTTTGAAAATAACGCTTTTCCCCATCTCTAGGCTGTATACATATCAACATAGAAAATTGGATTTTCCATGGAACCTAAATTCCTATCGCTTATATTCGGAAAAATGTAGACACAGAGTAAACTTTCTACAAATGATGGGAAACGTGGCCTATATAACATAACTGCCAACTTTTTCGAAATTTTCGGGAGTTTTCCACCGCGGCCCCAGACAGCTTGCGCTGGCAATTTGGCCTTATTCTAAGCATATATTGCTATGTAGAAATTAGAGGTGGGAAACCTTTGGCAGTGTGATATGTTACATTTTGTATTATAATATGTATACAGTATCGGGTATCGGTGTAAATCTGGTATCAGTCGATCCCTAGTTATTAGAGAAGTGTTGTCAATGTTTATTTATGGTTTCTTGGCTTGGCATCCGATGTGGTGAGAATGACCGAAACCGGTTGAGGACCGTGGCCTCACTTAACCAAAGAATGACTGCAACCAGTAGCACCAGTGCATAACCAACCGGTGAATTATCGAACGGGCCCTTTATGTTCACAGCATGATTTGTTCTCATGATAAACATGCTTTTTATTATACTATATCTATACAAAAGCCTTTTCAGCGATAATCAGGTAATTATCAAATAAATTCCAATTCTATTGATAAAATTAAGTACGCTTAAAATTTTGTCAGTGGCGGATTTCCCAATAGGCGCATGAGGCGCGCGCCTCCGGCCTCTCACATCTAAGGGTCCTCAAAAACCTAGAATATAGAGCTGTTTGGATGTCACGTTGTAGGAATTGAGAGGAATAATTTACCTTTCGAAAAATCACAATTAAAAATTTAAGCTAGAGATAAGGACTTTATCTTTTTTAGAATCAAAAGAACTTTCCCAGGGTGTAATAATAAAAAATTGCCAACAGATAATCAAGCAGATGCAAGCTGATATGTGCGAGATAACACAATTTTCGGGAAAATAAATATATGATAATTTAAAAAAAGCATTGAAAAATTAAGAAGAGCAGTACTCAGTGTCACCGGAATTATGCGTGCAAATTTTTAGCTCGATCGCATGAATCGAGCTCGATCGCATGAATTCAGCTCCATCGCATCAGCTCGATCGCTCGATCGAAGTGGGGTAAAATAAGCAAATTTTAAGCTAGAATGACATACATAGTTAGTCTCTCTTCTAGGATTTTGTTGTTCTATTTCAAATATAGAATGATATATATATATATTTATAATTCGTACTTGTAGTACTTCGTACAATAGTCCTAAACTTATTGCCAGTTTTAGAATAGACACAATAATTAGACTAAACAGAAACTTTACTTTCACTATTAAACTGTTTACAGTTTCAAGCGGGAAATTTATGAATATATTTAAATATTTATAAATATGTTTTTACAGCAATTTTAAATTTTTGATTCATTTTATCCAAGTAAAAAATTCTTTTAAACTTTGTGAGGTCTAAATCATGTTTCTGATCAAGTTTCCCCTGTTCTGATCCTCAAAAGTCCCTGTTAAGTACATTAAATTTTCACAATAGAAACAAGAGGTAAATACCAGATTCGATAAAATCAAGGTACACCAATATGAAATTGCATTTGCGCGGTTATATTCAGAGGTATGCTGATGTTTATTTAGTGTTAATCATGAAAAGTGAAAAGTAGTACAAAAATTCTTAAGTTTCATGAGGTAAAATATTTTTTAATGTACTAATCTATAAATTATTTTAAATTTTTAATGCTCGTTTGTAGACATAAATTAGATGTAAAAGGAGTGAAAACATTTAAAAATAATTTTATTTTAAACATAAATTAACTTTTATATTTTAGACATATTTCACAATTGAATCGGTGAGTGCAGATACCACCTCAGTCACAAAAAGGAAGTTTTTCAGGAGAGAGAAAAAACTTCATAACTCCTCCAAATTTTCAAATATTTAAACTTTTTTTTCCATTCTCATAACATGCATTTATGTTTCTGTCATGCAAATATTACCTAATTTCGACATCCACTAGGCTCAGGAAAATTTAAAATTGGATTCGGACTTACCTATTTCTGCGCTCAACTGATTTTTAGTCAGCTGAAAACTTGGAAAAATGTAATCATTCAAATCAAATCAAAGCAAATCAAATCACCATTTATTGTCTAACCATATTTATGGTATACAAAAGTCAAGAACATGAATTTAGGAGAAAAAAGGTACTTTGCTTGAAGAAAATTATGGAGATGAAAGTCTAACATTGAAGCTAGAATAACTATTTTTTAGAAAACCACCCCTAGGGCAGGTCAGGTGGACAATATAATAGTGTTAAAATAGATCATTCTCGGCCATTGATTCATTATCGTGTGTCGACCATTGATCATTGTCGCTCATCGTTCGAAAAAGAAGCCCCGTATCTAGGAAACTACTCAACAGACTAACGTCGTTCTTGCCCTCAACACGCATCTTGTCTTTTTAAGCTTATTCTCATCGAAAACGATTTTTCGCATTTTTGTGACTGAAGTGGTTTCTCCAATCACCGATTCAATTAGAGAATATAGAATCAAAAAATGAGATTTCTTTGTCCTTGTTTGGACTTTATCAATTAGCCCATTCCCTGAAATTCCAAAAAGTAAATCTGAATCTTTAGAATGACATTAACTCCAACTAATGTTCAAAAATGTTCAACTGCTGTTCAAAATGTCTCCCGTTATTATTAGCTGATAATAGAGAAATTTAATATAATAATATACAAATAATATTTTATTATGATTTACTAGATTACACTCAAACCTGTTTTTGTGCGGTGGATATGGACCGGATAAAAGAAAACACATTTAAAAAATCGCACTAAACTTTACCAGCAGCTATAAAAAATAGTTTACGCAACACAATTGAAAAGTATATTTTATGCGATGAATAGGAACCGAATAAAAAAGTAACTTAAATCAAGCTATTATAGTATTCAACACATACGTAATGCAATTGGCTAATGCAATACTTATCTTATGTAATATGATGAAATACAAGTCGGAAATCGAAAAAACTAAATGGCCGATCAAGTCTGCTATTTTATTTTTATTGATAACTTCCTCAATTATCTTCCGATTTGATTGAAATTTTCATATACCGCACAAAGAAAGGTTTGAGTATATTAGAAATACACATAAGTAGTAAATTTAATATAAAGTGTTTGTTTTTTTTTTACCCAAGAATTATCACATCGCTTTAGTACTTTTACTTCAATCGGAATATTAGCAATCTTTTAAATACAGCCACCAGACAGTTGTAATTTAATATTGGTTAATCTAAGTGATTAATTAAATCATTACTTACTGTAAAAAAACGTGTGCCTAGAATGCGCAATGTAAAGGTATAACTATCTTGTTGTTGTGTGTGATTATGGCAACGCTACACTTGGGCGATCTGCCAATGGGAGGGTGCCTTGGTAGGAGGACTTTCTAAGGCGTTCTAACGCGTAATTACGTTACATCTGGAGAAAACCTACCAAAACTCCAGACCGTTAGATCGACAGCCGCGCGATGGGACCCGAACCCGGGACCTTCACACATCGGCGGTATAACTATAGTGAAAAGTATTTCTTTAAGAGGGGGGGGTCAAAATTGAGTCGCGCCTCAGGCCTCTCAAGAGCTAAATCCGCCACTGTACAGAGGCTCTCAATACAATCGGTTGACCAAATGGATAATTATCAGGGACAACGGGTGTACATAAAAGATAACACTAAAGTAACTATTTTTGTTTTGTAAATTTTAATAATAATCCGTCTTACGTTAATGATTTTATTGTTATTTTTGAATATTTGGTTTATAACATGTTTATTAATAATGTTAAAGTGTTAAATGTTCATAAAAATTTAAAATGTGATTGTATTGATTTTACAAACTTCTTAGAAAAAGTATTTTTTCAAAAATGCAATTCAAAGCAAACTACTGAAATATTACCCAGATTTATATATGGGTAATAAATTTTGCTTGTGTAATAATTATCTGAATTTCAATCTTTCTAGTTTTTTGATTGATTTGATGATTGATTAAAAATAGAATTTACTAGAGGTAGCATAATTTATATTACATAACACATATGAACGAATTGTTTTTAAGAAACTAAAATTTAATATTATTTATATGCGCTTTCAAGAAGGAATGGAATAACATTTAATTATCTCTGGAAAATGAGTGAAAATGTCTGCATGATCATAACATTAATAGGCATACAAAAAGTATGCCTGTTTAGTATTTATGTATATGTTTTAAAAATTTGCTTGTAATTAATTTTGTAGTATCCTTCTAAAATATATTGATAGCATGTATTATTTATTTGGTCATATAAAAGTTGGATTATTTTATTTGTACTTAAAAATAATTTATGTACTTCATTAGAAATAGATTCAGTTATTCTTATTGCTGAGTCATTATTGCTGATTTGCTCCGTATATTTATGTGTATTGAAAACTTGATTTAGGAAAAATATGTTTTATCTGATAGTTATATTTTTATTTTATCAAGTTCCTATGGGTATTAGTACTTAAAGTGAAGAAAATGTAATTAATTGCTTTTTTATTTCTAGAATAAGAAAGGGTAATTTTTATTAATCTACTTTGTGTTTTCTTCCTTCTCTCTTTATTTCTTTTTGTAAAAAAATATTTAAGTAATTTTGTATTTATAGCAACTTTAGCAAAAATATGTCTTTCAAAAAAGGGACATCATCAAATTAAGTAATGTGGGGATGTATCCAAGAATGTAGTTTGTAGATGTATTCAAGTAATTGAAAAAGAAGTGTTCATTTGATTTGCGAGATTAGATAATCTTTACTCTTACAAAAATATGAATGTTTTATCAAAGGTAAGTCAAAAATACATTGGTTCAAAGCTTTATTTGTCTGTGTATGAATTTCCCCGAGTAACCGCAAGTGTATCAAAAGAACAGATAATCACTCTCTCAGAGTGATGATCTGTTCGTAGGGTAGGGTGTCGTAGGTGTAGGGGTATTTTCACTTATATTACATGAAAAATAAACTTTCGAGCTAGAATTACCTTCCTTATTGAAGGTTTTTTTTTTCCCTTTAAGCCATTCTTTTTACGTAAGTTTATTTTTTCTAGACACTTTCCAAAGATTTTGAAATGTTTATGCTTTCAGTTTGTCCGTCTGGCCGTGATCTAATTGCCTTAAATATGCATCTATCTAATTTTTATATGTTAATTAAAAGTACAATACCATGTACCCTATTGAAAAGGATGTAGGTACAATTTATAGTTCTTTACATGAGCAAACAAAATAATTCAGAATCATTGCAGCCTATGGGCAGAGAATGTCCAGAGCTCATTTTTGAAACGTTCATCCATTTCAAACAAAATAAAATTGGTATTTATCATTAAGGTTTATAAGAGCATTCTGTCTATCGGCATGGGTGGACGTTGCGTTGATGCCTATACAGGGCTAACAAAATAACGCTCATAGATTAGGCTTTAAGAGCAGTACTTAAAACAATATTTTAAATTCTTGTTGGCTATAACCTGTTCACTGCCGTCGTTGCTAAGACGCAATGGCAGAAATTCCACCCTCCTGTGTAAATCGTTGCTTCCTGGCATAGGTCTTTGAATGCCCTGGCATGGCACTGACATGCACCATTGCAAAGCTGTGGCCAGAGCAGAAACATTCAAAGACTCATGCCGGGAAGCAACGATGGACATAGGAGGGAGGAATCTCTGCCATTGAGTCTTTAGCAACATCGTGAGCGAACAGTTAACTGTTCGTCATGGAATAGCATTCCTGCCAACATCTAGCTAAGAAAAAGATTTATGTGGTATCATAATCTCAAAGTCATAATTACTTATCTAAAGTCACAAAACACTTCGAAATTTCTTCATCTATACTATGTATCACTTTTTAAAATATAATTTGACATGACATGACACAGTTATGATTTTTAAAAATGAAAAGTTTGCTTTTTATAACAACTTATGTTTGAAATTTCAATCACACATAAGGTCGTGATATCAAAAATAGAATTTGTAAAAGAGCTCAGAAATAAAAGAAGTCTTTTAACATAAATGAGAGCCTCACGATGGCACAGTGGTTATATCTCTGGAAATGGTAGACGGGCGAAGTGTGAATGTTCCGGGTTCGGGTCCCATCACGCGTCTGTCGACCTAACCGTTCGGAGTTTTCCGTGGTTTTCTCCGAAACTTAGCGTAAATACGGGTTAGGACCCCTTAGAAACCCCCCCCCGGAGGGCATCCCACCCTTCGACCTAGAGCTCGCTCGGAGCTAATCGGTCGTAATCCCACAAACAATTAACATAAATGAATAAAACTTCAATGTTTCTTTACGTTAACAAGTTTTTTCTTAAATGCTCGTAATTTTACAAAATATCTTCTTTTTAGACTAAAAAAAAGTAGTAAAATATTTTGAGACTTTGAACTTAAAAAATGTTACAATTAAACGATTAGCCATCTAATTCTGAAACTTTCAAGAATCCTTCACAAATGGGTAATCAATATAAGCACAAATATTTATTATTGGACAAAATACCATGGTATATTGGTTCATATTGAATGAATAGACCAAGAAAGCGGTAATCTTTCAGAACTGGTGGGGAAATAAATGTGTCGATTATTAAAGCTTCAAAATGTTAGAAAACCAGGAGATTTTAATGTGAAATCAGGAAACCAGGGGAAACCATCAAAATCCAGTAGTCTCCTGAAAAATCGAGTATAATTGGCAGGTATGCGATAGTATATACGCAAATAAGTGTGAAGGTCCCGGGTTCGGGTCCCATCGCGCGGTTGTGGATCTAGCAGTCTGGAGTTTTGGTAGGTTTTCCCCCGATGTCACGTGAGTACGCGTAAGAACCCCTTAGAAAGTCCTCCTACCAAGGCACCCCCATCCTTGACAGATCGACCTAGCGCAACGTTGCCATAATTACACAATCACCATGCATGTTGCTTACACAATCACCAACTGTTAGATGTTTTCTTGTTAGATGCTTGACACTATGGCAAGCTGAAAACGTACTTGTTTCGCTAAATACACCAATCTGACAAGGATTATACATAAAAACATACGGACAACTATTTTAATGACAACCTTTATACCTATTATCCATTAGACGTAGCTATCTTCGAGTAAACATATGTCGTTAGCTGAAATACAATCATTACAATAATATTAGTTATAATATTATTGGTTTTAAAAACAAAATTTCGCATTATAAAGAGTAGGGTAAAATGTATCCCAAAATTCAACGTTTCTGCCACGTCACAGATTCAGCATATTTGTAACGTAACCGATATAAAACCTTTGAAACAAAAAAGCAACGTTTCTGCTACATCAGAAATCGGAATATTTGCAACTTAACGAATCTGCAACCTTTGAAACGAAATAGCAACGTTTAAAAACTGTTACGTGATACCTGGGAAGGCAGTGTTGGAAAGTGTTTTATAAACAGTGCTCTCGGTATATCTTTCTTTCCCTTTTTTTAAGTTAGGGTAAAGACTCTATTCAGGGTCCCCCCAAACTCACTTCCGTCAACCCAAATTACGGCACTGATAGTTTTGTCGCGAAGGGATAGGCAAATATTTTCTTCATTCCTGAGAGAATATTTTAAGACTAAATTTAAAATTATGAATATTTTATGATAATTTAATTACTTGTAATAGAGTCAGGGCTGTATGTAACCATCCCTCCCCAACAAAAATTGTGGATTTTTGTTAGCAAAGTGATGAGAATCGAGCCTTTTTGTGGTATATTTCGCCTTTTACGTACTCCCCTGCAATTTATTAATGTAATACGCTTTATTAATGTAAAAACCAGATTGATCATTAATGCGTAAATAATGTGAATCTACTGAAAGTCGAGCGTTTGCGGCTCCCTCTGCACAACTTACAGAGGTATTTATGCTGTTTCTATGTTATGGGCACGTTCTGTTTCCCGGAAAACTGTCCAATATTGGAAGGTGTCCAACGTGGGAACTGAATCGGTAAAACTATTTTTTTAGTCGGCAATTTACCTCTCTTCACCCCCCCCCCGATTTCTTCTGGGATCGGCCCTGGAGGTGTTGGTCTGTGCAAGTACGTACTGAACCAACGCCCCCTAGAGAGGAAAGCCGCGGCGCTTACTTGTGACGTCACACCGATTAGGTAAAGCAAAGCGTTTCCATTGTGTTTCTCCTTGGGCGCGGGAGAGAGGAGAAACCCAATGGAAACGCTTTCCTGTACCTACTCGGTGTGACGTCACAAGTAAGCGCCGCGGCTTTACTCTCTAGGGGGCGTTGACTGAACTTCTCTCGAGATTTTCAGTATGATAGAAATCCAGTATCAATTGCGTAGTACTCATTTTTAATTCATTTCATAAAGCCAAATGCAGTAGTTTGGCCTCAGCGCATTTCTGCAACACCTCCTACATATAGAAAGCCTAACAACTGAAACTCTGACGTGATCATTAGGCCTTCAAGTGATGACGTCATCACAGTTTTACTTTCACAAAGTAAAACTATTTAAAATTTCTGGTGAGTGCTACAAATATTAGAAAATATCTCAAAAATTAAAATTAAAGTATCTTTCTCATACAAAATTATTCATTTCGCTCTATTTCCTTATTATATTATCTAATTAGTCGTGGTTAAAAACTGCCATTTGTCATAAAATTATATTTTTATCTCAAATTATTAAAATATTGTTATTCATGAGTAAATGCACCAGCACTTTTTACAGCTTTATTTTGTGAAAATAAAACTTTTATATGTAGGCCTAACAATGACGTCAAAGCTTGGTGACGTAGGAGTTGGCACCAGCAATTTGGTGCCAGAAACCGGTGCCGTCACCTGAAGAATCCCGGCCGAACCAGCGTGCTACACACGCTACTCAGGCTTTCTTGACCTCGAGAAGAGTGTTGTCCTAGAACGCTGCTATACCGTTTTACGTTTTTTTTTTTTAATTAAAAGGAAGAAAAATTAGTGGTGTTAGTCTTTAAGGGGTACACATGGGTTTCGTAGGGGAAAAAAAGCCTATTGTCAATAATATTTTTTCTATATAAAAAATTATTTATTTAATTCAAACTTTTTTCTGTCTTAAAGATACACATTTAAAGAATAATTTCTGGGATTTAAAAAAAAAAAAAAAAAAAATTAAAACTCCGCCATTGTGACGTCATTTCCGGGTGGCCCTTCGAAAAAAAGGTGCGTCCGCGTTGTCAGAATAACTCCTGACAGGATCATCTAAAATGAAAAAAAAAAAATACATGTTTTAGTTAAGACCATAAACTCGTGTTTGAACGAAGGAAAAATTGGAATTTTGGCAGACCTTTTTCCAAAAAATGAAAATTTCGGTCAAATTTGCTCGACATTTTTTTTTAAATAGTTGTAATTGAAAAAAAAAATCCTTCGTCCAAGCACGAGTAAATTGTATCTCGAACACCTGTGTAAAATTTCATCAAGATCGGTTGAGTAGTTTTCGAGAACTTTTGACAACCGACTTTGAAAACACAGTTCCGAGAAAAACGCGTTTAAAGTTTTGAGTAACAATAAAAGTGGAAAAAAAAATGTTTTTTGTAACTTACAGTGAATCGTCGATTCCTGGGCCATAAAGTAAAGATCCTGCAGCAGTTGCAATGTCCAGGGCATCCTTTTGCTCCTGTCGATGACGGATTCTGGCTTCGCGAGTCTAGCTCGCAGATTTTTTTTTTCAGCTGTGCACACACGGTTTTCATCCGAAATTCGGGCATATTCGTGGGAGTTCGGCCTAATTTTAAATTCATACCGTGCATAATCAATAATAAAGCTCATGTTCCTTCATTGAAGATACAAGCAGCGACCAATGCCGCAATATTTACAATCTTCTAACCAGCAGGAAGTATTTTTGGAGTAATTTTCCAGATCAACTGGTTGAAACTCTCGTTGTTATTTTGTGTGAAACCACCGACACACCGTTCCAGAAGCTCATCCTTACTGAGATCTTCATATATTGGTTTCATAGCAATCAAAACTTTATCTGGTAATGGTAACTTTATCTGGTAATTCAATACCTGACTTGGAGCGCACACCTTCCAAAGGCTGTATCTCCGAAACTATTATTCGGATCGACTTGAAAATTTAGGATAATATTCTTGAGATGTTGTAGAAATTAATAAGCCAAAAAAAATCGATTTTTTGAACCCACGAAACCCATGTAACCCCTTAAGGCAATTCATTTAATAAGACACTGCTTCACCATGGTACTTTTTGATCCTTTCACATTAAAATTCCTTTTGAATCCAAATTCAATTTTCAAAAGTTAGAGTTTTCGGTTCATTCAAAATCTTCTAGGCATCGCGAGCGCAATTTTAGTAAATATACATGGTGTATATAAATGAATAAACCAAGTTTGTATGCGCTAATGAAAGAAAATGAAAGGAAATACAGCGTTGTTGCTACAAGAAATCAAAAGTAACAGAAGCAGTTCATCTAAAGTTTTGTAGTCCCTTTACGGGATAGTGCAAGTTTCTAGTGAACTAGGAGACTCTCTGTCTTCAGTATGATAAAATTCCAATCTCAATTGCGTAAATATCATTTTTAATTTTGATCCATTTAACCAATCAAAATTCAGGGGTTTGTACTCAATGCAAATGTCCAGCATGTTGGCCTATTCCGTATCGTCATATACAACATCACTGCTGAGCCAGCGTGCATGTACAGTTGCATTAACAACACGGCCTCTCGTTGTGGCATAACTACCCACGGGGGTTCGTACTTCGATATCGTTATACGTATTTTTTAGTTAAAAGAAAAAAAAATATTTTAGTGGGTTTAGTCTTTAAAGACAATTTATTTAACAAGGCATTGCTTCACCATAGTACTTTTAGATACTTTCACATTAAAATTCATTTTAAATCGAAATTCACTGTTCAAAAGTTATAAAGCATTAAATTTACGCCACTGACTCGAATAGGTTCAGACTTTTTTCTCTCTACCAACTTTACTATCTATTAAAAACGGTAAATTTAAAAAATAAATTCAAAATATTGTAGAATACACGAAGCACCAAAGTGCTATTATATGAAGTTAAATCTCTAGCGCACACACACACACACACAATTTTAGTAACTATACATGGTGTATATAAATCAATACATCAATTTTGGAGGGTCTATTAAATGAAAATAAGAGGAAGTACAACATTTTGACAATAAAAAATAAAAAATAACAGAGGCTTCAAGAAATCGGTGTGTGCCCTCTAGAAACACCAATGCTATCGAGGTGGCATGATAACTCACACCATAATCTTTTCAGCATATCAGGTGCTACGCCTTCAAAATTGCAGATACGCATAACTTATGTTCTATGTTTATCATTGTTAGATTTTAGCAAGTATTTTCTGTAGGGGCTCATGACCAACCGTTATAACTTTTGTGAATTTGAATTTTCAACTAATATTTTGTTTTTCGATGAAAAACAAGGTTGTACATTTTCTTTGTTATCTTTTAATAACCGTACAATTCTAAGACGTTTATCTGTATTCACATTGTTTATGACTAAAGTATAGCTCCGGAATACATTAACATAGCTGCCAACTCTCCGACTTTCTCGAGAGATTTCCCACCACTACTTTTAAGGAATTTTGCTATATTTTAAACAGAAAGTTACCGTTCGTACAGGGCCGCAACTAGAGTTCTCGTCACCCGGGGCTAACCTTAACCTTGGCGCCTCCCCCCCTCCCCGAAATAAAAAAAAACAATCATGAGAAAATTTCTGAAAAGAAAATACATTCTATAAATAGAAAAAAATAAAACCTGTTTCTAGCATTTTAGCGACTGAAGCAGGAGAAAGATGTTATTGTCAAGTCGGTGCAACTTTAAATGTATTTAATTTTAGTTCCAGTTAATTTTACATACGATTGTGTTTTTAAGTTAAGGATGTAATTTAACATTTAAAATCGCAAATTGAATTTTTTTATTAGTACTTATGAAGAAAAGTATCAGCAATATCGAAGTCCTCTGTTATGTTTTATTATACATTTATTTAAAATAAATTTTCATTTCAACCTTCACTTTTTCAAAAATTTCGCTTACGAGCTTTCTTAGCAGCAAATGTTTTTATGATGTCATCGTAAGATATCAATGATGCTTTTTTGTATTCGATTAAGATAATACTCAAATCTGAAAGTCTATTTTGCTCCATCAAGTTTCTTAAATATTCTTTTATAATTTTCAGCTTACTGAAACTCCTTTCACCTGATGCAACTGTTTCTGGAAGAGTAAGAAATATTCTCAGGGCTGTGGTCAAATTTGGATAGCCTTCTTCCAGCTTATGTTTACGAATGAGGCTCAAAAGTGTTGATGCAAGAGCTATTTTCATAGCGTCGTCAAGCAGTAGAGCGTGATGTTTAAACTTTCTATTTCTCCTAAAAGTTCCTCTGTGCATATGTCCTCCTTATATGCAAATGCTAACTTTTAAGCTACCGATTTTAAATCTTCTGTATCCATCGGGTGGATTTTAATCCCATTCGGAAATCCAAACTGGTCATCAAGTACTTTCAGAGACTGGAAACGCGTTTTTAGCTCACGATAATTTCTAATAAAGAAATTCTGAACCGATCTTCCTCTCATAATTTCGAAATTTCATCTTCACAAGATTCGTCAAACATCAATTTCTTTTTCCGTTTTTCTTTAAAATCAGGAGGTAAATTATTATTTTTAGCCGGTATTCTTGCTTCTGCAATTGCATCGAATACAGCTTTGTCTCTCGTTGATTCCAGAAGATTCAGAAGACCTCGAATATGCCTGACTACTTCATCTATAGTTATATCATCTCTAGAGAAACTGATTCACGCGGTCAATTTTTTTTAATGTTAAATTAAAAACATGTGAAAACGATAAATTCAAAATTGTTGATACATATTTTCAAAGAGTTTAGCCTCGGTCTTTGTTTCAGATCACTCTACAAGGGGTTACAATTGCGGAATTACGGAGATCAAAAATTAGCGTTTTTTGATGGTTTTTTTTATCAATATCTCCTAAAATAATTCGAATTTCCAAATTTAAATTAGCGGAAGATCTTCCTCGGAATTTTCCGAATTCATGGACACCTCGATCGAAACTCAACTCCCAACCGTTTCGGAGGAGATCCAGACAGACAGACAGACGGACGGACAGAGAGACGCGCACAGATTTTAATAGTATAGATTCTAGTTAAGCTTATACGTCTGTATAAAAATGGGCGTTAGAACCACTTAAAATGTTTCCCGCTCAAGACATAGTTCCCATGCAGGTGGCACTTGTGTAGGTTAGCCTCAAACACAATACGCATATTTAATATTGGAGTGTCCACAGCGAAATAATTTGTTCTTCGGTATCAGCAATAAATAGTCTAAATCAAATGAGAGCAGGTCACTGACAAAAAAGAAAAAAAAAAGAGAAAGAAAGGAAAAAAAGGGGAAAATGACAATTTCAACAATATCTTTTAAAGATATGAATGTATATATGAATGTTTAATTGTGATCCGCGACATTAAACAGAGTTGCCAACTGCTATGGAATACGAAAACTCACTCTTCCTAAATAATATTTTTTAAGTGTTATTTCGGAACGGTAATCTGCTCGCGCATTTAACATCCAATTGCTGCGGAAATCTAATCCAAAATTACTGTTTAAAAAATATTTAATTATATTCCTGAGCAGTTGGCAACTCAGCATTAAAATTTGAACTCTGGTTACTTTTGGCTGAAAGTTGCCGGTTTAGAACGTGTTAAGCAAAGTATAGAGCTACGTTGCGACTGTTTCTGGAACCGATGCTTATTTCAGCGAGTAATTAAATGAATAAAACTTTTGGTGATTGATTAAATGTAAACTGCTCGATTAACATCGTATGTGTTACTTAAATTATTAGAGCCACTTTGGACAAAAATACTCTATATTTTTAAAGGGTTTTTTACTGAAAGATATTTTTAAAAGAAAGCCTTATGAGGTAGGAGTAGAAAACTACTATGAACTCTGCCGTAGACCTTCGGCAGCACAAGGTCAGCTACCTTTTTAAATGAGTCTTGCTCTTAGGGTAACACCCTACACAGTAAAAAGTGTCTGTCAAATTTACGGAAAAAAGACTGTCAGCCAGGACGCCAGTTTATTTTCATATGTTTTACAGAAATCTTCCGTAACTTTGTTATGTATTCTCAGTTTATTTTACAGACATCTTTCTCTTTACGGCATTTTCTACAGTGTATGCACTTTAAGTAGGGAACGAGCTTGCGGAGATGCGTCTTAATATATATAAAGAAATATATAAAGAACTAAGATTATGGTTACTCATAACCATTTTAACAAGTTTGTTATTGATTAAGTTTATCACTGGAATAACTGCTAAAATATTGTTTTATTTACAACGGCAATCGTAATTTGTAGTCAGTAATTCAATTTTGAAAACTGTAAACACTTACAAAGTATTATTACAATTCGCATTTTTTAACATAATTTTTAATGTTGTAATAATCATATATTTAATCGATTATAAGCTAGATAAAATATTGATTAGCAACCACACTCTTAATTTTCCTATACAATATCTGATTTTTTTGCCTAAAGCTTACAGTTCCTTCCACTGTTAGCAAGATTTACTAGGTAAGCCTGCCGAACTTAAGTCGCAGAACTCGGATATATTTAATGTAGCTAAAAAAGCTAACAAGTTACTTTGTTTAACTCCATAAATTAAAATTTACATTAATCTAGGAGTTTATGCATTACCTTTCCCTTTTATAGCTTTAAGGACATTCAGCGCTTTTAACAATAAATCTGTGTATCGGCTCGTTAACTATAGTAAATGCTAGTTTATTGGCGTAAAGCTTTTGAAACACTTAGGCAGTTTTCCGAAAATACTACAAACTTCATCTTAGTGTGAAAGAATTATTTTATAAGAACAAAAAATTTGTGCGTCGTTAATCTGAACATTTTAAAGTGAGCGGGAACAGACTGGTCGTTTAACGAGCACATTGAGAGGAAATTTATGCAAGAGAAAATACAGCAGCTGCATCCTGGTCTAAATTATGCAATCAGCAGTAAATCTTTGTTTCTCAGTATCATGAGATCACCTATTGAAGTGTTGGGGTCAAGTGGTGTAATCGCGACAGGTGGAATTTAAAAAAACTGTATAAATGATGAACTTTCTCAAAAACACTTTTCATAAAGTTTGCATTGTATTTTTCATGATAGGCATCTTTCATCATTACTATGAAAAATATTCGAGGTAATAACATTTGATAGATAAACACCATGTTAAATTTTTCAATAAAAAGATTGGACGATCCGGTGTTCAATTTTGTGATTTTGTCACGCACTATTGTTGCGAATTACGCAACAATAGAAATACATTAATCGTTCTAAAAATACGGAATGTACTTTATTTGTGACAGGAGAAATTCACAGGTGTATACAAATAAGAATTGAATAAATACAGACGGATGACATATTATGCAACTATAAATATTCTGTCTGAGTGGAACAAAAGACTCACAAATTTGCAATACAGCTGCTTTCAATAGATTTCGTAATATTTTTTAATGCGTAGATATTATTCAGTTTACTCTTTAGGTGTTGTTCAGAGCAAGGACGAATAAATTTATTATTATTTCATTTAAAGGCAAATCTAAAAAGGAGTTATATTTTAAATATTAATAAATTTGTTAGAATACAAGCCCGTCTTACTCGTCAAACGTCAGACACGAGTGGACCCGTGTCTGACCAGATGTACAGGCTGTGTTTCCAGCATTTAGGTCACGCTCTTTTGAACTAGCAGAGTGATGAGACCCGGGGTGTGTGACTATCTTACTCTGTTTACTGACTAAAATAGTAGCAGACTCTTAGTCACATGATTCTTCAGGTGCAATGGCGTGTGGCCAAATCGTCCGCACCGCAGTCTGTATATCTTGTGGGCCACGGTGATTTGGAAAACTGCGAAGGGAACACTTTATGCAAGTATGTTTTAGAATTGAGGCAAACATGTAGAAATGAGGAAATTTTACATGTGTATTTCTAGATCAAATTTTAGAATTTGGCAGCACCACTTATCGCTAATTCTTACATCATTTTTTTAGAAATTAATAAAGTTTGAGCGCAGTATAGGGTGTCAATGCTGACCAGATTCCTTGCTGCTATAAAGCATGTAACAACCGGCGTAGCACCTCAGCTGGGGAGCAATTTCGGTAACTCTGTGTAAATCTCGTAAAATAAGATGGAAAGCTTCAAGACTACGCTTAGTAAATAGGTTCCTTAACCTATATCGCAAACATAATTCCATCCAAACATTTCAATTCTTAGGATTTATTCTCAAAGCATCTTTTATCAGCCTGCGTGTATAAGCCATAAAATGTTTCGCCAAGGGTCATTTTTGCAGAAATTTATATGATATCTTATAAGCAATCTGGTTGTTTCTACAAAAGTGTTGTAGCTGCGTTGTTTTTAAGTCACACGAAACAAATTATTTCCGTAATAAATTTTAATATAATTTTTCAGCGCATAACACAAATATCAGTTTTAGGTAAAACAAATAACGATACTCAAATCCTAAAAAGAACAATATTTATTTTTATTGATTTATTTTTTCTGTATGTGTGTGTGTGGGGGGGGCGGGGATTGCTTGATAAATAGCTTTTTAAAAGGCTACATTAGTTCTTGTTAATTCACTGTGGAAAAACTTGCGATACGGCTCATTATAATGGAAAAAGCCTTTATAAAAATGAAAAAATAACTGTTTTCTTATAGAAATAATAACAGTTTTATTGTATTTACGTTATTTTTAACACTGTTATTTTTTTGAATGAGCGGGCTTTGGCTCATCAATCATTCGTCTGTACTAAGGCTAGAATTACTGACCATTTTATTATGGGAGCACCCAATGGTCGGCCAGAGTTACCCAGTATGAAGGGACGTACCATTAACACCCATGCCCAAGCCGGGATTCGAACCCGGACCCAAGTCGTGATATAATGGTTCGATAGCCACCACACCACCTGGGAGGCTTTAATACTAATTTCTACAGGGTTTTGAGCAACGGGCATACTGATTTTAAAATAAAAAATCTCAAAAACAAAGATCAATAAAAGAATGCAGCAAGCGGGATGTTTATTATGTAATCTGTAAAGTTTTTTTTGTTTTTTTTTCAGAAGTTTCGAAATAGTAGCTGCAACAGCTACTCACATACAGTAGCGTACAGTCTTCCGTTAGGTAAAGAGGGCTTACTAACGTAATATTAAAGTTGTAATCTTTATGTTGAAAATCAAACTTTTACGGATTTTATGATAAACATCTTGGGTAAAGTCATTAAGTTATCACACTCCAGCCTGGGTACACTCCGCAAAAACGTTTTGCTGCATTCTAAGCCGAAAATTACTCTCAACAAAGAGTGGTTAATTATATTCCGTAAAGGTTGGTAGATATGTAAACACCGTAAACAATAAATGTTTTGTATTACAGCCAACGTAATACTCTCCTTTGACCCCTTTTTCGAGGTCATGGAAAAATCTGAAGAATCTTCAGTTATACAAGTTCTTGAAATCATCCATGAACTTATCACCTGCGAATTAAGCTTGTATTGGCTAACCAGGTATTCGGATTAGGTGGTGACTTTTGGTCACATCCTTTTGCACTCAGAGTCAGTTGACCAAAGGAATGTGACTATATAAGTATGGCTATCTCGAACAAATGATCACACCACCTTGGTGACGTGACTTTTCCATGGACAAGGGATGCGATTAAAATGTCAGCCCGGCTTTCTATTACTGGAGATTGACACTTTTACTTTTCTAATCAAAGGCAGAACTTTTTTGGCGCATTTTTCTTCGACCGAACATGCTGCTCGTGACATTACATGTAATCCCTTTGGAACCAAAGGCCCTTTCCACACTTACAATCATTGTATAATAAAGTACCTATAACCAATTACTTTTACTGAACTGGCATACACTTAGAGATCGTTCTTGATTACTTTATACTCGATACTCAGCGCCGACGAGCAAAGGAAAAGGTCATTAGAAGTTAGAGTATTTTCAAGAAAATATTTCTGGTTTGATAAAGAAACTAAAATGACACAAAGAAATAGATTTCATACATGTGTATAACTTTCCTTTCGTTTTTTCCTGAAATTTGAAGTTTTACTTTTTTTAAAAACTGGTCATACAAGCTTGTCTCGCATTGATTGTGTCAATTTTTCTTGACATTTACGCAGAGTTTTTATTAGGTAATGTCTCCTGTTCTGCATCATGAAAACCTTTTCTCTTCCACCGGTATACCGTTCTCTGAAAATCACGGCTTTTGAAGCTCTGAAGCCACTTGCGACACGTTTTTTCACTAATACCAGCCTCTCCAAGATATTTAAGGGCATTTGAGGAGCTTCAGGTTCATATTTCTCCATATTGAAGCCGAAAATTGAAATATCCTGCAAATTACAAAAATTTGGCTGATAGGCTGACATTTTGAATCAAGAAAAATATGATGCAAACAGAAATCGCGTAAGCCGCCCGAGTTGTGTATTGGCTAAGGAAAGTTCTACCACAACACGGGTCCGGATCGACTCCCGGCATGGGCTTCAGTGTCATTTCGTCTGTCGCTTGATAGGAGGTAATGCTGATCCATCTATTAAGTGCCTCCATAATAAAGGAACCAGTAATTACGGTGTTAGTAGTTGCCAACGCCTGTAAAGGGCAAGTGCCTGAAATTAGATTTAAAAAAATCGACTAATGTTTCTGTGGGGTTAAAATGAGATAATCCGAAATTTTATTGCACGAGGTCTATGATCTGCGACGACTAAGTACCGCTAAAACCCTCTAAAAGAAAAAGGCGGAAGCAAGTTGCAATAGCTATATCATTGTTATTCTAGCTCTTTTTTTCCCTGAAAAAAATTTGTTTTGTTAAGATATGCACACAGCTGCCAATTATCCTGGAATACAGTTAACCATTTTTTGTAAAAAGAAATATTTTTGGCTTAGAACATAGCATTGTTTCAGTGCAGCGACGGAGGTAGTTACTCTTTTGCAAAAATGTCTGCTCAATGCAGCTGTTTAAAAAGCATAGCTGCCAAGTATTACGGAATATAATTCATCACTTTCAGCAAACCGTAATTTCTTTGAATAATTTTCCATAATAGTTACTATGCCGCGCCTTTAACTTTAATTTTTGCTATATTTTAACGAAAAGTAGGCGTTAAAAGAGGTTAATTATATTCCATAATACTTGGCACCTATGGAAAAAGTGGTTGGTAATGTTTTGGATTAGTTCCTAGCTGTGTGTTAGGGTGAGCCGAAATGAATATTTTAGATAAACGAATCCTAATAGGAAAAAATAGTTGCACTTTGTCATCCTTAATTCGGTAAAAACACTAAAAAGAAGAAATATTTATATCTTTAGTTTGCTCACGTACTTCAAAATTTGAGAAAAAAAGGTTTAAAAAAAGTAAAATTAAAAAAATAATTAAATGCAAATATTATTAATTTTTCTTCTAATACCATTCACGTGCTACTTTTTAATACTCTTTAAGTACATAGTTAAAATATCTGTATTCTTTTGCAGTTTTTTGGTCGCGCATAAGCCGTAAAATTTCCTAAAATTAACCAAAATTTGACTTTTTTAGCATTTTTTACATGCTACATATTTCAGCTTTTATCCCAGACAGCACAGCAAACTTGCATCAAACTTGCAGCAAGCTTGATTTATCAAGTCAATAAGCCTGAATTAAGCTTGAAAATTCCAAGCGTGTAAGCTTGATGCAAGCTTGAATCAAGTGTTCTAGTTTACACTTGCCCAGCTTGCATTAAGCTTGACATTTCAAGCTTGAATCAAGCTTGACATCTCAAGCTTAATAAATTTTCCTAAATAGACGGGGCGCCGGTCGGCGAACTCGCCCCACATATTTTACTTTGCCACGCATTTCCCCTCTACGCTGAAATTTCAATTTAATTTAATCTGTTCCCATCGAGTGTCCGTGGCTAGAATAGAACCCTGGACCTTTCGGTTCGCAGCCGAGCACGTTATCCATTCAGCTACCAAGCTTCGATGGAGCTGTGACTAAAGTTTGAAGTGAATTATCAAGCGGTTTTCTGGCCAGATTGATAAGTGGGCGTTATGCTATTTGTTTTTTTTTATTTTTCCATGGGATGCATCAAAATTAAAATAATGTTATGTGGGATTTAGAGACTCTACTAATAGGGAAATAAGCATAATATAAACTTAAGAGCAGCACACGTTTTAAAACTTTCGCAACACTCATGAGCAATACTGCTGGTCAAAATCGAGACAAATGACTGATTTTGAAATCAAATTCGTACTATAATTGCATTTTATTTTGAAGAATTTCCATATTTGGAAATATAGAATGGGTTTACTTACTTAACACAAATTTCGTGTTAAGTAATCTGAAATCAAAGAAACAGATAGTTAAACGTTACTTCGAAATGCTATATCACAGTTGCTAACATGTATGGAATACAAACACTTTAGTCATTTTTGTAAATATTTCTTATAATAACAAATAATTGAAAACTTTTGCAATTTTTTAACGCTAAAAATTCTCTTTACAAATTTGGTTAGTTATGTTTCTACATATTGGTATGCTATATCGATATAGAGCATTTCGAAGAATTAAAAATAAGTTTAAATTAATTTATACAAATGTAAATTTGAATTATTTTCATTGTTCATACTATATAATTAAAAAAATTATTTAACTTCTCAATTTTTTAATCCTTTTTAATTTTATTTTAAAATTACAAAAGTGTAAGATTTTTGGGCCCTAAAATCTGTAGGCCCTGGGCAGTTGCCCCGTTTGCCTTGCCGGTAATATGGCACTGGTAATAAAATACACATCTTTTACGAACTTTCAGCAAATTTGAGGACGCTAGACAATTAATGTCCATTCTCTTTCACAGATGGCGTCATCAACGCTCCTTTAAAAAGGAAAAACCAACCGAGTATCAATTGTCAAGCTTAAATCAAGCTGTATTTAAGCTTGACAATTCAACTTGACTCCTGCAAGCTTGCTGCCAGCTTAGAATGAGTTGAACTGTCAAGCTTGCATTAATGCGTCAAATTCAAAGAAATGTCAAGCTTGATTTAAGCTTATGTGCTGTCTGGGATAGTCCAGTTTTACACATTTCTGAACAAATGAGCACTGTTCAGCTCTTTGCTTGTTATGCAATTGTAATATATTGCATTAACAATCCAGAACTCACTACGAGAAGGTGGCTACACTTCCGAGTTGCACTCTACCCTTCTCATCCAACCATCCATGAAGAACAGTAATTTACATATTTACGACGTATTTACATTTCCAATGACTGTATGATTTTAAACAAGTTTCTAACTTTGAATTAAGGTTCAAATTTGACTTATGACTCAGTTTTGGCGCTAATAATGGCAAGTATGAAGTTATTCTTATAAATCCATCTCCTGTTTCTTCCCCAAATACCTTTTCCGCAGATTCGCTGACCAGTTTCACAATCCTTTCAACAGAGCTTGAGAGCTTGAGTGTGACATGATAATTTTAAGAATTCAAACTTTGGCGCTTGTTTAGTTTTAGTTTTTCCTGATGGTTCACCTGTTGCCGCAAAAATTCCTCTGTACGCCATCTCCCTTATATGTGGCATGTCATCCACGGCCATGGCCAATACATAGCTGCCAATCATTCCCGAATGTAAGTAGCCACTTTTACCAACATCTTTCAAATACTTTTTCGAAATAGTAACCATGATCTATAACAAACTCAAAGACCTCGCTGTAATCTAACACAGAAATTTACGTGTCTTAATTAGTGTTCTCAAAAGTGCTAGTTATATTCCAGATTGTTGGCAGTTAAGGCAATAACAAGGTTCAGTAAGATTACTTTGAATCAGTTATACAGTCCCTGGCCGACTTGTCTGTAATTCTTAGATGATCAGTTAGTTTAGTACCTAAGGCACTATTCTATCACATCTTGTGTCAAGGTTTTATTCCAGACATGGTCTTGAGTTTTTCTGTTGTTCTGTTGTTGTTATTGTTGCTAAAGTTGTCTGACTAACTGCGGCTTCTAAAGGTCATTGCCCAAATCCAGCGACCGTCGCGGCTACAATGTATTTGAACGGGGATATTTGACCGGGTCTAGACGCGGCAACCCTCTACCGAACAATAGATGGAGTGTGAAAACACAAGTGTGAAAACCGCAATATTATCCACGGTCCCCAATTACCTATTGTCCGGAGTATCTCCTTCTTTCTCTGCGGTGCGAAAAATTTATTGCTTACAAGTGATAATTGGTTCCGCCACTGGCGACGGTCGCTAGATTTGGGCAATGGCCTTTAGGGGTAATGATGACCACCCATTGGGGGAATTTCACAAAAGGCCATCCCGTTCGGCGACTCTCCCCCCACCCCAAGGGTAAGACTTGAAGCGTCAATGCCGCGTCGTTTGAGAACAAAGAAGAGCTTTAAGATACAATTTTCAAGCAATACTACAGAATAGGTTTTCATTGAATTTAACATTTTACTTTTGATAGCTCATATTTAATGAAATAAATCGTACATACCGATTGAATTCATCATAAGAAAATATACAAAAACCAAATTTTAGAATCTATTATTTTTTTAATAAAAAGTGTAGGGCATCTAATATTTTGATCGGGTCTGTAGGTCTGAAATTTTAATTTATATTCGTACAGACAAGGCAATTTTTAAAGGTAATTTAAAATAAAAAAGTAGACCATCAATCACATTAAACGAAAATAACAGAAATTTGTGTTTGACAGATTTTTGAATGAAATATTTTTGAACGTTGAAAAAAATTACTGTAAGAATAAAATTGAATCATGAAGAAGTCATGTTTAAAATTTAAAATCTTTCCTTTTTCATTTATCTTCAAACTTCAAACTAGAGAAAATCAAAACGTGTTCTCTCGTACTTTATCTTCTCCTTTCAGTCTAATGATGCGCAACGAAGTTTTCAAAAAGAAAAGGAAAATGTTCTAGTCTGTCTAAACAAGAAAAGAATTGTAAATTCCAGCTGGAAATCTTCGTACTTGACTCAGCGTTTGTTTTCATATAGAACCGAATAGATGTATTTCATAAACCTTATATAATGGATAAAACATTTTCAATCTTTCCATTTCTTGTTTAATGAAATTGAAAACTGTGTTAGATAAAATCAAATTAAATAACTCTGTGTTAAAAACGATTTGGCGTTAAATAAAAGGTATGCGGTTGTTTCAATTTATGAGAAGTACAGAAGTACTATACCTCTTTTCTTCAAATGTTATATATACAGTGTGGTTATAATTAAACTTCCCTACTAACACCGTTTTTTAGCTGTCGCCGGTGAGCAGATTGCAACCAAGTTCGGCATATGGACTGCACACGAGATGCGCTCAAGGGAAGTTTTAGAACGTTTAGTTAAAAAAATGTCCACTAGATGCACTTTTTATGGTGAAATCAGCTCAAATATTACCCAAATCAGTGAATAAATGTCCAAAATCTATTGAATAAATGCTAAAATTATTTGTATATTTCGAATTAGCCATTTCTATCATTAACTTTGCCGTTTTCATGCAAAAGGCCACCTAGTGGATATTTTTTGAACTATATTTTTAATTCCTTAAGCGCATAGCATGTATAGCCAATATACCAATATTGGTTACAATCCGTTCGCCCGTTTTAGCTATAGAGCACTGTGTAGGGGAAGTTTAATTATGACCACCCTGTATATCTACCAACATGGATGTAGTAAAAAGTAACGGAAAAACAACGCAAGAATAAAACTTGAGAGCTAAAAATTTGTATTGCCATTTCGAAGAAGGAAAACAGCTAGGAAAAGGCGTAACGTACATTATTGGATCGAAAATTTGAAAAAACAGCGAGAGTAACTCATTGAAAAAATGGAAAAAGCAAAGTAATAAAAGAGATATGGTCGTTAATAAAATAAATAGCGAAGAATCCATGGCAGAATGAGAAAGAAAATTATAACTGTACATAAAACAGAAAAATTAAAATAGGCATTGTTATTACGCACAATAACAGATACATAAACACATAGCTGCCAACCTTCTCGATTTCTTCGGGAGATTTCCCACCACAATTTTTAAGCAGTTTTATTTTGGATTAAATTTTTGGCGATATTTTAAGCATGAATTGCTACTTAAAAATTAGTGTTGGGAAATCTTCCGTAGAAATCGGGAAGGTTGGCAGCTATGATAAACATGCACTATAACTGAATTTATAATGATCAAAGAAAAAAAAAGTCATTCCACCTGAAATGCATGTTCACTGTTTCTTTTATTTTACTGCGTCGATTCCTAAAATTTTTGACATCATTGTTAAAAAATCAAGATGAAGTTCGCAACTCACATGTACAAAACACTTAAATAAAATCCACGCGCAGCCGATACCTTGACTTGCACTGTTGCAAACGAACATTTTGTATCGTGCTCTCCTTGTTCAAACGCATTTCTGGTTTGTTTATTTTTATTCATGTATTTTTATAAATATGTTTTAGTTTTTAGGACTCACTTAAATACTTATTCCGGAGAAATCTGAAAGATTCGATATTTATATTTTTAACGATACCGTTCATTTCCTAAAGATTTTCTTTCCCAGTAAGAAACGTAACATTTCATTTCCAATAGAAAAAATTAAATGTAATAGTACTAATTTTAAAAGTGCACTAGCTGCGTACCCGTTCTCCGCACGGTGGGAAACGAACATTTTCCTTACACATATAATTCGAACTAAAACCAGTAATGCGGAATCTCAAAAAAGGGAATAATTACTTGAATAGTGACTAAAAATTGACGTCATGAGTGCAAATCTGAGATGAATGCAGCATGATGACGCAAAAACAATGTCTGTGTCACTGGCGATCAAAAAATGAAAAACTTTACTGTATGCAGACGAAACTTTTCATTTTCGAAATGCCCTATTTCTACATCATATAATTCTGTTATTATTTGGTTTAATTTAAAGCATTAATATACGCCACATAAATAACATTACATGATCTTTGACAACTATTTTATTTTATCTTGCATTTCCTAAAGAGTGGACAATGCATTAGCGCAGTTATGTTACACATGACTTGTTGAACATTACCTAAATTAGAGAACCTACATGGAACAATGGATGCGCCATTTACATTTAAAAGCTAAAAGTGCACCCTGTTCTCCTGAAAATCATGTCGCTTTTGTAAATGAAAACGTTCTTGACGCAATTTCTGCGAAAATGTTCATTACCCTTACTGAACTCTTAATGCAAAATCATATTTGTTACATAAAACTGACGTTGATCTCACGGTCAGTTCTCACTAAATAAATAACTAATTTCATATTTTACTTTTAACAGATTAGTCGAATGGTATCAAATTCAATATCTTACAAAAATATGAAGTCGTTTCTAGAGTTCTTCCTGTAACTTGAAACTATATAAAAAATAAATAGAACTGTACGATAACGAACTTCTAGGGAAATATTCTAAGCTTATTGGATCCTGTTATTCGGAAAGTTTCCACAAACGCCATAGAAACAGCCAGTGGCTCCCACAGGTTTCTCTCTTGGAAGAGGTTCAGCTCCTATAAAGTTGCAACACCAACCAACCATCTAAGAAAATGCGTAACAAATTTTTTCGTAACCATGACCACCTTCTATAAAGTCACACCCCTCACTTCCATATACTTATTCTGCAATATGTTTCTGAATTATGTTTTTATTTACTTAGCTGTTAGAAGTAACAATTTGATAAAGTCTTTTAACGTATTAAATTGTCAAGAACTCTCTGCATGATGATCCTACGATGCAAAGTCGATAACTCTTTTGGGAGGCGTCCGGACCCCTGGACCCCTCCCTTGTGTGCACCACTGGAAACAGCAATTACTTACACATTGTGTTTTGTATAAAAGGGTTTTCCAATAGGGATTATAAAATTTTAAATAGTTGGAATGTCTACACTGCGTATTCTTTTTTGCCATTTCTTGTGTCATTTAATATGCTATGGCATTTAATCATGGAAAGATACACGCTTCAACAACTTTTCGAAATTATTAAATTGTTTTATCAAAGTCAGTGTTCATTTGTCAATACTGAGAGAAATTTGAGAAGAATTCATGGACAATGACGTGAAAATGACGTTAAAACGCGAAGGAAATAAAAGGAAAAGTATGTAGAATTGCATTAAACCTTCGATTATTTTTAAAGCTCAAGTATGTTAATGCTCTATTTGTTTCATATTTGATGAATTTTCACTTTTTCGAGTCTTAAGAGCTGTAGAAATGAATGGTTTCACTTAATTGTTAAATTTAACAATTTAAGTGGCAACAATGGATTCTGTTGCAATGGAAACTACAGAAATGTTAAAAATAGAACATTAAATGAGTTATTTATGCTTACTTGCTAGAACTGCCATTTTGGCGTAATTAACGCTGTCAATCTATGTCAAAGAGCTAGAATGAATGAGAAATTAAACTTTACAATAAAGGCAATAATTTATAGGCAACCTAGCCTTACCGGGCATAAAAACATTGTCATTCATCTCCAAAAACATTCGTATTTATGAAGAATTCCTATTTCATTACACCGTGTTTGGTGAGATTTAAAAAAAAAGGGGGGGGGGTTGTAACATACTATTCCGGCGGTCATTCCCGCCAAACTATTTTTCGTCAAATGTGCTGGTAAACTGTTGCCAATCGTATTTCAAATATCAAAAATTTCATGTGTCCGATAGTTATCTTGGCGAAAAATCGCTAGTCTTGGCGGACCACGGTACGTAAGTACCAGAAAAAGATTATCTACGCATACGCTCGTAAATCGGCTCATCTCAATCGTGGAATGGAATTAGCAATACGTAAACGCAAAAACACACTCTATTAAACACGGAGTTACATTGCATTTGAATATTTATCGCAAACTTTGCTAAAAATCGCCAACTTTGCAAAAAAATATGCATGTTAGTCTCAGAAATCTCCCAAATAATTGTTATTTTACTCTTAAAAAACATTGAATTCCTGCTCTGGTATAATAAAGGTAATAAAGTACAATAAAGGTTCTAAAGTAAGAATCAACATGCATTTTAATTTCAAAAACAAAAACTATATTGGACAGTATATTAATTACCCATTCTAACAGTTTCCAGTAAAAGAAACTTCCATACTGCTGCTTTAACAAATAAGAATCATTTACTATTTCACGTATAGTACTATTACACGTACAGTACTTCGATCGCCAAAATGCTTACATACATATTTTTGCGAGATTTTTTAAGGAATCATTCGAAGCATTGATTTAAGCGCAACCAAAATGGGAAGTAGCTATCTATCACTTATATGGCTCGCTCGGCAAAGTAAAACAGGCATCTACTTGAAAAGGAGCTGTACTTTAAATAATTAACTATGTGTTAATGTCTTTTATTGATCGTTAACTACGATGTTCAAAATGAGAGATTTCAATGACTTTAAATTTGGCGGAATTCCCTTAACTTAAATCAATTCACTTAATTTGGTGAAAATTCTGTAGATAGATCGCTTAAAATCGCCTTAATAACTGCATTATTTCAGCACGGAAATTTAAAAGGTAACGCCTAAATGTATCTTAATAAAACTCACATTTGCTTTTAAATGTACTATTCCCTTACGCTCTCAGTAAATTGCGCCAAGCTCAAAACTGTGCAAACCGCTGGAAACTTTTTTCTCAAAATAGGCATATGAGACATTTTATTTTGCGCCAAACTAAAAATATATGCATATTAGTCTCGGAAATCTCCAAATAATTATTATTTTACTCTAAAAACTATTGAATTCCTGCTCCGATTTCGCATGTACACGATATTTTAGTTAAAAAATAACTTTGCAAATAGTCTAATCCGAAAATTATTATTATTTTTTTATTTTCACTCCAGGAGTCTAAATTATTTAATAAATCCCCAAACGTGTCAACCACGATGCTTATTTCTAACTTTTTCACTACAGGTGTTGCAATCGCAGAATTGGGGAGAGTAAAAATTAACCTTTTGTGACGTGTTTTTTATCAATATCTCCTAAACTAATTCGAATTTCGAAATTTAAGTTAGCGGACGACCTTCCTTGGAATTTTCCGAATCCGTGAAAACCTTGTTCGAAACTCAACTCCCCGTCGTTTCGGAGGAGATGATGCTACAGACAGACAGACGCGCACAGAATTTAATAGTATAGATTATTAGATAAATGCTTTTTTGTTTTCAAAACAGTTATATTTTTATTCAGCGTGCTTGCAAGAAATTAAAAGGACAGACTCAGTTCATTTTCCTATCAGAGTCTCGCTAATTACTGCTTCAGTACAGGCTACTGCTAGTTTTTAAAGTTTTTCTATTTTTTGCAGTGAATATAATTACTTTTGCATTTTGACTACACATATGTTGCCCGTTATCAAGCGTTTTCTATCGGTGAATACTTTCGGCTTACTTACCGGCAGCCTTATAATTTAGTGTATTCCATAAAAAAATGTACTGAGATACACATAGTACTTTACGTATTCGGTTTCGACAATTAATCATAACTAACGGCAGCTTCACATTAATGCGAAGTGGCTTAGCCAAATAATTAAAATTAATTTCGTGTGCTCATAAAATCTTTGAAGTCTTTACAATATCTCCACAAATGTAAGAGGAAAAAGAATTCAATTTCTTACAAGGAAAGAATTAGTGTCAGAGATTTTATCGAGCAGCCACATGATGGATGTCTTAGAAGATTTTCCTAGAATCTATAAAGTTTCCGGATGACCTTATTGGCTGAAAGCCAACTTTGCTTTCTGAGATGACATTATCCAAATTATGATACTGACACTTGTAAGTTTGGCATATTATATATAAATAGTTATTTTGTGTACATGGTAATTTTGACATACTTTAGTCAATTCTTGAAACACGTTTAGGCTTTTGGTATAAACCAGTCCTTATATATCTTCCCAACGATATTTTTTGAAATATACTCAAGAGTGATGCTATAGAACTCAACCATCTCTCACTGTTGAATAATAACAAGATATCTTCTTGGTCTTAGAAGAACTTTTAAACGTACATTGCAAAAAATGGGACATTATTCATTAATACATAAAAATTGAAGGTATAAATCAGGGATGGACAAATCGTGGCGCATTGTGTGATTACAAGTGGCGCATTGCGTGTTTGTTCCTGTTTATTGTTTTTACACAGATTGTAGATTTTTTTAATTAGTTTCGTGTCCAGAAATATTTTATTTCTTATTATTCATATAATTTATGATGCTACGTCGAAAGGAAGAGTTGTTATGGGAGTTGTGGGATTACGGCCAATTAGCTACACGTGGAATCTAGGCCGAGGGATGGGTTGTCCTCTATTGGGGTCTTTCTAAGGTCTGCTAACCCGTATTTATGCCAAGTTTCGGACGATACCACGGAAAACTCCGAATGGCTAGGTCAGCGGAAGCGACCTGGTTTTGAACCAGGCACTTTCCGTTTTCCAGTTCTGAACGCTATGTGCTCGGCCACTGGTGGTACTGAAATGGGAGAGTTTTCACATCCCAAAATACATTGTTATCGAAAATCTAACTGTCTCAATATCTGAAAAATTAATTCTAGAATCCTCTTTCCCAGAACAACTTCAACTGTACCCACACTTATTTTAGGGAGTATTATTGTTATTCTTCCTGAGGTAAAGCCTATCTGTATTCATGTTCTTCAATTCTACCCTCGAATATAAGGAAGTATAAAAGGTGCTTGGGTCTGTTGTATGACTCATCTGAAAACGTTTGTGAAAAAAATTGGTGCATGATATGTAAAAGGCTGACTGCCACTGGTAGAGATGAAAAATTTCAGATATTCAAACTCATTTTATTCTTAAATATCTAGCAGATGATTTAATATTTTTCATTCATTAGATAGCCAAAATTAAGCGAGTTTATGTTACTTAAACGTAAATATTAAGGCCAGTAGTGAATAGCATAGCTGCCAACTTCTCCGAAATACTATCAACGTCTTTTTTAAGACGGGCATTTTTGGCTTAAAATAGAACGAAATTACTTCTGGCGAACGAAGTAGTCACAACTTGGAAAAAAGTACTTAAAAATGCACCTTTAATAAACAGTGGTTAATAGTATTCCGGAGTGGTAGGCAGCTGCGATATACAGTGAAGCTTCCAAAGCTAAGATTATATCTGAGCAGCTTGATGCCGATTTGTTATACAAAAATATTTGATGATCCAATTTCAGTCATCGGTTATATGTCATTTGATTTTTTGGATCTATAACTAACTCATTCAACTCTTTGACTGATGAACAACTCTGATTTATGTTGCTCCCAACATAGGATTAATAACCCCCATTACATTATTTTTCAAAGTAAAATATAACTAGAAAATAATTTCATAACATAAGTTCCGTTCCAAAACTTTTTATTTAGATCTAACTATAAATTCTGCAACATTTTGCAATCAGCCATTCTCTGAATTTTATTTTCTTCTTGCAAATGTATGATGCGACAATGAAGATTAAAATCCATATTTTATTTATAAGGATGAAACCATATGGATTTTATAACATAGCATAAAGAGATAAAATGAAGGGATGAAAATATTAAGTTTTATTAAACTTTAGCATATTAATATTTTTCAGATATAAAGTCGTCTGGAAGACGTTTTAAAGTATGCTTTTTCCCCTGTATCAGAAAATAAAAATATACGTTTTGAAAGTACACACAAATAAGTCAGAAAATTTTATCTCTCTTTATATAAACTTTATTCTAAACATCCCTTCAAGGAAAAATACTTTTATGTTTATTGATTCCGGGATTTTCGACTGTTGTCTGGCATTTGTTGATGTGTGGATGGTGTGATTGAAGTAGAGTTAAAGTTTTCTTAATAAAACTTTATTCCACGGTTCCACATATTCTGTTTTTCCCTAGATAACATAATCTAATTTTTTTAAGTTCGTATATGTGAAAAAATTATTCTTTTTTCTGATAAGAATACCGTAATTTTATTTTAAATTTGTTCATATTAATTTTACCCCTAGAGACGTTGACAATTCTAAAATTGAACGTTAGCATACATAAATAAATTTAATCTATGAGGCATCTAATATCGTATGATCTGAAGTGTTATTACCTATCTGTATGATTCCTGAATGTGCCAAACTTTTAGATACCCTCCAAGTTTTCTTTTTTCGGTGACCGAATTATCCTCAACTACTTTTTATGTTCTTGAACGTATTTATACGCGAAACGTCTTTTATCAAGCTCTTTATGGTATACAGTTATACAGTTATACAGTTGTTAACAGTATGATTTACAGAAACTGACCCTTCATTGTAAAATGCATGCGAGTATTGCGCATTTTTACCTAGGTAATTCCAGGTCTTAAATGTGTCAAATTGTCATTCATGGGCTTCTCAATTGACGGACGTCAACGCTAACCAAATTTGTTTAAAACTAGAAGTATGGCAGCACATTACGCAAAAAAGAAAAAAAATCATTTTCTGCAAAACTACGCACATGGTGTATACAGTAAGGTGGAGCGAAAAAAACTTTATTTCAAATTTCACACTGCCTGAGTCATTAAATGGTGCGAAACTGATAACAACAAATTGTTTCCAAATTTCAGCTCAAAATATTGTCATCTTCAGGTTCCACAACTCAAACGAATATATCTCTAGGTTATTTTTATTAAAATAACTAGCTGAAGTACCCGTCGTTGACGGGTTAGTACTAAATGCAAATTTCCAAAAAGCAAAAACTTTCGTCAAAATTGCAGGAGTACACAGAATGAATGTAGTATGCTGCCAAAGTAAAGAAAGTGAAGTTATAATTTTTATGTATTGTTAAAATATTACAGAGTAATTAGAGTATTAGAGAGTAACTAAGTAACATCATTTCTTTCGCTTTAGTCGTAATTATGTGGTGCGCGAACGAATATTTACGCATATTGAAATAATTTTCGCAAAATCTCAAAATCTAATCAATACTTTTGAAAAATTGGAATCCTAGGATTTAAGTTGAGTGACAACCTATCATATCAATAAATTTCTTTTCATTCCCTGCAGTCTTTATTTCGGTATGGTGGAACAAAATTTCAGCATTTTAAAACAATTTTCACAAAATCTCAAAATGTAATCAAAATATTTTTAAAATTCAACGCCTATAAAGTAAGATTAGCAACTACCTATCACATCACCAAATTTCGTATCATTCGTATATGTCGTTATTACATGATGCTTGAAGAAATATAAACGTATTTTGAGAGATTTTTCACAAAATCTCAAAATCTAATAAAAATGTTTAAAAAATTGGACACCTATAGTTTAAGTTGAGCACCCATCTATCATGTGACCAAATTTCATATCATTCGCTTTAGTCGTTATTACGTAATGCGTGAACAAAGATTCACTCAGGGTTAAACGATTTCGCAAAATCTCAAAATCTGATCGATTTTTTTAGTTACATGCTTATAGTTTAAGGTGAGTGACCACCTATCATTTCACCAAGTATCACTTTTTCACCTTTGCAGTTATTATGTGATGTGCGAACACAAATTTATGCAGTTTGAAACAATTTTCGCAAAATCTCAAAATCTAATCAAGATTTTTTAAAAACTCGACGACAATGTTTCAAGTTGAATTACCACTTATCATGATACCAAATTTAATTTCAATCGCTTCAGTCGTTTTTACTTGATGGTCGAACACAAATTTACGCAGTTTGAAACGATTTTCGCAAAATCTCAAAATCTAATCAAGATTTTTTTTTAAATCGGCGCCTATGTTTTAAGTTGAGTGATCACCAATCATGATACCAAATTTCCTTTCAATTGCTTCAGTCGTTTTTACGTGATGCTCGAACACAAATTTACGCAGTTTGAAAGAATTTTCGCAAAATCTCAAAATCCAATCAAGATTTTTTAAAAATTTGACGCCTATGTTTTAAGTTGCGTGACCACCTATCATGACACCAAATTTCAAATCATTCGCTTCAGTCGCTTTTACGTGATGCTTGAACAAAAAAAGCGTCACGGAAAGAATGACAGAACGACAGAAAGACATACTTTTTTTTGAGGGTCGCACCGGATTCCCGGGTGCTTGAAATGCATAGAAATCGCAGAATTTTTGAATTTCAAGAAATGTACAGCAAAAGTCTAATTTTATTTATATAGATAATGTTTAATTAATTAATTGAATAATTAGTTAGGTTTTCATTATTAAATTGCTTTATTAATACGTTATTGTCACATGTCAGCTTTCGAAATCGTGGATTTATACGCAAATATCGACTTAAAGATCTGATTCAGAAAATGAATATACCTCAGAAAATGATGACGATATCGTTAGTCAGGAAGCTAAATGTCGGAAAACGACTGACGATGTGGTTCCCTAAATCTCTAGGACAGAACAAATGCCCGAACTAGCCGCTGTTCTTAATAGGGCAGGTGCATAGGAGTATTAATTATTCAATTAATTAATTAAACGTAATTATTTCAACAGAAATTCATAAAAGATCAAAAAAAGGCACTGTGAATATATTCGCTTGAGGTGTGGAACCTGAAGATAGCAATATTTTGAGCTGAAATTGGGAAACAATTTGTTCTCATCAGTTTCGCACCACTTAATGACTCAGGCAATGTGAATTTAGAGAAAAAGTGTTTTTCGCTGCACTCTAGTATACAGCAAAACGAATGTATTTAAAACTAGGATACACTAAGTTTTAGAACATAAGAATATTAAGTTTGCATAACAGCAAGAGCTTTCACTAGTTTCACCGAATCGTTATTCGGCTGTTAATTGGTTATTCAGTAGGTAAAGAGAAGTGGTTTTCTATGGATGATTAATTTAATGTTGTGTATTCTATCATTTAAATGCAATTTTTCGCCATATTTTTTGTACATTTAAAATTTTTTAATCTGTTTTTCAATCGGACTTACTCTCAATCATTTGAATATTTTTCTAGCAGTCGAGAGGACACAAAATTTGGCGATGGATCTAGAAACAATATGGGAATAAAAATTCCACCAGAGATTTTGGTCTTAAAAACGAAAGAAAACCGCTAGCGCAGAAATAGAGGTAGCGTAAGCTAAATGCTGAAAGTCAGGGGACAGTTTTATTTTTTTAAATCAGATGGCAGGGAATACTACCGCGCTATACCTAATGGCCTACTGTAGACTTGACTGCTTCGACGGCCTTGGGTTTTGGTCATCTCATTCTAGGGGCGACTGTTTGGCACAGATAAACGTTGCCCCTTATGAATGGTCTTCTAATTTTGAACCAATTTCAAGTGAGAGACCTAGCACCTGGAGTCGGTACCCCCGGAGATATCGTTTGAAGATGGAGGATATTGGCAGAGTTGCCAACTGCTCCGGAATGTAATCAACCACTTTTGTTAGAAGTCACTTTTTATGTGTGAAGTGTTGCTATATATTTCAAGCCAAAGTTTTCTTTTTGAAAGAGTGGTTAGCCATATTCCTGAGAAGTTGGTAACACTGCATTGGAGAACATTAGAATTTTCACTGTTATAAAGATTTTTATTGAAGTTCTAAAACACACACATAAAATATTAAATTACGTTGGACTAAATTAAAACGAATTTTTGTGACAAATCAAATCCCATCAAATCCGCATTTTTCAAAAACTTGAAAATAAAAAATCTACGTGCATTTAAATTTATATGAATCAGTTTAGCAAGTACTTATTTTTTTTTTTTCTTGGGTTTCACAAAATACAAAAAACTCTTTGAATTTATATTTTATTTCTTTATTAAGAAATTATTCAACTCAAAGAAAAGTATGATGTTAACAGCATTTGTTGCGTCACTATCACTTTCTTCGAAATTGGTTTTTCCCTCGAAGAATTTCGAAAGTCCCATTTTCTTTAGAAAGAACAGATATAACTTCTTTTAATTTAAATTGTTATTTTTGAATAAAAGCGAGAAGATGAAGCTTCTAGAGAAAATTGCAGCAATCTTGGTACGATACCTAAGATGCCTAGAGGAAAGTTGCATCAGTAATTATTTAAACTGAAAGGCCGATTTCAGTATTTCATAGCTAGATAAGAATAAGAATTATTCCGATGTATGGTATTAGTTTTCTATATTAAACTCTATTTACGTAAATGACAAAAACTACGATTTGTATAGGAAGAAGCCTATAAGCCCACTGCTATCATCAATATCTGAAATAATTTTTTTCCTTAATAGAAATTTCTCAACTGTCTATATATTATTTTGAAACATGTTTTTCTTTCGGCAACTAAATTGAGAGAACGGACGGGTGCAGAAATTAGGTTGAGATGTCTAAAGAAAGGTCTTCGTCTGTAGATGTGCCATAGAAAGAGAAAATGAGAAAAAGTCGAACGGTTTAGGCGTGGCGGAGAGGCAAAGGTGCAAATTTTAGCCATAGAAATAATATTGTGGTTTATTAACTCCATTGTTGGCAGTTTTAAACGTCTTCTTTATTTTGGCGCCTTATCGCTTATTTGGCAGTCATAAAAGCTTTCTTTATTTTGGCGGTTTATCGCTTATTTCCTTAATTTTTTTAGCACCAGAGTGCTATTAATTTCTCCCAAGTTTTTTGTGTAGACACTTTTTCCCACAATTAGTGCGTCGAGTCACTTTTCAAACAGGTTTGCCAGATAACGTGGAGGGGGGGGGGAGGCGTTAATAAAATGTTGAAAGTCGCACAAGGTTTGCAATTAGTTTTAGTAGGCGATTTAAATATAGATTTTAATTTCGAAGAAGTGCTTTATAGAGCTGAGAAGACAAATGCGGTACACATCATAGATTATGATACACTTTCCAAATGGTATTTATAAAGGTGAAGTACAGTTTGACTATGCCTCGCGAAAATTGTTAAACAGTTTTGGTAGGCGATTTCAATGTAGATTTCTATTCCGAAGAAGTGTTTTATGGAACAAGGAAGCAAAACACGGTACACTCATGGATTACGATGCCCATTCCAAACAGCATTTAAAATGTCTACGGGATATAGTTCGAATATGCCTGGAGAAGATTGTAAAACAGTTTTAGAAGGCGATTTTAAGATAGATTTCGATTCCAATGATGTGTTTTATGATACAAGCAAGAGTTGATTCTTCTTTTAACGCTCACGCTCTCACCAACCTAAAAAATTCCGCACTTTGGCGTGCTTGGCAGCCATGGGTCTCTAGGACATATGCACAAGTTTCAACGCTCCCAAAAGTACTAAATGAAAACTAAAGTGAACTAATTAGCGACAAACGCACCCGTTAAGGAATTCGAAGGCACTTAATTATTAAAACTGCATTAATTGGCAACCCAAAATAAATAAAAATGTAACGGAATGCTTTACTTACATATTGTTCCAAATCGCCATTTTAATTCTAAATTACGATTGCCACATAAATACAAAAAATCGTCGTGGTACCTCCATATGCTTAATGATCGCCACCTTGGCGAGAGTCGGGGTGTTAAAGTAGGAATCAACCCAGAAAGAGAAACACAGCACACTCATGGATTAGGATGGACATTCGAAACAATTTTTAAAATGGTGAAGTATAGTTGTAATATACTTGGCAACAATTATAAAATAGTTTAAGTAGGCGATTTTAAGATAGATTTCGATTCCAAAGATGGCTTTTATGAAACAAGGAGGGTAAATCACACAGTCATGAATAATGATACACTCTCCAACTTAATGGAATAAGGAAGAGAAATTGGGATGACGCATAAACTATGATACGCTTTTAATATATAGCTCTTTGGTGCGTATTTAAAATCGGTCAGATTTTCTTCCCTTTTCTATATATTAATTTGAAACATGTTTTCCGGTATCCACTAAGTTGAAAGAACAGCTATGTGTAAAAATTTGGGTTGATGGGTCTAAAAAAAGTTCTTGGTACGTAGATGTGTCATCTAAAGGGAAAAATTTTAAAAGTCGAAGGGATCAGGTGTGCCGGAACTTCAAATGTGCAATTTTTCGCCATAGAAATAACACTGTGGTTTATTAAATACATTTTGCAGTCATAAAAAGCCTTTTTACTTTCCGAACATGTACCATGTAAGGGAAGTATTGTAATCATGAAAAAATCGACTTCGAGATTTTGGTGTATTTACACGTTTTGAGGTCTTCTGAATTCATTTATGCTATTTTTACGAGATGTATGTATGTGTGTGTGTGTGTGTGTGTGTGCGTGTGTGTTTGTGTGTATGTGAGTGAACACGATAGCTCCTAAACGGGGCATTCGATTGAGCTCAAACTGGGTATATATGTTATAAACCACCGTCGCACCGTTTTTTACTCAATAAAGATAGTTAAAAAAATTTAAATATTTCAATCATTTCATCGACATTGTACAGTTGCCAAAGTAAGAACTGGCGTAAAAACTTTTTGTTTAATTTCTGTCACACGTCATGTCACGTCCGCGTCGCTTTTCGTTTTTTACTGTCCGTTTTGCCCAAGACCTCAGTGACATTCCTGATCGTTCCGATTTATTTTTGAAATATTGCAGTCAATAAAGTGACCGTCGAATCCGACGGGTTTAAGCTAGTCTATATATTATTTCCTGTATCCACTAAATTGAGAGAACGGCTGGATGTAAAAACTCGGTTGAGGTGTCTGAAGAAAGGTCTTGGCCTGTAGATGTGCCATCAAAGAGAAAATCAGAAAAAGTCGAACGGTTCGAGCGTAACAGAACGGCAAAGATGCAAATTTTCGCCATAGAAATAACATTGCGTTTTATTAACCCCATTGTTGGCAGTTTTAAACTTCTTCAACTACTTTGGCGCCTTGTCACATATTTTGCATTTATATTAATAAACTCACCAGGTATATTCTGGTTAGAATAAGAGCAAGTATGATTTTTAAAAAAATGAAAACTGACTTTGAATTACTTCACCATAAAGAAAAGTTATTTCCATTCTAAACTCAAAGGCTTTGGACAAATTCTTGCGAAATACGCAGTTATTGCCAAATTGAGTTCAGTCTCGGAGACTTATTTTTTGATGACAAACTTGGCGATAACTCGCCAAAACTGGCAATTTTTCGCCTTAGGAATAACATTGTGGTTTATTGAAACCTACTATTGGCAATTATAAAAGCCTTCTTTATTTTGGCGCTTTATCAGTTATCTAATAATTTGGAACGTGTTTTTACTGTAACTTCACCAATTTAGAGAAAGGCTAGCTGTAAAAATTTTTTTAAAGTGTCTAAAAAAGGCCTTAGCCTGTAGATGTGTTATCAAAAGAGAAAAATAGAAAAAGTCGAACAGATCAAGCATGGCGGAACGGCAAATGTGCAATTTTGCGCCATAAAAATATCATTGTGGTTTATTAAATACAATTTGCAGTCGTGAGAGCTTTCTTTATTTTGGCACTTTATCACTTATTTCCTTAATTTTTTCTATATATTAATTTGAAACATGTTTTCCGGTATCCACTAAATTGAAATAGCAGCTAGGTGTAAAAATTTAGTTGAGGGGTCTAAAAAAAGGTCTTGGTCCGTAGATGCGTCATCTAAAGAGAAACATTTTAAAAGTCGAAGGGGTCAGGCTTGGTGGAACCTCAAATGTGCAATTTTTCTCCATAGAAATAACATTGCGGTTTATTAAATACATTTTGCAGTCATAAAAAGCCTTCTTCATACGATTTTGGCGCTTTGCCACATAACGCCGAAGGGAGGGAGGGGGTGGAGAATAAGTCTGACAAGGTTTGCGATTGAACCATGCCTGGAGATGCTTGTAAAATAGTTTTAGTAGGCAATTTTAATATAGATTTTAATTCCAAAGATGTGTTTTGTGCAAAGACAAATACGGCACACCCATGGATTATGATGCCCATTCCGAACAATATTTAAAATGGTGAAGTGTAGTTGGAATATGCTTGGCGAAAATTGTAAAACAGTTTTAATAGGCGATTCAAAGTTAGATCTCGATTACAATGATGTGTTTTATGGAACAAGAAAGATTTGATTCCTATTTTAACGCCCCACTCTCTCCAACCTAAATAACCGCCACTCTGTGGCGTATTTTACAGCCATCTAACTCTGGGAATTATGCACAAGTTTCAACGCTCCCAGAAGAACTAGATAAAAATTAAAGGGAATGAATTATCGATAAACGCACCAGTTAAGGAATTTGAAGACAATTATTAAAACTACTTAAATTTGCAAACCAAAATAAATAAATATGATGAAATGCTGTACTTACATGTTGTTCCAAATCACTATCTCAATACTAAATTACGGTTGCCACGTACAAAAAATCGTCTTGGTAACTCCATAATGTTTAATATCGCCATTTTGGCGAGAGTCGGGGCGTTAAAGTAAAAATGAACCCAAGAAAAACAAACCCGGCACACTCATGGATTATGATGTACATTCCGAATAGTATTTGAAAGGTAAAGTTTGAAGATGCTTGGCGAAAATTGTAAAACACTCTTAGTAGGCGATTGATTTCAATTGCAAAGATGTGTTTTATGGAACAAGGGAGAAAAATGCGGCACACTCATGAATAATAATGCACTTTCCAACTTACAGGGCACACTCATGAATAATAATGCACTTTCCAACTTACAGGGCACACTCATGAATAATAATGCACTTTCCAACTTACAGGGCACACTCATGAATAATAATGCACTTTCCAACTTACAGGAATAAGCAAAGGAAATAGGGAGGACGCATGGGTTATGATACGCTTTTAATATGTTGCACTTTAGTGCGTAGTTAAAATATGAAAGTGAATCAGATTTTCTTACTCTTTTCTTTAATTTTTTCTATATATTAATTTGCAACATTTTTTTTTTTTTTTTTTTACTCTATCCTCTGAATTGAGAGAACGGCTGGGTGTAAAAATTTGGTTGAGGTGTCTAAAGGAAGGTTTTGGTCTGTAGGTGTATCATCAAAAGAGAAAAATAGAAAACGTCAAACGGTTCAGGCGTGGTGGAGAGGTGAAGGTGCAATTTTTCTCCATAGAAATACGTTGTGATTTATTAACCTCACAGTTGACAGTTATAAACGCCTTCTTTTATTTTGGCGTTTTATCTCTTATCTATACATTAATTTCAAACGTGTTTTTCCTGTATCCACAAAATTGCGAGAACGGCTTCGTACCCCCACCCCCACCACCACTACCACAAATTTTACTAGCCTAAAAATCGCCGCACGTTGGCGAACTTTCCATAGGTCTCTAGGAGTTCTATAGCTCCAATGCAAAATGCTGGGATGACGCATGCACCAAAGACTTATTTAAGGTGGGTCCGGAGGTGGGTTTGATTTTTGTTACTAAAATGATAATGATTTTTCTGCCTTTTTCACCGTTTGGACTCCCTCCGAAATTTTTTAACCCCCCTCCAAAATGCTTTTCTGGATACGTGCCTAGCATACACATCTTTATTTTGACGCTTTATCTCTCATTTCTTTAACTTTTCAGTTTTGTATCTCATGTTGGATCGTTACCATTCAGGGCAGCGCGAGAAAATGTAAGTAAAACAGGAAGCGCGCGCACGCCGTTTGGCGATTTAGTTCATTGTTCCTCGCAGAATACAGGTCACGCCACTCCTTTCTTCGAATTCCAACTTTTTTAATATTTTCTCGCTAATTAAGTCTTTATGTGTCTTCATATGTTACATTTATAAATACAAACTCCTAAACGGGACATTCGATTGAGCTCACATTTGGTATATTAAAGAACACCGTCGTACGGCCGGTATTCATTTTGGTATGAGTAGGATTTAAGTTTTTTACGGGGATGCGAAAAAATATTTCTCATACATTACGGCCTACGGAAAGTAATGCTTAAAAGTGACAGACAGCAAGGGAGAGAATAAAATGCTCAAAGCCGACAAGTTTTACAATTTTTGATGATTTACCACGAAGCTTGGGGCCAAAAAGTAACTCTTCAAAAACTGAGCCTAGCTTAGCGATATCTACAAAATTTGGCTAGAAACTAGCAAATGCTACAATTTATTTACTTACAACAAATGAAAAATATAGTTAGAATATGCCTGGCGAAGATTGTAAAGTAGTTTTGGTTGGTCATTTTAATATAGATTTCAAGAAGTGTTTTATGGAACAAGGAAGTACTGTATTCTCATGGATTATGGTATTTTTTCCAAACAGTATTTATAAAGGTCAAGTATAGTTAGAATATAATCCCAGTGGTGTAAGCGGTAGCGCTTTGTGCTGCCATGCCATAGGTCCAGGGTTCGATTGCCGGGTTTAGGCAAGATTGACGCCAACCTTTCACCCCTTGATTGGGTCGATAAAAAAGAACCAAGCTTTCTTTGAAAGTAAGAACTGGGAGCTTCCTGTCAAGTTGACCACCTGGCCCGGGCATATGCTACCGCACCCCGGAACCCGAGGTTGGGGCAGCGCAGTCCTTGGCCGCGAAAGTGTATCGCGCCAATGTTTAAAGTTTTATAGTTAGAATATGCCTGACGAAGATTGTTAAACAGTTTTAGTAGGATATTTTAATATAGATTTCAACTTTGGAAAGTGTTTTACGACACAAGAAAGAGAAACACGGCGCACTCATGATTATGATACACATTCAAAACAGTATTTATAAAGGTGAAGTATTGTTAAAATATGCTTGGAGAAGACTGTAAAACAGTTTTAGTAGGCGACACTAAGATAGATTCCGATTCCAAAGAAGTGTATGGAACAAGGAAGAAAAATACGGCACGATCATGAATAATGATACACTTAATGAAATAAGGAAGAAGAATGGGGACAGAATGGATTAAGATACGCTTTTAATAAATAACACATTAGTGAGTATTTATAATATGAAAATGTTTCTGATTTTTTTTCCTTTTTTTCTCCACAGAAATACATTGTGGTTTATTAACCACACTGATGGAAGTCCTAAACTTTTTCTTTAATTTGCCGCTTTATCTCTTATTTCTATAAATTTTCAGTTTTCTATCTGATACTGGATGGCAACGCGAGAAAATGTAAATAAAGCTGGCAGCGTGCGCATGTCATTTAGAGGATTAGTTTTTCTCTGTCACTCCATGCTGTTGGCGTTTACCTTCCTGAAACCGTATTTTTTTGCGGAATGTTGTGCGTCGCTCTTTCAAGGGTTGGATCGAAAGATGCTGTGGCAGTCAAGATCACTCACGAGGATTCATCTGGACGTCCAGTGGCCGATGGCATGCCCCAAAATATCACCTACTAAATGAGAATATTCGTGCTCATTCGTCATTTCATATGTGAATTGGTACGAAACTTTATATTTTCTACCACACGTCATGTTACTTCCGCCTTGCTCTTCGATTTTTCCTGTCCGTTTTGTCCAAGGCCTGATCGTTCCCATTGATTTTTAAAGAAATTAACCCATTTGTGCCTGGATATTTTTGCGACTTCCTTCGATTTTTACTGATAACAGAAATAATAGATAAATTTCTGATGTCAACTTCTTGAACAAGGAAGGATTTCTTTTAAAATCATTATGCATAAAAATCGAAATATCAACATCCTACTGGGTCATGTTAAACTATTTTGTAGAGTTGAGGCTCAATACTCATGAATAAAGGCTAGGAAAAATAAATAGCGTTTTCGATTAATAGCGAAAATGCCGTCCCAAAAAAGGGACACTAGGCATAAATGGGTTAAGGCCAGTAAAATGACCGTCGAAATCGACGGGTTCCAGCTAGTTTACAATATACAGCAAAAGATCTTCTATGAATATCGTTTTACAAAGTTCTCGCAAACTTAGGTAAGCCAAAAATTAATATCTTTTGTCTATACACAGCTGATTTTTTTTCCTTAAATGATTATATTTTCTCTACTATTAATTATCTTTATTTTAAATTTCACATGCGATTTACAAAATCGCATACATTTCAAATATTCCAAGATTTCAACATCATAAAGCAACATCGTATTAGCAAGTAAAACTTTATCATCCCATTGGCAAGTAATTGAGAATCTTAAAAATGCATACCTTTTTATTAAGTTTGAACAAACAAATATTAAAATTAATAGAAACAGAGAGGACAGTATAATAATAATAATAATCATAATCTTCAAAAAATTCTAAAAGCATTATGATCACAAGAAAGTTTAATTTAAAAGTGCTGGGGCTAAAATGTTGATGACAGTAATTTCTTTTTTGGTCAGTCAAAAATAAGTCGCGTTCAACATTTCCCCATTACCTTACCAACACCTCCTAAATATAAAAGCTTTGATGTCGTCGCTAAGTTTAGGGTGTTGTGTAGTGGTCAATTATCTGCACGAGGTATCTAGGCCCATGGGTGGGGTGACCTCCGTTGTGGTCTTTCTAAGGGGTCCTAACCCGTATTTACGCTAATATTCGGAGGAAACCAGGGAAAACTCCATACGATTAGGTCGACGGACGCGACCTGGTTTCGAACCAGGTACCTTCCGTCTTCCACTTCAGTGCGCTATGCACCATGCCACTGGTCGGGTCGAAGTTTACGGAACGGGCGTCATTACAGTTTTACTTTCACAAAATAAAATTATTTAAAATTTCTGATGAAACCTAGAAATATTAGACAATATCTTAAGTGAACGATGAAAACTGAAATACCATTCTGATGCAAAATAATTCATAATGACCTGTTTCTGCATCATATAATCAGTGATGGTTAAAATTTACAACTTGTCGTAAAATTAAATTTTCTACCCTAAATCATTAACCCTTTCGCTTTCAACCAAGCCGTCCCAGCCGAAAATGCACCCTCCCAGATATCCTGCCCTACGGCTGGACGATGCTCCTTTCCCCCGTTTTTTGCAACATCCATTTACAAGTATCACGTGTAGAACACCCCTTTCTTGTGTTTGCTATTGTAACACCTCCCCCCTTTGTGTGGTCAGCTGTATTTACGAACAATTGCTTTGCAAATACTTCGGGGGAAAAGCTGGTGGAAGATATCCCTTTCACTGCCACTAATTCTTCACTCACCTATTTTGATCATTTCGCGGGCATTTCCGGGGGTTCGAGCAAGTATTCTAAAAAGAAGCTTGGGACCGAGAGGGTTAAACTACTTCATGCGTGGGTAAATGCACCACAAGTTTTAAATAGTTTACTTTTCCAAAATAAATCTGTGACAGTGCTGCTAAATAAAATTATGCATCTGTTCGCAGGCTTTCTGCGTCTAGGATCAACACTTCCTAGATACAGAAAGCCTGAGAACAGAAACTTTATCGTCATCAGAAGGTCCACTAAAATGACGTCATCATGATGTTATTTTCGCAAAGTATTTTTTTTTTTAAATTTCTGGTGAATGGTACAAATAGTAATGAATATCTTCAGCTAAAGATTAAAATTGAAATACTTTTCTGATACAAAATAATTCATAATGACCTATTTCTTTGTCACATCATATAATTAGTGATGGTTAAAAGTTCCCATGTGTCATAAAATTAAAGTTTCAATCATAAATTATTGAAATGTTTCGTGCGTGAGTAAACTCACCACAAATTTTAAATAATTTTACATTTTGAAAATAAAACTGTTTTGACGCCATTACCGTGGACCTACGTGACTGCCGTGAAAAGCAGGCTACGGTACTGATATGTTGTCATACCCCATTTGTACTCGAAGAGTCACGCGGCCCAAGATGGCCATACCTCCTAAGTCACATGACTTTGCAAGGGCAAAAGGGATGCGACCAGACGTCAGCACCGCAGCTTGCGTTTCTCGTCAGCCACGAGTGGACCTATTAATGAGGTAAAAGGTTCTCTTCTCAGGCTTTCTATATGTGGAAGGTGTTGCTAGGATGCGTTGGTGTTACGTTTTTTATATCTAATGCTTTAAACTAGAAATTGATAGCCATTGCTCTTTTGTAACAGTAAATGATCAATAGCTTCATGTGACATCGTGTAGAAATGTGTTAACTGGATTGATTTATACTATATTAATGAAAGTTAACAATCTCAGAGTTAACTTTCTAGAGTTACAAACCAGTTTTGAGGACGAACTGAAATCATTAAAATCTAGAAAATCACTCAGTTCACATCATACTTTTAAAATAAATTTTTCACAGCTTAAGAAACATGTTATGTATTTTCACATGACTACGTTGAACCAACTGTCATCGCTTATCCTGAGAAAAAAAAAACACTCTGCGGGGGAGTACTATAGCAAGAAAAAGCCACACACCGTCGTGTTCTTCACCTTGTGACCTTGACGATGTCTTAGTAAAGTAGATCTGGGAGCTTCATAAAGTGACATAACATTAAAATGATGTCCGATCGAACACAGAAGCCAAGAGTGTTGTCATGGAAACAGAAGAAAGATTAGGAAATCCCAACTATTCTTCCGCATATGCCTGTATTAGTCCTTTTATACATTCATTTTTTTTTCCCTGTTACAGATTTTAGAAATAGAGCTTGTGAAAGATGGCTGTTCTTCATCTCATAAATGTGTGCAAGAAACATAAAAAAAGTAAATATATATTTAAAAAAAACGCGCCATTAAACAATCGAACGGAAAAGAACTTTTAGCTGAACTTTCTATTAATATTTTACAGAATAAAATAAAAACCTATATACATATTCTTTTTTGCGTTGATTTTCTTAAAGGAAGTTTACTATAGAATTCAAGTTTACAATAGAATCTTACAAAAAAATAACTTCACTTAAACAACCGAAGGTTTCTATATAGTATATCAAACGCATCAACAAACATTAGAAGCAGGCTATGCAACTTTGGCATAAGAATTGATTTCTCAAACTACAGATTTTGACATGATTGAACCCGACGAAGATATTTTCACTGTCTAACAGAAGGTAATTTAGTTAGATACTTATTATGGTAAAAGATTTTGCACGTTTTGTTTTGCCAATGGTGCGACATTGGCATATTCAGCCTTCTCCTGGGGATCACAGAGCATGATGGACATTTCTAAAGAGTCGTCCCATTGGCTACCATCAATTACCTCTAACACGGAAAGCACTAACAACCAAGCCCAAGCCGGGCTTTGAACAAGGTATGGCAGAATGCTACGTTACCCATTTCACCATCTGAGTTGGAATTCTGCTTGTATTGTAAGAAAGTAATGTTAAAAAATGCCGTTAATTTTGTTTCTGATTGCTTCCTTAGAATAAAATTCAGAACCAACAAAAATTTATAAATAGCATGATAAGGACGTTTGAGTTTCGGTAGCAGTATAACTTCATTCTTCTATATTAAAATCTTGACGTATCTTTAAGTGACACAGAGAGACAAAATTTTAATTTTTCGTATTACTGTATCTTGAGACAAAAGTGCAAAATAGCATTATATGCAATTATCCGGAAAAGTCTCTAACGTTTTACAATTTCTTTATTTCTTTTTTTTTAAATGGTGGGCCTTAACAATGCCTTGGAGGAATTGGCCACCACTAAGGCCGGAGTTGTGGGTCACTTTATTATGGGGGCACCTAGTAGGTGGACCAACGTTGACCCCTATGAAGGGACGAACACGATTACACCCACGCCCAGTCGGAGATCGAGCCTCGAACGCCGGGAGTTGAACCCGAAACCGTAGTACGGTGCTTTATCCACCATACAAGTTGGTCGGCCGTTTCCGAGTTTAATTTTATCGTAAACTTCAGTATTTGAACCATAAAAATGAAAGACGGATTACCTTCTTAATAAAAATAATACACGCTCCGCTGGTCTAAAAAAAAAAGAAGCCGAGAACCGTCCTGTGGTCAGGGCATTGGGCTCCCAACCGAAAGGTCCAGGGTTCGAGGCCCATGGCCGGAAAGTCAGAAAAAATAATTTTTAAACACAAGATCAAAGAACTCATTGATCCTACCACATACTGGAGATAAGCACCTCGAGTGCAGGCACTCCATTGTATACCCCTCAGTCAGTCAGTCAGTCCGCTGGTCTAAATATCCGTTCTCCGTCAGGATAGTGATAGTGTCTAATTAACCACTTTTCGTAATTTTTTTTATTAATTTCCTGGATTGGTTACCAGGAAAGGCATTTAATATTCCTCCATTTTAAACAGAAAATAACCGTTCACAAACAGTGGTTAGTGACATTCCGTAATACTTGGCACCTATGGTTGGTTGTGTCATTTGGCTGTAAAAGCAGAAGTTACCCAGATTGGGTGGTGTTCTTTGAATGTAAATTTTCCGGTCGTAATCTTAGTAATAATGAACGAAGAAAAAATCTTTATTAGATTCACTTAATTGTGATATTTACCAAGTGCTCATGGGTACATTTAGCCTTACGCCTCTCCATTTTCTTCAGTGTATTTTTCATAATAGGCGTCTTTGATCTTTAACAATAAATATTTTTAACCCGACAAAGCCCGAATTTTTTTTCTCAAATTTTAACTTTTCTTGTTACTTGCTTGGATTAAGGTATCAAAACACTTTATTTTTCTTTACAAATTTTTAAATTATGTTAATTCAAATCTGCTGGTACTTAATTGTACCGTTTGGCACAAGTAAATATCCAAAGCATCCAGAAATCATCCAAAATCTTTCGAGAAAAGTACAAAAGCTGGCTGCAGTGTATGGCTTATCCAAGAGACCGACTTCAACAACAATCTTTCTTGTACCTAACTAGACCGGAAATGAATGCGCTGCACCTTTGGTATTTAGTTGATAAGGATTTCAGCCAATTAGAGGCTCATCTTTTATCTCGATGGATAGCTGGAATTTATTGTTTTGCAACTTAAAATTTCAAATGGCTCTCTACTAGAGAACGGGCCAAGTATTTGCTGCAGATGCTTTCTTCCAAAAGGCACTAATACTAGGAGAATCGCAGACGATATAGACGATTTTAAATAGCGGTCACACTCATACATACTTAAATTTTTAATACGCTTTTTATATAATTATCTTTATTGTTTGTCACCCAGTTCTAACTGTGCTAAAATTGTCCTGATTCTTGCCAAATATATACAATCATTTTACCTTCAACATTCTTTGTATTAAATTTGATTTTGGTATGTTTGCCAATTTTTACTAGGAATTCGTTCGAGCAGGAAAAAATTCCTTCGGCGTTCTCCCGCTAAATAGTAGTTGCAAACTGCTCCGGAATATAATTCACCACTGTTTGTTAACTATAATTTTCTTAGTATTTTTTCGAAATGGTCAATAACCCACACGTGACTGAAATTCTACTATGAGCGAAAAATTCCTGTTTAAAGAAGTGGGTTCTTTTATTTCGGAGTCGTTGAGAACTCTGGGTAAGTTAGTGTGCATTTTTATTTTTTTTTAAATAAATCTCTCGGGAGATCCTACGATTTATAGAGATTTATGTTGTTTTGGTTCACTATAATTATACTTCATTCCGTCATTTTGAAATCACTTAACCCTCTCGTCACCCTGAACCTCATATGAGGCTCCTATTTCAAATAGCAATATTTAGAGAGAAAACAATTGAATTTAATATTTTTTTCTTTCAGTGATATCAATATCATTAATTGATGTAGAAAGTTTATAAGGCTCTTAACTAGATGCATAAATCGTGCCTAGATTGCAGTACTATTAAATTTAGATCATTTTTTACAGTTTTCGCTTCATTGTTTCAGGAGAAAAATTAAGAAAATATTGACGCTGCTTTTTTACCGTTTATTTTTTCTTTTTAAGGTAAGTATAGTTTTTTTCTTATTCCTCAACCTTTACCTAATATGTGCATCCTTTTAAATTAATTTTAGCAAAACAAAATGCTTCGAAAATGCAGAAATTATTATTAGAAAAGTTATTATTATCGACATTAATCGACAAATATTAATCGACATTAGAAAAAAATATTTTTGTATAATTTATAATAGTATTTCAGATGCATTAAATGCTAGACAGATTTGTTTTTTCTGATTTTACATAATTCGGTGACGAGAGGGTTAAGACGGTATTTTTTCCAAACAAATTCAGATACTATTGTTAAAAGTTTTTCGATCTCTTCGATCACAAAATTATTAGATACCTTAAAGCCTAATCACAGACTCTCCAACCTCTATGTAATACAATTAACTAATCGGAAAGGCAAGCAGCGGACCCCCCGTAATGAAGTATTTTACTACATTCTAATACGAAATTTAATGTTTGCAAAAAATGGTTAATTATTCTCAGTAGAGGTTGGGAACTGCATATATTGGGTTGGTTGTTCGGAAAGTCATTTCGTTTTTTAAGGACATGAGGAACCCATATGTCAAGCTTTAAGGCGTTTCAAATTATCATGAATAGTCGAAATCGATAAATTTAATCCCTCAACCATTTCACGATTTGATATTAGCTGGATTTCATCAATTAATGCCTTTCTTGTGTCTTATCAGCTTCAACTGGCTTTCTGGAACGTGGTTCGTCTTCAACATCAAAATTGCCAGATCAAAATTTTGAAAACCAGTTTTGGCACTGGCGTTCTCTGAAAACAACTTTTCCATACATATCGGATAATTTTTTCTTCTTTCTTAAACAGTATATTAGATTTCCGATAGAGAAAAAGCAAATTATGTCGAAATTGTCGCTTTTGAGCTTCCATATTTGAAAGTGTAACTACCAAAAACTGCAGCTCTGAATAAATCGAACTTTTTTCGCAAGCAAGATTGTTATATAAGCTGTCAAAAAGTATAATGATTATGCTGCTGTAGTGTGACGTTGGCTTTCGAAAAATACAATGAGTAATTAAAAACTACTCTGTTCGGAAAAAACGACAATACTTTTCGAACAATCCAACACATTTCAGGGAAAACTGGAAGAAAAACCTGAACCTCTGGAACACCGGAAAATTCCATTAACCGGTATTCCAGAGCTTTTGTCGACCTTTGTAAAACATTTTAAGATGACCAATCCAAACAACCTTCCCAATATCTCTTTCAGTAAGCTGGCACGGAGATGCCGACTATCTCTTGATGAAGAAAACATACAAGATGTACGAAGATACCACTTGCTTACGTCTTTTGAAATTTGTAAGTCTCATATTTTTCTGGTTGGTATGAAAAAGTTTTAAATAAATTTCAAAAGGGCAGAAAGCCTTAGAACTCCTACGTCACGAAGCTCTGACGTCATCATTCGGCCTACATTTAAAAGTTTTGTTTTCACAGAAAAAATCTATAAAGATTTTTTGGTGAATTTTCCCATGAATAGCAATATTTCAATAATTTATGATAAAAATATAATTTACGACAAATGGCAGTTTTTAGTGATGACTAATGAGATAATATGAAAAGGAAATAGATCAAAATGTATAATTTTGTATGAGAAAGGTATTTTATTTTAATGTTTTATTTAAGATGTTTTCTAATATTTGTAGTATTCACCAGAAATTTTAAAATGTTTTACTTTGTGAAATAAAAACTGTTATCACGCCAGTTCCGAAAGCATACTGATGACGTCAAAGCTTGTTGACGAACGAGTTGTAAGGCTTTCTATATCTAGAAGGCGTTGCTAAAGCCTTAGTATTACGCTAAGTGTTATAACCTTAAAACCTATTAGGCTAAATTATTATTTAGCCTAATAATTCAACCACACACTTATAAAAATATTATTGATTTGTTGGCATCTAATCGCTATTGTATATTTTCTATTTTAAACGAATGCCTTCTTAAATTGTTGTTTCAATGTATACCGCAATTTCCTAGTCACTAACATTTCCTTGTTTAATTCAATACATTAAATCTTGTAGTATAATGACATTGGTCATCGCAAATTCATATACGTCATTATTTATTTTGCTATTTTAATTTGAAATTCATATTTTCTGTCTTTAGCACTCAGTACCTAAAGCATGGACAGATTCTTTTATTTACTTACTTTGAAGATTTTCCCAGGAAGACAAATTTTTTATAGCATGCTGCTATTCTTATGCCTTTTATTTATAATTCTAAAAATCAAATCTCCAAAATTATGCAAACACTTAAATTCATATTTCTTAATGCATAAAGTCCATATAACCATAAACCACAACAACCAAGCAACGAGCAACAGAAATATGCCGAACTGTGCCCGAGCGAACACTTCGCTGACAAAGTGAGTTAGCGCAACACCTCTTACATACAAAAAGCCTAGCAAATGGGTCTTTGACGTCACCACTAGTCCTTCAAGTGTTAATAGCATCACAGTTTTATTTCATAAACTATTTAAACTTTCTAGTGAATGCTTCAAATATTAGGAACTATCTTAAGTTAAAGATAAAAAGTTAAAATATCTATGTGATACAAAACAATTTATTATGATCTCTTTCCTTATAACATTACATAATTAGTTACAGTTTAAAACTTGCCCTTTACCGTAAAATTAAGCTTTCTATCTCAAATCAGTAAAATAGTGTTGTGTGTGAGCATATTCACGAGAAATTTTAAATAGTTTTACTTTATCAGAGTTTAATTGTGATGACGTCATCCTTGAAGGCCAACTGATGATGTGAAAGCTTGGTGACGTACCAGTTGTTAGGCTTTCTATATCTAGGAGGTGCTGACGGATGTTGCAGAAATTTCCTTTAGCCACGCAGGTAGTGTAGTGGCTAAACAATCATTCTATCACGCCTTGGGTCCGGATCCTTGCTTGCGCATGGGTGTTAACTTACCATCCCTTCATTGGGGGTAATTCTGGCAGCCCACTGAGTGCCCCATAATAAAATGTCCAGTGATTCGGGTTTTAGTAGTGGAGAATGCTGGATAAAGAAGTGCCCGCCCATATAAAAGAAAAGTAATGTCCTTTACTTTAATTTTTTTAAAGATTTTTTTATCTTTTGAAATTTATATGTTCTTCCTTAGACATTTGAATAAAATTTGACATGTTATGATTTTAAGTTTGGTAAGATATTTCATTAAAACATGCAAACATAACTTATAGTTTTCTGATTAATATTTCATCGAATATGGTTTATTCTGCTATTCCAAATAAAGATACTTCTTAAGAAGTTGAACAGCTCGAGCTGTTCATAGGGACGAATTTTAAATTTCCTTCATTAAAACGCACTTTTTAATCATTTTCATGTAACCTATATCCACTGAAATCTTCTGTCCAACTTCATGTCACGCAATGTACATATATAGGCGATTTTAAATAGAAATCAAATCCGCATATTCTTAATTGTAAATATTTGTTGTATGCATTTATATTTCTTATTTGCTACACATTTCTGACTGAGCTAAAATTGTCTCGATTCGTAGTAATATATGCAACCTCTTTCTGAGTTGTATTCATACAATTTTGTGGGTGAGAGTGGCTAGATCAAATTTATATCCATTTTATGGAAGTAAAATCGGATCTCTTACAGTTTTAAGGTAAACCCTTTTCCTGGGAGTTTCAAAAAGAAAAAATTTAAGGTGATAGGTCTTTATGCCAGATAGTTATGATTAAACTGCCACCATAAAGGGCATCCTACAGGGCAAACGTGTGAACACAATACAATGAAATTTTGTATATGGGCTATACACGAAATGCGCTAGGATGCGATATGGATCAGCCCGTTGAACTCAGTTCCCATTAGAATACCCAAATCAACGCAGCACCAGTTTGCCAGGGGTTGGGAGGACAATTTTCTCCAATGAGTCTGCTGTGGACCGTGTAAGCTAAAGGCAGTTGGTACACATGTAAATTTTGTCTTGGCTCCAGTGTTTTGCATGTTCAAACGATACCACTGGATATGCCAATTCAGGTGCTAGGTCACTTATGTGAAAATGGCTCAAAATTAGGACATCACTCATATGGGACAACGTTGCCCTGTCTGCTACACACCTCTATAATGAAATTACCGGTATCTCCGGTTCTCTTAATGGGCAAGCCTACAGTAGGCTCCTGACCTAGAGATTAGAAAGAAAAAAAATTGAATACAAAACAACTGATTATGTCAAATCAATTGATAGTTTTTTTAACAATGTCTCTTTACAAGAACTAATATACAAGGCGTATTTTTTTTAAGTAAGTACCGTTTAATAAAAATAAAACAAGTACATTATCCTGACAATTTTATTTTTACATGAATGGCTGTTCTTCGATCTACTTTACTACATAATTTCTACAAATTTTAAGGCACTTATCGTATCGTACCAGCTTATGAATATCATCCTCGGAAAAATCTGCCGCCTGACTCTAAAACCACTGTAACGCGGTCTTTCCAACTTCTTCATCTCCGTTGAGGGGTTGAAAACCCATAGGCTTCTTTAAAAGCAGGAACACTTGATGGTCACTGGGATCTAGGTCTTGGCTGTACAGAAGGCGACCAGATCGTTCCCAGACAAATGATTAATCAGCTGTTAAGTCTTATTGGCCGTGTGCGGACGGGCATTGTCTTGAATACCACGTGTTCCTGCATTTGGAAAGGCATCTGGTTGGTCATCGCCTTGACGGCAATGAAGATGTCGGAAGGATCGTATTGCAATGGTTGTCTTATCAGGCTGCAGATTTCAACGAAGATGGTATTCAGAAGCTAGTTGTACGATAAGTGCATTAATATTGGTGCAAATTATGTGGAAAAGCATAATGAAGTACAGGCTTTCATGTAAAAGATAAAATCGTGAAGAAAAGTCTATTTGCTTAATTTTTATTTCAAAACGATTCTTACTTTTTAAAAAAGCCTTAGATTTAATCAATGATAAACCTGCATCGGTTATGAAACATTTATAAAAAGTTCCTAAAAATTGAAAATTTTGTATAACGTATCACTTGAAAAAAATTGTTGTGCAATCCCTTGTTTAAGAATTTTTTCTTTCATATTCATAAAAGAAATGCTTTTTCATTTATTTTAGTGTGGTGAGAAGCTTATAAAGAATCATGCTGAATTTTTCTACTCCCTGGCACTACAGTTTATTTTATTTTGTGCAAGGCAAATTCTGTTTCGTCGACAAACAGTCTTAATTGGGGATGTTTTAAATTAATACCTATATCCTGAATATCGAAACTTAACTTAATCAATGATCATATTTTATCAAATTTAAAATTTCATTATATGTATTAGCTATTAAGGGTTACTTTTTACACTATTGGAGTAATATTGACGAATATTGATTTGCCAATTGAGCAACTACTGTATTTGAAAAGCATATTCACTAATTTTGTTTAACAAGAAAATTAAGCCTTAGAATAACTAGTTTACCTTTTCCGCTTCGTGTTTATTCTAGGCAAATGACTCCGGCTCTGGATTATTGGTATTGGTCTAATGAGCTTTGAAGGCGCAAAATGAGAGTTATGCATAAGTGCCAAGTATTACGGAATATAATTAACCACTCTTCGTAAACAGAAACTTTTTTTAATGATTTTTCTAAATAAACGGCCAGTTAGGTCTTGGAAATTTTGTAAGGAAATTTATCATTCATAAAAAGTGGTTAATGTATTCGGTAATACTTGGCACCAAAGTGTAAAATGGGAGATATAAATAGGTCTTCGGTCTTTAGGATGTAGCTCCTCCACATTACTTCTTTTGATGTACATAACGGAAACGAATGGAAGGTAAATATTCGGCGAAATCCCTTTGTACTAATAAATGAATATGTTAAATATGTATTAACTTTTTAAAAGTTCAAAAAGCCGTTCGGGAGGAGTTCTTAAAAATATAACTAAATAACTTGCATTGCAGCTTTAGGTGATAAAGTCAACCAATAACAATGAATACAGTCGAAGATCGATGTAATATTTTGTTTTGATGCATTTTAATTTTTTTCTAAAATATTTTGATTTCACCTCTGCTTTGCGAAAACTAAAAATTACTGATCTCCTGTGACAAACGGGTACACAGATATTGTAATGTTCTTCTTTTTAAAATTGAATAAGATATATTCCAGTATTCTGTTTTTGTTAAATTGTCTAAACTGTTATCATAAACACGTATATATCTGAAAATTTCTTAATTACCTCCGGACAAGGTATCACTGAATTACCAACGCTGATATGCTTTAACATCTGTGTGAGGTTTAGCTTTTATTATAGGTGGTCTCAATTCATTCAAAGCCTTCTAGAATAGAAAAAGCTTTTCTGTTCTAGAAAGGCTGGTTCTGTTTCTTCTTCACCAAAGCGGTATTATGAAGAGACATCACAAGCTCAATTTCGGTAAATATACATGGTGTATATAAATGAATGAACAAATTTTTTAGGCAGTAATAAAAGAAAACTAAAGGAAGTACAGCCTTGCTGCTATAAGGAACCAAAAAAAAAAAAAAAAAACAGAAGCGAATCATCCAAGATTTTGTAGTCCCTTTACGGGCTGCTGCAACACCTGCTATATATAGAAACCCTAACAACTCAAGCTTTGAGGCCATTACGAGGTCTACGTTGGTCATTAACACATGTTTTACTTTTTTGTAAGTAAAACTATTTAAAATTTCTGGTGAATGCTACAAATATTATAAATCAAACATTGAAATTCAAATACCTTTCTTATACAAAATTAATCATTATGATCGATTTCCTTATCCTTTTATAATTAGTCATGGTTAAAACCTGCCATTTGTCGTAAAATTAAATTTTTGTCACATATTATTAAAATTTTGTTATGCATCAATAATTTCGCCAGAAATGTTAATGGTTTTATTTTGTGAAAATAAAACATTTAAAGGTAATACTAACGGTGTCGTCAAACCTTGGTGACGTGCAGTTATGCTTTCTTTATCTACCAGGTGTTGGCAAATGCAAGTTTGTACTGAAATCGTAACAACTCAGATTTCCCTATGCCATAATTCCAGTCTCAACTTCGTAAAAAAAAATTTTAATCCATTTAACAAATCAAATTTCAGGGGATTGACCAGCACCCTTTCTTACAGAAAGCCTAACAACTGAAGCTTTGACTTCAACGCCAGGCCTTCAAGCAACGACGTCATCACAGTTTTACTTTCACAAAGTAAAACTGTTTAAAATTTCTGTTGAATGCTACAAATATTAGAAAATATCTTAAATAAAAATTTAAAATTAAAATACAGAGCTGCCAAGTCTCCGGCTTTTTTCGGGAGATTTACCGCCGGAGACTTGGCAGCTCTGAAAATACCTCCTTTCTCATGCAAAATTATTCATCCCGCTCTATTGACTTATCATATTATCTAATTAGTCACGGTTAAAAACTGCCGTTTGTCATAAAATTATATTTTTATCTCAAATTATTAAAATATTGTCACGCATGAGTAAATTCGCCAGAAACATTTTATCCTTTTATTTTGTGAAAATCAAACTTTTAAATGTAGGCTTAGTTATGACCTCAAAGCTTGCTGACGTAGGAGTTGTTAGCAGTGGCGGCTCCTCCATTTGAGCACATAAGCACATGAACCCCCAGAGGAAAAACTAAAGAATAAACACATTAACAAATTAAATTTTAAAAAATATATTAAGCACACTTTTAGATTTTTGTGAATTTAAAAGATGAGTTTTACTCTCCCCCACCCCTATCATTAAACGCGTTTATTATAGCTAACGCACTGTACCGTAGGTCTTTCGTCGCTCGCACGGCTCGCATGTGCGATCGACCGACTGGCCCTCTCAACCTGAGGAAAAGTCTCTGAGGAAAGACGCGGAGAGATAGCGGGAGAAGCGAGGCGCTTCCGTTGGCACTCCGTTCGCACAAATTTATTGTGCTCACAGCAGATTTTTTCTCCGTTATTTCCACCGGATTCTCTCTTGGTTTGTTGTGTTCGGTTACTTAATCGATTATTTTTTTTTCATTTTCTTATTATTTTCTTTATTTTTATCATTTTTCACTACAGTATTTTTTACGAAATAGTGTATATAATTAAGATGGGAGTCAAATAAGTGTTTCGGAGCAGCAGCAATGACATTTTTCAATATTATCCTTTGAAAAAAAAAATTGAAATAAAAATTCAAGACAATATTTTTGCTAACTTATCTTAGTGACGAAATATTAGACCAAAGACGACTTGTTTTCTTTCAGTTGCGTGCATTGCTTTTCTTTAACTGCTGGAAATGCAAATCTATTTTAACTTGTAAGGTGCGTCCAGGGGCTTAGTCAAGGGGGGGGGGTTAGGGGGGTCATAACCCCCCCATGAGAAATTTTTTGCAATACAAAATGTATATTCTTCACTACATTATCACTCACACGTATACATATAATGACTTGTAGTAGTTGTAACCCCCCCCCCATGAAAAATTTCTGGCTACGCCCCTGGGTGCGTCGTATCTGCATATTTAATTTTCGAAATTAATTTTGTGAACCTCCATTTAAATAACCCACGAGCCGCCACTAGTTGTTAGGCTTTCTTTATCCAGGAGGTGTTGATTTGACCAACACCTCCTACATTATAAATCATAGCAATTAAAGCTTTGGCGTCATCACAATGCCTTCAACTAATAACGGCATCACAGTTTTAGTATCATAAAGTAAAACTGTTTAAATTTTCTGGTGAATGCTACAAATATTACAAAATATCTTAAGTTAAAGATAAAAATTAAAATACCTTTGTGATAGAAAACCATTCATTATGATCTATTTTATTATTATATTGCATAATTAGTTACAGCTAAAAACTTGCTCTTTGTCGTAAATTTAAATTTTCTATCTCAAAGCAATAAAATGCTAGTATGCGTGAGTACAATCACCAGAAATTTTAAATAGTTTTACTTTATGAAAATAAAATTGTGATGACATTAATTTTTAATGCCTCCTTATGACGTGAAAGCTTGGTGACGTAGCAGTCGTCAGGTTTTCTATCTCTAGGAGGTGTTGATTCGACCCACCACCTCATAGATATCGAAGACCTGAGAACGGAAACTTTTACGTCATCATACATTTACTTTCACAAAGTAAAGCTATTAAATGTTTGTGGTGAATTCACTCCCTCCTAAAACTTTTTAATGATTTAAGATAATGATTAAATTTAATTTTACGACAAATAGAAAATATTAACTATCGCTAATTATATAATATGACTAGCAGCATGGCCCGGCGTTGCCCGTACAATGGAAGAGAAATGCGCATTGACCTTAAATATAGATTTTAAAGGGAAGGAATGCGAGTCCTCCCGCTGCAATGATAAAAAGAAGAATATTGGAGTTCCCGCTGCAACGAAAAAAAATTGAACAGGGCACCTGATAGCGTTACTGGGAATTGGGCATAGCTAGGCTTCTGCCCTTCTAGGTGTCTGTATTCGGTCATTCATCGCTAATACCTACGCAACTACTAAAAACAAATAGAGTCCATTCGTCAGTATGAGATTGTACAGGGAAGGGATGTAAATCCTCCCGCTGCAATGATAATAAAAAGGACCTGGGATTTCCCGTTGCAACGAAAAAAAGAAAGGAACGGGGGTCCTGCACCAGCTTTCAGAGGTTACACTTTAGTGTTTTTTTTAATTTCTGTTGTTAATTATCTAATAATGAGGAGAGTAGCAAATATTAGCAACTACAGACATTAAGCTACGATGAATTTTATTATAACCTTCATGAAGTAGTTCTAATGAATTTATAACTTTATAGCTCACTAAAGTCAATTCTTCAGCAGTTTCACGCTGCCTTCGAGCAGCACTCCTTTTGGCTTACACAAACTTTTAAGTTTTTAAAAAATGCAGCCCAGACAGCCCAGAAAGTTTGCATCAAACTTGCAGCAAGCTTGATTTATCAAGTCAAAAAACTTGCTTTAAGCTTGATTATTTCAAGCGTGTAAGCTCAATGCAAGTTTGAATCAAGTGTTCAAGTTTACACTTGCCCAACTTGCATTAAACTTGGCATAGCAAGCTTGAATCAAGCTTGACGTCGCCGTCCCATCTCTCTTTCAACCTCCACCTCTCTTCACCCCCCCTCTCCCGTCTCTCTTTCGCCATGCCTGACATTGAAAAGAAAATTCAGACCTTGAAAATGAAGAACCGAGTGGGGGAATTTGTTACCTTCGTTCCGGAATTAAAATTCTCTCCAAATTTCTCGAGAGAATTTTAATATGTGATCTTTTCAGAAAAAAAAAAATCATATAAAAAATCTAATAAACATTTCCGCACGGTTCAAAATTTAAAAGAGGGAGAAATAAATGTTCAATCAGCGGTAAAAAGATGGAAAATTTTTGCCCATTAGGTTTTTCGATGCGACAGTTTAAATATATCATATTTTAAAAAGCAGTACATTTTCTTCGAAACAGGATTTCCTTTAAAAAATTCCCAAAAATCGGCAAATGTAAGTACGATTTTGTAACAAATTGTGTTTGAAAAAGAAAACTCTGTAGTTTCCGATGATATAAAAAGTACAGTATTCGGACAGAAATTTAGCTCGCGATAACGTAAAATTCGAGAAAAATGGCCAAAAGCCTTACAAAACATAAAATAACTCAAAAACTATTAATCCAATTAATTTCATTTTTACGGCATTAATTTTCTCTTGTCCTATTTAGTCAGCGTGCCAAATTTGGTCCAGATCCGTCGAAATATCTGGACGCGTATAGCGAACAAACAGACTTTCCTCTTTTATATATATAGATATAGAAATAGATCATGATAAATAATTTTTCAGCAAGGTATTTTAATTTTTATTTTTAATTTAAGATATTTTCATCTTTCACCAGAAATTTTAAATAGTTTTACTTTGTGAACGAAAAACTGAGATGACGTCATCCTAGAAGACATAGTGAAGACGTAAAACATTCTGTTCGCGGGCCTTCTATATCTAGGAGGTGTTTGACCTCCGCGCAAATATCAGTGTTTTGGCCAATCCCGAAGTACAGTCGGAAGCATCCCGGCCGAGCCAGCGTCCGAATGCACACACACGCTACTCAGCATCTCTTGACCGCATAACACAGACAGTCCGAACATCTTAATGTCCTTTTACGAATTTTTTTTAATTAAAAGAAAAATTAATTTAGTGGTGTTAGTCTTTAAGGCAATTCATTTAACAATACACTGCTTCACCATGGTACTTTTTGATCCTTTAACATTAAAATTCGTTTCGAATTCAAATTCGTTTTTCAAAAGTTATAAAACTTTAACCCATTTGTGCCTGGATATTTTTGCGACTTTATTCGATTTTTACTGATAACAGAAATAATAGATAAATTTCTGATGTCAACTTCTTGAACAAGGGATGATTTCTTTTAAAATCAGTATGCATAAAAATCGAAATATCAACATCCTACTTAGTCATGTTAAAATATTTTGTAGAGTTAAGGCTCAATACTCATGAATAAAGGCTAGGAAAAATAAATAACGTTTTCGACTAATAGCGAAAATGCCGTCCCAAAAAAGGGACGCTTGGCATAAATGGGTTAAACTTACGGCAATACTCGAATAGGTTCAATTTTTTTCTCCCCATCCAACTGCACTATCTACTATTAAAAATGGTAAATTAAAAAATAAATACCGTTATTGAATTACCCACGCGGTGATACAATAACATCTGCCCGAAATTTGACATTTAATTTACGAGGTTTCGGTTCCTTCAAAATCTTCTAGAATATGCCAAGCACCAAAGCTGTATTATAAAGTAGTATCTCAAGCGCAATTTTAGTAAATATACATGGTGTATACAAATGAATAAACCAATTTTGTATGCGCTATTGAAAGAAAATGAAAGGAAGTACAGCCTTGTTGCTATAAGAAATCAAAATTAACAGAGGCATTTCATCTAAAATTTTGTAGTCCCTTTACTGGCTAGTGCAAGTTTGTACTGAACTAGGAGGCTCTCGGTCTTCAGTATGAAAGAATTCCAATCTCAATTGCGTAAATATGATTTTTAATTTTGATCCATTTAACCAATCAAAATTCAGTGGTTTGTACTCAATGAAAATGTCCAGTGTTTTGGCCTACCCGTGCGTCATATACAACATGGCGGCTGAGCCAATGTGCATGCACATGCTACTGAGCCTCTTGTGACCAGAAATATGCCCTTGCGTGTAATCAGTTCGACATCGTTTAACGTATTCTTTTTATTAAAAGAAAAAATAATTTAGTCGTTTTATTCTTTAAGGCAATTCATTTAAGAAGGCACTGCTTCACCATTGCACTTTTAGATCCTTTCACATCAAAATTCCTTTTAAATAAAAATTCATTTGTTCAAAAGTTATGAAGCATTAAACTTACGCCACAGGCTCGAATAGGTTCAGATTTTTCTCTCTCCACCAACTGCTCCTAAAAACGGTAAATTTAAGAGGTTTCGATTTTGACATTTGAACGAAATTTGACATTTATTTCGAGGTTTCGTTTCTTTAGAAATCTTTTAGAATACACGAAGCACCAAAGCGGTATTATATGAAGTGAAATCAGAAGCTCTATTTTAGTATGTGTACTTGATCGATACCTGGGGAAAATCAGGAGTAACGAGTTGTTGTTCCCTGGTTCAGGGTGGCAACAATATATATATATATATATATATATATATATATATATAAATAGACCAATTTTGAAGGGGCTATTCAATGAAAATAAGAAGGAAGTACAACATTTCGACTATAAAAAATAAAAAATAACAGAGGCTTCACGCATTCGGTGTGTGCCCTGTAGAAATAACAACGCTATCGAAACGGCATGATAACTCACACCATAAACTTTTCAGCATATCAGGGGCTACGCCTGCAATTGCCGCATACCTTATGCCGCATACTGTTAGATTTTAGCATGTATTTTCGAAAGGGGCTCATGCTGAACCATTATAACTTTTGTGACTTTGAACGTTATTGTTTTCCGATGAAAAAAGGCAAACAAGGTTGTACTTTTTGTTTGTCATCTTTTAATAACCCTACAATTCTAAGAAATTTATTTGCATTCACATTGATTATGACTAAAGCATAGCTGCGGAATACATTAACCAATTTTTTGAACAATATTTTTTAATATTTTTCAAAATAGCAACCACCCTACAGCTTTTACCAAGAAATTTTGCTATATTTTAAAGAGAAAATTACCGTTCACAAAAAGTAATTAGTTATTTATAAAATTTCCAGTGAAATTATGTACGCACAAGAACATTTTACAATCTTCACGTGTAAAAAGTTATTTTACATAAAAAGTAGTTTTCTTTTGAGTAATTATGTTGTATGATAAAGAAATACAGAACTGTGAATAATTTTACATCGAAAGGAAATTTGAATGTTTGTGTGGAATTTGAGAAAAATTATTTAATCTCATACGTTTTTTGTAAATTTTTCTGTACCTCCCGTAGTAAACGTAAAATTTTAAACATCAGATTTTTGATGTACTGAATACGGAGCATCTTCATGCAAGTCCTTTTTACAATATTCGAACAAACAGACGATTATTTTCCATTTAGACGTATTTAGGAAAAAAATTTTTGTGTTTGTACATAAAAAAACTGCTCTTTAATAAAAGCAAAATTCCTTGAACATTTCTCCTTTCAAATTAAAATTAATTTACAAAAAAAAACCTAAAAACTTACTCTGTTGAAAAAAACCTAAGCTTACTGAAATTCCTTAAAAATTATCTAAATAACAAAATGATTGAATTTCTACTTGCGATAAATGTATCCACAACATGATGTGTATTTAGAAGGAACTTTTGTGTTCTCCGAAAGTAATTTTTTAATCATATGCAAAAACTGCATCCTGTAGTCCGTCTTTCTGGCAAGAATGAAAAATAAATCTGTTTAAAGTTAAAACTTCTAGGACATTTCTTTAAAATTATTCTTTTTTTCAATATTGAAAAATAGCATTCGCTGTAGTTCTAGAGGAAAAAAATAAAATAAAAATGAAAATGTTGCGCACCCTCCAAAAAAGTATTCGAGTAAGAGAAATTTTCTATTTTAGATTTGACAATAATAATTGAATTTTTGAAAAACCCACAACTTGAGAGAAATATGGCAAATCATATTTATACGTAGTCTAATTCATATTCTATGATAAATATTTTTTAATACACGAAACCAACGTAAGAATTTATCTCTTACTCGAATACTTTTTTTGGAGGGTGAACAGGGGTATCTGTAACAGAACCACTCGCGAATAGCGTGAAGCCTTGCAAAATTTTCAAAATTATTAGTCATTACTGACCGAAATTAGAGGGTACTAAAGAAAGAAAAGTTCGCATAATACATTCTAATTTTTCATAAAAACATATCTTATAAATTTATTCATGTATGAATCCATTAACTGCCAGTTAGCTATAGGTAAGGCTACCTACAGCTAAGTACCAGTTAGCTGTAGGTAGCCTTGACTGCTCGTTGCTTGTCATCACGCTTCGTACTGAGTAATATTAGAGCGCTACTGAATACAATATTGAACTTTTCAAAGTAACTGTACTTGGCGGGTGACATATGTAGGCTAAAGTGCTGACTTTTAGTCACATACCTTTTCATTCGAAAAGTCATGTGACCATCTTATTCGTGGCTGACGAGAAAGACAGGCTGCGGTGCTGACATATTGATCATATACTCTTGCCCTCGGAATGTCATGTGACTTAGGGGGTGTGACATCTTAGTCCGAGATAGCCACAGTAAGATGGCCACACCCCTTGGTCACATGACTCTTCGAGTTCGAAGAAGTGTGACCTAAATAACAGCACTGTAGCCTGTATATCTCATTAGATACGGTAATAGTAACTCGTACTTTGGTAGAACTTTCAGAAATCCAAAAATGTCAAACATATTTTAAACTTATTCACGAGTTTAAGATGTACGAGTTTTGAATGTATCACGAGTTTTGAATGTAATAACATTTCATACATTCAAAAACGAAGTACATGGTTTCACTCATTATAACTGTTTATTTAAGTAATACGTAATTTCTTTCACACTTTCTCTATCATATGCTTTCGCATAAAATTTTCGCTTTAATTCAATTTTACAAAGCATGTTTCAGAAAGCACGTACTTTAGTAAGCCGTAATGCATGCTCATTCAAATAGTTAAGAGCTATAAAACATCTGCTAACACTTTTGAACATTCTTTTTTTTTCAAATGGTGGGTCTTAACAATGCCTTGGAGGCATTGGCCACTACTAAGGCCGGAGCTGTTGGTCACTTTATTATGGGGGCACCTAGTAGATGGACCAACGTTTCCCGTTATGAAGGGAAGGACACAATGGCATCCACGCCCAGTCAGGGATCGAACCTCGACAGCCGGGAATTGAACCCGAAACCGTAGCACGGTGCTTTATCCACCATGCATGATGGTCGACCTTTTGAACATACGTTATTTTACTCTTTTTTCTTTGTAAATGGATGACGCTTACATAGTTTCCAAACTTTATGTAATAAAACTAACCATTTTTTGTAAACAGTCTAGTTTTTGAACATTTTTTTTTTCTAAAAAAGGACGAATCCTCGCGTTAAACTCAGAAAATTATGTCCGTAAGTGTAGGCGGAAAATGGAAGCTTGAATTGGTGAATTTACAATTTATATTTTAGTTCCGTGTCATGAAATTTACTATTGCTTAAGCATTTCTTTGGAACAGCAGTTAATGCTATTTTTAAAAACGTAAACTGATATCATAATTTCCAGAGAAATTTGAGGTTTAAGGAAAATGTAACGGTCTACTGTTACTATACACTGTCTACAAATAAGTATTTGGACACCTATGATAGAAAAGAAAAACTAACTTTATTCAAAATCAATAGTTGGTAGAGCCTCCACGAGAGGCAATTACAGCGTGAACTTTCCAGGGCATACTTTACACAAGTCTTTGTATTACAGCTAGTGGTATTGTCTTCCAGTCCACTTGGAGTAGACATAGAAGTTCCTTCACCGATTTTGGACGGGTAATGCACCTCTTAATTCGGCTATCCAACTCGTCCCAGAGGTTCTCGATAGGGTTCAGGTCTGGGCTCTGGGCACGCCAGGCCTCACCATGGCACAGTGGTTATGCCAATGAAAATGGTAGATGGCCGAAGTGTGAAGGTGTCCCGGGTTCGGGTCCCATCGCGCGGCTGTCAATCTAACGGTCCGGAGTTTTGGTAGGTTTTCTCCAGATGTAACGTGAATACGCGTTAGAACCCCTTAGAAAGTCCTCCTACCAAGGCACCCCCCCTCGGCAGATCGCCCTAGTGCAGAGTTGCCATAATCACACACAACAACAACAACTGGGCACGCCAGTCCATCCAATGAACTCCATTGGCACCATACCATGCCTTGGTTAACCTCGAAACATGACAACTGGCATTGTCGTCCTGAAAGTGACAGGGGTCCTACCCCTAAAACTGCAACAACGTAGGAAGCGCATCGTCATCCAAAATAGTGCAGTAGGCATCGGCGTTGAGCTTACCATGAATGGGGACCAAGGGTCCCAGTCCATACCAGGAGAAAAAACCCCAGACCATAATTCCACCTCCGCCGAGCTTAACTGTTGGCACAATGCATTCTGGCAGGAGACGTTCTCCAGGCAGACGCCAGACCCAGACCCTGCCATCCGAACGGTAAAGGGTGAACCTTGATTTGTCGTTCCAAAGAACCCGTTTCCACTGATCTACGGTCCAATTTCGATGTGCTTTGTACCACATTAACCGAGCAGCGCGGTTGGAATTTGTGATCAAAGGCTTATGGGCAGCAGCACGACCATGAAAACCAAGCAGATGTGCTTCCTTACGGATGGTATTCATTGAAACAATACTCCCGGATGAATGTTGAAACTCCTCGCGGATGAGGGACATCGGTTGGGTGCGGTTCTTCCGAATTTCTCTGGACAGCCCTTGGCGGTCTTTATCTCCCAGTTTCGTTGGTCTGCCGACTCCGGGCACATTTCGACACTCACCGCTCACCTTCCACTTCTTAATCACATAGTCCACTGTCGATTTTGGGTACTTCAGATCGCTAGATATGTCCCTTAAGGATCGGCCACATTTGTGATACCCGATAATTATGCCTTTCTCGAAATCGGAGAGCTCCGAACTGCGCGACATCTTGCATGCGACTAATGCCGATGCTGTTTCTACACGATATATACCGGCGGAGGCCGAGATGTACCTCAGGACCGCAGATATCGTCATTTGCATAGGTGTCCAAATACTTATTGGTAGACAGTGTATTATTAAATAGATGCCAAACACTACGGAATATAATTAACCACTTTTTGTGAACAGTACATTTTTTGAGTATTTTTTCGAAATTGCAACCAGTCCACGTGCGTGGTGCAATAATCCTGCTTTCTTTTTAAGCTGATATGATGCTGAAAATTGTGGTTAGTTATATTCCGTAGTAGTGGGCAGCTGAGTTATTATGCTAGATTTAATCAATAATCAACTTCACAAAATCTTGAAACATCTTGATTCTGTTAAATTCTTTTCTCTACTGAGTAAATTTTTACTCTCAGCACCTCGGATGAAAACATTAGTTAATAATATTTTTTGCTGTATCATAAAATGTCTAATTCATTAAATAATTCTAATGAATATAATTTATAATCTTGCAATAAATGACTTACATTCGTAACGATGCAATATTTGAAGTTTACTTTCATGGAATTAAAAACGTGTATTACGAAACGCTTAATTTTACTTTAAAGTATCTTGAAAATTTCCAAATCCTATTCCGAAAATACTTCACCTTGACTTCAATCTTTAGCAACTCCCAGGCAGGTAATATGCGGTCTAGGAGCAGCAGTCCTGTAGTCTGAAGGTTGGGGGTTCAACCCCAGAGAGTGCGAGTAAGGTAAAAGTTGTAGTAATAGATATAATTCCCATGTTCGGTGATAAAAAAATGTTTTAAACTCATTATCAATAAATAAAAGCCCTTGTTAAACGTTACTTTTATTTTTTAGTTTAGTAAATAAATTATTATTATGAAAAGATATTTGTATATGCTTAATGTTATTATGTTCCTTAATGGATTAATTAATATTTTATCCGTTATCGAGAAAAATATTTACTCCATATTAATAATTTGTTTACTAACAAGTCAAAAAATATAACATACAGTTTAATTACTGCCTTAACTTAAAATTTTTATTCTTAAAAAAAGAATAAAACGTGAAATTTGTGTTAAAAAAAAGTAGAAAAACGTGAAAATTACGTTAAGGAAAGCTAATATTAAGGGCAATAATTAACGTATTTTTTGCGTGGAAAGTGGCGGATATTTTAATGTTCATAGTGCGCTCCGGAGAAACGTTAATTTGACGAAAGTGAGTCAAAAGGACAGGGCAAAAATTCGGTATTTTGCCGTTTAATAAACGGTTGTCTACGACTTCAGACACGTATGTCTGACTGTAAGGTTAGTTAAAAAGGAAATTCCCGTTGTGTCTGATGTTCTCAGATGTCACCTTCAGATCCATATACAGGAAATTAAAAACTTACAATTATGAAATGAAAGCTATCAATCAATTCTTCAGAGAAATCAATTTATGTTTAAAAGAATATTGCGGTAATGTTTGCAAAATGACAAAATGGCAAATTCCATTATAAATATTTCACAACAAGCAGTTTATTTCAATTGAAAATAGATTCTAGCTTTAGGAAACGTGGACAATGGATAGGAGGAAAAAAAAAGCCATTATGGAAAATTCAATTATGGCATTATGGCAAAAATTCAATTATAAATATTTCACAAAAAGTAATTTCTTTCAATGAAAATTTTCTTATAGAATTGGAAAACATGGTCAATAGATAGAAGACGATAAATAACATTTTATTTCTGCATTGCATGTTACATAAGCAAAAACCCATTGTTTGAGTGATATAAAAGTCGAGCTCTTGGACTTAGCGATCACACTTGAATCTTTAAGCGCATTAGATTAAGCTCTGGAGATTTGAATAATCGTGCAGATTTTGGTAAGATCGAAAACTTTATTTTGCTCCTTCACTTACTTTACCTTTCCTACATTTCTTGAAAATACATTTTTTTAAACTCCAAAACTTCCAATTATTTCTCTCTGTGCGTGAAATTGTGCTTGCCTTTGGATAGCTATAAACATGGAGATTTTGGCATGAAGATTGAATTTAAAAACATTATTTTACTTTTTTCACGTCTTTTCCTTTTCTTACTTCTTTTCATAACTCAATTTTTTAACCTCAACTCCTACAACTCTGTGTGGGAAACATCGTGGATCTATTCCATTGCCTTGTTTTTACCAACACGTACTAGATATAGAACACCTGAGAACAGAAGCTTTCACGTCATCTCTAGGTTTACTAAGGTGATATCATCACAGTTTTACTTTCACAAAGTATAACAATTTAAAATATGCAGTGAATGATACAAATTTTAGAAAATATCTTAAGTTAAAGATAAAAATTAAAGTAACTTTCTGGTAAAAATAATTTACTATGATCTTTTTCCTTATTATATTATATAATTAGCGATAGTTAAAATTCCTTATTTGTCGTAAAATTAAATTTTCTATCTTAAGTTGTTAAAATGTTTTATGCGGGAGTAAATTCACCTCAAACTTTGACTAGCTTTACTTTGTGAAAATAAGTGTGAGAATACGTCATTTTAGTGCACTTAGTGATGACGCAAAATTTTCTGTTTTCAGGCATTGTATATCTAGGAGATGTTGTAATCTGAAGGGTTCTCCAGAACGTGTGCGGAAGATCTATCCATCGGTTTCCTTAGTATAACATTAACGGTACGATGTGAGAAATAATGTTTTAATAGGCTATCTACCGTATGAGCCGGTTTTAAAGGAATTTCTTTTATTCGAAAGTTGGTTGAATCGACAACACTTACTTACAGAAATCCTTCCTGAATCTTTAACGTCATCACTAAGTCTTCATGTAATGAAGTCATAACAGTTTTATTTTCATAAAGTAAACCCAGGTAGCACGAAACGGTTTTTAAACGTTACTTCTTGGTTTCAAAGGTTGCATATTCGTTAAGTTAAACACATTCCGATTTCTGACGTGGCAGAAACGTTGCTTTTTTGTTTCAAACTTTGTATATTGGCTACGTTGCAAATATGCCGAATCTGTGACGTGGCAGAAACATTGATTTTGGGATACATTTCACCCTACTCTTTACGTTGCGAGATGTCATAATTCATATTATTGTAATGATTGCATTTCAGCTAGCGACATATGCTTACTTGAAGAAAGCTACGTATAATGGAAAATAGTTATAAATGTTATCATTAAAAATTATCCGAATATTCTTATGCATAATCCTTGTCAGTTTGGTGTGTTTAGCAAAACGAAGTATGCTTTTAGCTCGCCGTAGTGTCAAACATCTAACAAGGAGAGGGTGTGACCTTGGAATCACCGATACTTGTGAAATTTTATAGAAATGTGGCTCATAAGACAAGCAATTCCTCGTGCAAGATGTAGGACCCAACATATAGGCATTCTCAAGAAGTCGCGTTCGAGTAATAGTGGCTCGTTGGCATAACTCCTGTAGCTAGTAAACCTAAGATGGTGAGTTCGATCCCCCGACAGGAGGTAATGCAGCTTTTTTTCAATAGCATATATTTTAGCATCACAGCTTGTGTCACTGGATCAATTTACGTAGTGGTAGTACTTCCAAATATGGCAATTTATTAAACAAAATAGATATAAACAATTCGATTCTTAAAAATGCTGCACTCGTCGCTCAAAATAGTGTACCCAAGTAGAACGCTTCCGTTTTTAAAATTGCTGAAAACACGGAATCGTCTTCTGTTGCAAAAACATCTAGCTGCAACGCCGTAAAATCGCAAATGTGTCAACGCTTTCGACGGATTTAACATACATTTTTCCCACGTTTTATAAATGTTTTCCGAAACGGAAAAAAGTCGATAATGCGCCTAATTAGCCACCATTTTCCAACGTAAAAACTAATGTACTAAAATAGCATTCTGTAACGGTTTTAAAACGTTGCCGAAACAATAATGCGCCTGTTTTGCGAAAATTTTTCAATGCTCTTAAATCTTTACAACTCTTTAAAACGATAATGCACCTGCTTCCCACCATTTTTCAGCGTTTTAGATAGGTTACAAAAACGAAACGAAATCGATGATGCTTTCATATTTGCCACTATTTTGACACAATTAGATACTATGCATAAACAATTTCTTTTTTTAATTTCTAAATCTTCAACATTTTCTTTAAACTTAGTTCGTCATAATAAATTAGAATTTTTTGAAATATTATTCTAAATTGCAACTTCGTTTTTCTCCCCTTCGAAAAAGTACCCCTCTCCCCATCCCAACGAGAATTGCTGATTAATTTTGTAGTCTAGCTACTGCATGACATATGCTTGCTCCATTTGATGTAATTGAACTCCTAGTTTGCGATTTTTGCTCATGCGTTATTGTTATTGACTAACGTTTACATCTAGCTTTTTCCGTTGGCAGAGTGGAAATATCGTCAATTTTGGCACCACATACGTTCAGCGTATTATAGAAGTAAATTGTTGCAGAAAACTCTGTTTATCTCCTGGGTTCGTCGTTCTAAAGTCCAGTATGTGTGTACAAAGTTCTAGTAAAAAGTCCACTGGTCAGGATGAAACACGAACGTCATTGCTTTTACAACTACGACGAATAGCCAGATGCACAAAATTCACATTAGCGTAGATACGGGTTAGATCCTCTAAGGAAGACCCCCCCACGGAGGACACTCAACTATTAAGTTTAGATCCCTCGTGAACATAAATGCCCTTAATGCTACAACACAACACAAAATTCACAGGCCTAACGGACAGTAACGCACTTATAATTGTCCGCTTAGTACAGAGCTTTCGCAAATGTTGGATTTCTCACACAAAAAAAAACCTTCTATAGGTAAAAATTCAGTGGAAACTTACGAGGGAAATCGTAAACATTCCTCCAAGTGTCAGCGATGAAGAATTTACACACAGTACTTAAAAGCCAGATAGATTGAAGGCAATATTTTGCTTGCTTTTTAAAAGCAAGCAAAATATTGCCTTCAATAGCACAATTCACGGCGTAATCTACCAAACTCACACAACAAGAGCTCGTTGACAACTCACTCTAATTCACCGGCCTATCTGTCTTTTGTGCTCTTCGACGTACATTCTTGAAAAATCGGGATCTGTAGAAAGAGACCAAACGATCGCGTCTTCATTACGTCATAGGAATACAGTTGCATCATTGGGCTATTACGCAATATTAATGCAGGATAACGAACTTTACAGGCTAGAAAAATCGCGCCAAATGTCCGAAATGTCAACAGGCTTGGAGACGTTTTCGCGAAATATAGCCAAATTTGGCGAGAAAAATAAGTCCTTTAAAAGTGAGGTCAGCTGAGGCCTAGGACCAATATTTCTCAAGATTTCTAGAAAACTCAATATTAAACAATGTGCCCAGTATTTAGCAACCCAGTAAGTATTAAGCCAAAACTCCATATATCGTGATCTAGTTAACGAATTTTGATGCAACAAAATGCAAAATTTAATTATTTGACGCGTAGAATACAAATTTTAAACTACTTTTAACCTCCGAAAGGCAGAACAGGCCGAATATTCGTAATAATATACATACTTTTGTATACACATGTTTGTGTCAATTAGAAATCTGTAGTATTCAGCTCTCCATATTCTATATTAACATATTTTGGACTGATGCTGCATTATTGCAACAATGTAGTTTGAATTAACTTGCCATATAACATAATTCCAAATTTCATTCTATACCATTGCACTTGTCAGGAAAGGAACGAACATGTACACAATTTTCACAAAATCTCAACATCTATAAAAAAATTTCGAAGTACTTCGACGCTTATACAATTTTTTATTCCAAGTAATGTTCGGAAAAAAGTCTGATTTTATTTATAGAGATGCATAAAAGTTCCCATACCGAATTTGAAACAACAATCACTTCAAACTTTATTCACTTCTGCCCATTTCGACTGTCGTCTGGTGGTTAGCAAGCTGGTCTCTCCCCGACCCCGGAACATTAGAGAAACGCAGTTTTATTATTTAAGTTGAAATTAACATGCAGGAAAAGTTTATTAAAATGAGAAGTCAGTAACAGCACTCCAATCGTGACGTCATGGGTACACCGTCATTCATTAAAATAAGTCGCTTACAAATTTTATTTATGCAGATGTAAAACGTTGTAAAAAGTGGCTGATTAGGATCGTTAATGTTTCATAAACTTTTAAAATCGTTAAAAAAATTTCTAAATTAACGCATTAGCGTTTTTTTAACTGATTAAAAGCGTTAAAAAATGGTTGCTAAAGCGTCGCGACATCGTTACAGAAACGGTTTTTAAATGTTGCAAAATTATAACTAAATAGGTGCATTATCGGCTATTTTTCGTTACGGCAAACGTTTTATAAACGTGGGAAAGAATGGGTATTAAATCGGTGGAAAGCGATGACACATTTGCGAATTTATTGCGTTGCATCTTGACGTTTCTCCAACGAACGGCGAATACGTGCTTGCAACGTAATAAAAACGGAAGCGTGCTACTTGGGAAACTATATAAATCTTCTGGTAGTGCTACAAATATTAGAAAATATCTTAAGTTATAGATAAAAATTATCAGGTTGTAACGAAAGTTTTCCGCCAGATTTGCTTGAGTCAGCTCACGCGGTACCCAACTATTGACCTAATATGTCAAGTTTTTTATGCTTAGTGCGACTAATGAACATGGCACTAAAGTCTAACTCTTTTAGCTAGCTCTCGAGTAGATGAATATTTTATCTTCTTCCACAAATTGTCGTAGGCGGGACTCATCAGCATCAATAGGCCGGTCAAAGCACTCTGCTTCTTTAATATCCTGGTCCTCGTTTTTGAACTTTCGGTAAAAAATCTTCACAGTGTCATGATTCAACAGTAGTACCTTAAGAAGTATACATGATTCAGTGTCATTCTGTAGCTGACTTTTTGCGACAGAACTGAGAGTAAATGATGGTTCAATCTGGTAGCGTGGTAGTTCCATTTCAGACACCTTATATTTAATCATAACGATATTGTTTTACAGATTTCACAACAAAGTTCTCTAAAACAAGTATTTTCTTTCAAATAACAAAAATTGTTTTACAAAATATTGGCAAAGACACCAACGGGAACTGCTTGTGCAGGCAATACTTGGAGTGGCGGAAAACTTTCGTTACAACCTAATAAAATACCTTTGTGATACAAAACATTCATTATGATCTATTTTCTTATTACATTACATAACGAGTTACAGTTAAAAATTTGCCCTTTGTCGAAAAATTAAATTTTCTATCGCAAATAATTAAGATACTGTTATGCGTGATTAAATTCATAAAAAATTTTAAGTACTTTTACTTTATGTAAATGAAATTGTGATGACGACATTGTTGAAGATCTACCGATGACGTGAAAGCTTGGTGCCGTAGCAGTTGTCGGACTCTATATCTAGTAGGCGTTCGCTGAATACGGACGGTCATTGACCACAATGTAGCCGACCTCCAAAGAGTCAAAAATGACGATTCCGAGGAGCGATATTTCTGAATCCGGACTAGGAGTGAGGATTCATATGCGCACTTCGGGAAAGAAAGCCTCACTCTGAAACGAAGAGTTTACTACTCTAGCAACACCTTCCAAATATAGATAGCTTTTGCGAGTAAAACTTTGACGTCGTCACAGTCGTATCGCCAAAGAGTAAAACTATTTAAAATTTCTGCTCCGTGTTATAAATATCAAAAAATAAGTTAAATCTAAAAAATAAAATATACTGATACAAAGTAATTCTGATACAAAGTAATTCATGATGATCTATTTCTATGTCATATTATATAATTAGTGATATTTAAAATTTGTCATTTGTCGGATAATTAGGTTTTCTACCTTAAAATATTAAAAGGTTTTATCAGTGAGAAAATTCACCGCAAATTTTAAATAGTTTTACTTTTTGTAATGATAAAGCTATTACGACTTGAAGGCAAAGCTCATAGCTGCCAACTCTTCCGGTTTCTCCGGAAGATTTTTCACCACTATCTTCAAACAGTTTTATTTTACAATAAAATTTTGGACTTATTTTAAGCTCAAATTGTAAGTAAAAATTAATGGTGGAAAATCTTCCGGAAAAACCGGAAGAGTTGGCAGTTATGCAAAGCTGTAGTTGTCACGAGAATGTATTGGAATAGTTAGTAAAATATTCAAGCGGATGAGCTACGAAATCTGAGAGCGTTTTAATGTGGTACGGCTGTTCTGTTGGAGTGTGTGTGGTGTTAAGGCCAATTATCTCTTCAAGGGATCTAAGCCTAGGGGGATTGCCCTCCGTGGGGGACTTTCTAAGGGTTCCTAACCCGCTGTTCTGTTTGAGAATAATGTTTCTTTGGAACAGTTTTTGATAGGACCGAATTACTTCAAAAATTTAAGAAAAAATTCCGTGTGTAGCTTTATGATCTGCACTATACACTCTGACGAACAGTAAATGCTTAAAATCCTTGAAACATTTAGAAGAAGGAATTTTAACGCAAAATAGTTCACAATTTTAATATTAGTAGAGACCGTCAGTACTCTTTGCAATGCGATTGTTGTGCTTCAGTTTTAATAAAACGTACTGGTTTGTTGTTCACTAGCGTGCTTAGAACTGACTGTGAGAAAGCTTTCTAAAAATACTTTCTGGAATTTCTTTCTAGAATTTCTTTCTAGAAAGTCTTTTTAGAAGCTACATAGAAGAAGCTACATCACCATGAATTAGACCGGATATTGATGAGTAATCTTAAAACAAATATTCTTTCAGGGTCTTATTATGTTTTAAAGTTGTTTCTGTGGAATGTAGTATTCAGTTTTTCTTTAAGATGCAACTCAAATATCATGAATTATTTCTGTTTTCAAATTTTGCGTCATCATGAGTGAAGACATTTTCACAAATTGGGATTAGATAATACCACACTAAACACAGATATTACATGTGATATTTCACGCACTCAAAATTCAAATTTTGAAAAGGGAAATATAGCTTCTACTGCATACGAATGCATTTGCATCATCTTTGAAAATTAGACACTGCATCAAAAGTTAAAGAGTTTAATACTTAAACAGATATTCTACATACTAAACCTTTATTCTCAGAGGGAAAAGTTCAAAACGTCCATAATTTCACGAAGCTGGATGACGTTTTAAAAAATGTATAATTCTAAGAAGGAAATATATATCCTACTTGACGAAAGGGTATTATATACCGTATGTCAATATGCCTTTCATGAAATGCAATCGTTCTCAATTGATATCTCATTGAACACTGTATCGCGTGGTTGCCATGGTAACGATAAGAAAATTACCAAGTCTTCAGGGTGTTATCATTCAGAAATCCGCCGGTGTTGCACTTTGCATTTCTCGGTGTAGCCGATCAAATATCCATGAACAGCACCACACTCACGTGATAACTATGTTTAAATGTACGATTTGAGAGTATTCGCGATCGGAAATAATTTGCTAAGTTTTTAGACTATCGGTTTTGATAAGTG